>CM055276.1:71119656-71483670 GCA_029237695.1 Conchocele bisecta | reverse complement strand
TGTTTCATCCGAAATCTGGTCCGTTTTGTCCATGTTCCGTTGTGTCCATGATTCTATAAACCACGTACGGACATGAAGTAGTGTATGTCGATGATGGCGCAGCCCTCCAGGAAGGACGGGGGCAGGGGCGGGATGCCCAACTTCTCGCCCACCCACGAGTCCGTGCCGCCCGGTTGATGGCTGGGTGGCGCAGCTCTGTGATGTGTGTGGTTATTACTCGTGACTTTGTCCGCGAGTGGTACGTCACTTGCTGCAATATAGCACCACAGTAAATACGGATATAACCATATAGAATATCATATACAGTGGGGTTAGCGTGAAAGTGCACACACGAACGAACACGACAGGTTGGTTCCAACCTGTCGTGTTCGTTCGTGTGTGCACTTACACGCTGACCCCACTGTATTATAACCTGTGTGTGTGCACTGTTCGCGACTTGGTCCGCGCGTGGTGCGTCACTTGCTGCAATATAGCCACACAGTAACTACGGATACATAATCAGATAGACATATCACAACATGTGTTTTCTGAGTTTTATATAAATCTGTTGATGGAAAGTTAGAACGGATAACCGCACCAAATGAGCATTATATAGTACAAAGGGCTAAAACTGTTCAACATTATTTCCCAAAAAATACTTCGCCCCGCAGCGATGGATTGAGGTAAAGTCGCATACTGAATTTCTAAAAATATGACCTCTGTTTTACGTTATGTTCTATAGGTTCAGTTAATGAAAGACTAGTTTTCATCATTGTTAGTTACTAAAAAATAGCTAACAATGCAGAGTAAACGTGAAGAATATGTGGTTTACCATATAGAGTGGTGCTAAGCTAAGTTACTGAAAGATGGTTTATCATGCTCTGCTGCTCAAAGATGTGTTTTCATGCAGACAGCAAACGCTATAGCCCGGTCACATCTGCCTTCTGTCTCTTTGTCAAAATGAATCGCGGAAAGGTCTTCAAGCATGTTCAAAACATACTTTTTCACGAAATATCGAACCATGTATATACATGTACTGTAAATATTCGTTTGGCCTTAATCCTCACTACGCAGGAGACGAAAACAATACTGTCGTCTGATGTTTTTCATTTTTCCCTTAATTCTTAACAAAAAACCTGTTTTGGCAGCGCATGAGAATCGTCTGGAGACAATTCTCATGCGCGGTCAAAACATGTTTTTTATCGAGAAATATTGAAAATAAAACATTTCCAGCAGACGACAAAATTTAATTCAGCGTAGTAGGGGTTAAGTATATTAAACCCGTAAACCACATCTGCCTTCTGTATCATTGTCAAAAAGAGTCGCGGGGAGGACTTCAATGATGTTCAAAAGCCTGCCGCAGCGATCAAATATCGCAAGCGGTTGCACACGGATCTTACATGGTTGTACGATGGTCGCATGGTCATTTGCATAATCGTAGGTCTTGCACAATCGTAGGTGATCAGGGCACTCTCCAGAGGTCTCGCGACCTCACAACCGGTTGAGAATGCACATTGAATGGTTTGCCATGATGAGACGACGTATCACGTTCAATAGCTTTGTGTCTACGTCCACACATGGTTGAGGTCACACTTAGAGGTCAGAAGTCACAAATGCTCACGAGCTTTCGTTCATATCTTCAAAACAGATGAATGGATTTGTAAATGATTTGCCATAAATATTTGCGAAGACGATGTGTCGCGTTCAATACCCACGTACGCATGTCCAATGTCAAGGTCACACTTAGAGTTGAAAGGTCAAAGATGGGCATGGACTTATTTTTAGTAGTTGAGAAAGTTTACTATGCAGGGAGTACATTTTAAGTTAGAGAGCTGCCTTGTAGCAGTACATACCATACAGAGAGTAGCATGTGAGCGACTTACCATATAAAGAGCAGCCTTTGAGCAGGTCATCTCGCGGTTACTCTGGTTGTCAATCTCGGCGGAGAAGGGAATGAACTCTCCGGCCACGTAGCCACACCTCTGTAGCTGCACGGACGCCTTGATGGGCGGCGACTTGCAGCACAGGCAGCACAGGGTCTTCTCTGTGTGGTTACCCGCACCGGCCTGGCAACATTGGAACCCGTATTTAGTGGAAACCCTGGTGTCCCAGCACAGGGTATTTTATGTGTGGTTCCCCCCCCGCCCCTGCCTGGCCAGTATATAGTTGACACCCTTGTGGGGTTAGTGGGGGTGGGGGTGGGGTCACAGCACATAGTCTTCTGTGTGCGATTCCCCGCCCCCACATGGCGACAGTGGGGCCAGTCTATAGTGGACACCCTGGTGGGTGTGGGGGTAGTGGGGGTGGGGTGGGGTGGGGTCCCAGCACATAGTCTTCTCGGTGTGATTCCCCGTGACCTTTTGACCTTCACAACATTGAAGTTTGCCGGAGTTTCTCAATTCTGGCATAAATTCTATAGTCCTTGAACGATTACTTAAATATTTCAACACAGTATACTTGTGGACAAAGGCCACACATCCATTCTGTCCTTAATATGAACCTGTCCTTTTGACCTTGCCATCTTTGAACACTTGTGTACGCATTGATAAGTTCGCAATTCTCAATTCTGTCATAACTTCTATATCCCATGAAGGATTTGATTACTTTAATAGTGTAATACATCATACTTGTGCACAAATGTCACACAATCAAAGCTTGCCCTTATGACCTTCACACTATGCTTATGAATACGTATCACTTTTGGTTAATTAACTGTCACAGTTTCTCAAAGCTGCCACCGGGGGTATTCGTGTGCCGACAGGCCACATTTTCTTGTTCAATGACTTATCAACCGCTTCAACGATTTTGATAATACGTATATTTGGCCACACTGTGTTTGTTTTAGTCAATACCCTATGACCTGCTGATAATATTTGGCCACAATGCGTTTCTAGGGACGGTGCTTTGTTTTGCATACGACCTAGGTCCGACCGCCCAAGGTCAATATCACTGAGGACTTATTTTCACCTTGTTTGTAAGGCAATGTGTTAAACATAATAATTATCAAAGCTGCCAGCGAGGGGATTTGCTTAATGATAATTATGCCCATGTTTACCATTGAGTCTGGGTGGTTGTTCAGGTCGACAAGCCTCGTCACCGTGAAGAACTTCTTGCAGTGATTGTCAAATGCCCACGGACGGTCCAGTGTGGCCTTAATGTTGTACCTGCAAATATTTAAACCTTCTATAAATTCATAATGCAAACGCCCATTCGACGTATTGCGCTTACATCCCAATACAATACATTAGAGACACGTGACGTCGCGCGATGGTTAAAGTTCCAGGAAGTGTGACAAAATGACGTAAAACAAAATGTTAATTTTAACGCCATATTTTGCTATTTACAGTTTTGAAACTATCAGAAGATGCAGTGTAAATATAGGTAATAAAACCATGGGCTGTTGCGTTTACTGGGGTGTCAATACATTTGGTTTGTTTAAAGTGCGCAAATTACGAAACATATGGCGTGTAACCGGATATTTTCTTCATTGGTTGCCACTCGGCTATCTTGTATTTCACAAATGCAAATATTTCATTTCCTTCTCATTTTCTAAATCCAGAGACATATACGTACCGAATAAACTCGTTGTCAGAAGTTAATCTTAGTGTTTGTGAAAAAATATAATGTTTGTATGTATCCTTGTTGAAGAGTCATTTTTGTCGAGAAATATCTGAAGATCTCTTGGTGGCAATTATACGGTGGGACAGAGGGGACATAGAAATATTTAATTGCTATTGCGTGCGCACGCAACAGCTATTGCGTGCGCACGCGATAGCATAGCCAATGAAACCCTATCGCGTGCGCACGCAAAACCGATCGCGTGCTCACGCGTTGCGCACGCAATAGTAAAACATATTTCCATGTCCCCTCTGTGCCACCGTACAATTAATATACAAAAGAAAATAACCAATATTTATTTGATAAACGTTTCCATACTACAGAGGACAATAATGCAATTTCTTTGAGGGCATATCAAGAACAGTTTCTTTTCTACATCATAAGGTATGGTAACTCTGTGGAGACACTTTGGTCAGATTTCACAAAATCACTAAACCAGCTAGTGGAGACTTACATCCCAAAGAAACTCGTCAGTGGCAAATTTTCGCTCCCATGGATTACGCAAGAAATCAAACGAAAGATCAGAAAGCACGACAAATTGTGTACAGACACCACAGAAGAACAGGTAACCAACAATTTCGAAACCTGTTTCTCCAGACCCGGCATTCCGAAAGGCAATGATAAAGGTAACTTACAACAACTATGTTGAGGTCTTACTAGGACTCGGAACCACATAGCAGGGTAAGCCATACATCAGTGTCCCAGTGAGTACTAAGAAATTTTCCTTTCTTAAGAGCTCCAAACAAGACCAACGTGGCATTTCCCCTCTACAGAAGAATGGTAAGCTGTGTTCAGATACTCGAGAAACGGCAGACATCTTAGACGACCAATTCAGGTCGGTATTCACTCCAAAGAGCCCACTGCACCTTTCCCAACTCAGCCAAATGAAGGTACAATAACTAGCGGAAACGGCGCAGCTTAAACTCCAATACTTTTCCTATCATGCCTGACCTGCAGATCTCCACTAAAGGTATTGTAACTATATTAACAATTGCAAAAACAGAGAAAGCAGCAGGCCCAGACAAACTACAGCCGATCATATTGAAACAGGTATTTTTCACCCAATCGCTTCAAACAGGTGCTATGCCAACATAATGGTCTGTGGCAAATGCAGCTCCACTCTTCAAAAAAAGGTGAGACGACATTAGCGGAAAACTATTGCCCAATTTCCCTTACATGTATACTGTGCAAGGTCATGGAGCACATCGTCACATAACAACATTATGTACGAACTACAGCATGGATACCGCGAAAGGCGATCCTGTGAAACCCAATTAGCCATACCTAACTAGGAATGCCAGTTCTGGCAATCAGACAGACCTGGTCCTACTAGACTTCCGTAAAGCCTTTGACAAAGTAAACCGTGAACAAGTACTGTATAAACTCCACTGTTACGGTGTCCGAGACCATACACTAAACTGGGACAACGCTTTCCTTAACGGCCGAAGTCAGAAGGTAGTCGTTGATGGCGAGGAATCTGTCAGTCCCGATCACCTCTGATCACCTCTGGTGTCCCTGAAGGCTCTTTACTAGGTCCCATTCTCTTCCTAGTCTATATGAACGACCTTCCAGACCTTATAATGTCACAGGTTCGCCTCTTCGCGGATGACACTGCAGTATACATCACTATCAGACATGAGGACAATGGCAAAACACTACAACATGACATGGATACACTTCAAGTATGGGAATAAACTGGAACATGCATTTAACCATTCCAAGTGCCAGGTCTTGCACATCATAAGGTCAAAAACACCAGTCAAGCCCTCATACACACTGCATGACAGGCAGTCTCGTCAGCCAAACACCTCGGCGTCACCATCAGCAATAATATGTATTGGAACCAGCACATCTCAAACATCACAAACAAATCAAACAGTACTTTGGGATTTGCCATAGGGAATATCAAAACTACAGACCAAAGAGTACGCGAACAGACATACAAAACTCTAGTCCGCCCGAATATGCCTCAGTGATCTGGGACCCCGACACACAGCAAAAATAATCACATTTAAAACGGCAGGCTAGCGTAACTGACATGCTGTCCACTCTAGGGTGATGTAGCTTGCAAGAGAGGAGGTTACAGGCCCGACTATGCCTTTTCTATAAAAGTGTCAATCATGAGTCTTGTCGCCATACCACTACCACAACACATACAGCCGTCAAACAGAATTTCTCGCTAATGCTATTCCATGACTTTCCGTCAAATACATAAAAATACAGACTTTTACAAGTACTCATTCTTCCCTCATACAGTGGTGCAGTGGAACTCCCTGCCCGGTCACACAGTGTCCCAACCCGACCTTGACCATTCCAGGTCATCATTGGGCACTGCCCGCAACTCCCTTAATACACAATGGATTGTTTTTAACCCACTTTTATCTTTTCGATCTACATGTTTTTTAACCTTTCATGTGTTGTCATACCTTCTATCACACGTTTGCTGCCTTTTATCTACTAACTTGCTCCCGATGCGTAGCCTGCTAAAGGTCCCCGCGAGGGGGTGCACATGTAGCAGTATGTAATGAAAGAAAGAAAGAAAATCTTTGGTGAGATGGAACTGCATTTCTGGTAGTCACGGGAAGTAACTCTGCAAAACTCCCGTACCGTACGGGAGTTTTGCAGTTACTTCTCGCAACTACATTTCTGGTTGATGGTCAATGTTCCTACCTGACATGTCCGGTGCCTGACTCGAATGATGACGGTATGTCCAATGGGAGTGTGACCTGGAACGGGTAACTATGCTTGCCTGGCTGCAGAATCAAAGCATCTTTTCCCTTGTCTGAAACAAGAGTGTGTCATATGAATTTGTGGCTGTTGCTGGAGAAACAGGACTTATTATGTGATTTGCGACTAGTGTAGCTTCAGATCATATTGCACATCCCTGTAGCCGGATAACGATTAGTCATGGCTGGCGTTTCATTGACGGAATAGCGAACAGTGGAGATCCTGATTAGACTGCGGGTGGGAGCATGCGATGGGTAATTTAACGATCGGGATTCATTCTTACTGGAATCCCGACTGGAATCCACGAAATAACATTATTCTTTCCCTCAATTTATGTTACCTCGAATTAACAATTCTTTCCCACGATATAACAATTCGTTTGAAAGTATATCAAAGGTGATGCGGGCACAGCTGGGTGCGAATTATTAAATTGAGGGAACGAATTGTTAATTCGAGGGAACGAATTGTTAAATTGAGGGAACAAATAGTTATTTCGTGGGAACGAATTGTTATTTCGTGGGAACTAATTAATAACAAAAGGGTCATGATGGCCCTAATTCGCTCACCTGACTATTTTTAGATGGCGGTCATCTTGGATTAAGCGATGACTCATTTTACCAAATCTGAAAATGCTTCACTCAAGGATCTTAACTTACTATGAAGTTTGGCCAGCATCGGACATGTGGTTCCTGAGAAAAAGACGTTCAAAATCTCGAATAAATGGACATTTTGGCGGCCATCATGGATGACATAATCATGAGCATATTCGGTCAAAAATAAAATTTGACCCCGCGGGCCACGCCCATTTTTGACCTCAGTGTCACTAGTTTAACACCTTTGAAAGAGCATTCTACATCGATCATTCCTACCAAGTTTCGTCGAAATCCGTCTGGCGGTTCATGAAAAGAATATTTTTAAGAATTTGTGCTACTTTTAGACGGCTGCCATCTTGGATTAGCGACGACCTCTCTGAAAAGGCTTCACCCATGGACCATAACTGTAAAGTTTGGCCACCATGGGCCAAGCGGTTCGTGTGAAGAAAATTTTTGAAATATCTAATAAAAGAACAACCTTTTGACCTTTCGGTGGCCATCTTGGATTACATGACCATCCAATTTCGACAAAAAATGTACCAGAGCGATCGCCTCTTTGATACCTTCGATTTGATATAGACAAGACCATATTCGGTCAAAAATAACATTTGACCCCAATTTGACCCCAGTTTGACCCCACGGGCAACGCCCATTTTTTACTCCAGGGTCACCAACTTTGAAAGAGCATTGTACATCGATCATTTCTATCAAGTTTTGTCGAAATCCGGTTGGCGGTTCTTGAGAAGAAGATTTTTGAAGAATTTGTGCTATTTTCAGACGGCGGCCATCTTGGATTACGTAATGACGTCATTTTATCAATTTTGTAATCGCCCTACCTAAGGACCATGACCATGAAGTTTGGTGACTATTGGCCCAATGGTTACCGAGGAGAAGACGTTAGAAAATGTTCACTGACGACGACGGACGACGACGGACCGGACGACGACGGACGATGTTTAGTGAAACGGCCCCCAGTTCTCCATAGAGGACGAAATCCAAGTTTGGACGGGGTATTTCCGTAGCGATGTCGTTTTGGCTGTCTGATTACCATCGCTTCTGTTAAAACGGTGGCCATTTTGAACTTCAAGACGGGGAGGGAGTCTAGCAGTGAGTCTTGTGTAGGCGTATACTCAATTCACTGTATTGTCATTTTGGAAATTATACTAGGAAATATGGATCAGACTGCGCAGTCGGATCAGTGTCTACACTGTTCGCCAGTACCCAGGGATTTAGGCTACCTGTATATTGTCTGCAATGCCTAAATAATTCCCATGGCACATACTCAGGGTGTACGAGTGCGTAGTGATCTGGATTTACACTTTTGTCAGATCGTGGCACAAATGGTAGATGGTCTCACTAATTAATATGGCTAGGGGATATGTAGCTGTGACTGGAGAAATGGTGCTTATGGGTTTCCAGATCAGCCTGTACATATGCATGTCTGACCAGGATATTCAATGCTCTTTGATAAGGAGCTACACTCGTCACAAATACCATAAGCCCCATTTCTCCAGTGACGGCCACATATCTGGTTGGAATTTGCGTTGTACCTTTGCCGAATATCACCATCTTGGTATCGAAGTATCCCTCCGCGGCGTGGTAGTAGTAAGTGTTGTTGCCATGGCGCTCCGACCAGTGCACCTCGGATTTCCCGATAAAATGGACGATAATAGCTGCAATGGACGATAGTGGCTACAATGGACGATAATGGCTACAATGGACGATTATAGCTGCAATGGACGATAGTGGCTACAATGGACGATCGTAGCTACAATGTAAGATGGCCGTTAAGGCAACAATGGACGATAATGGCTACAATGGATCCACAGATTGAAGTAACGGACCGAAGTCTATAAATACATTAAATATGCCTAAAAGCATCAATAAATGAAGACAAAAAAAATGGAGTATATGGAGGGAGTAAAAAAATAATTTGCTAGCTTATTTTTTTTATTCATTTATTGATGCTTTTAGGCATATTTAATGTATTTATAGACCTCGGTCCGTTACTTCAACCTGTGAATTGATCTGGAGGTTGACGTTGGTACATGGATTACATTCGGATAGTTTGCCTACACTACATGACAACACAGTCACCTTTTCGGAGCATAGATTGTGTTGTTTGTCTGTTTTACTAAACCTCAGACGACATAATGAAAGTCATGCAGAGCATGATGTTATTAGCCGATCAAATCCGTGTTCAATATATGTCCACATTTTAGTAGTTACGGAATCTCAGGGAAAAGTCAGAGAAGTGTTGATTTCCTCCCCAACCAAATTCTCCCAGTTATATTTAGCTATCATTAATATCTGATCATAGCAATACTTATGGTAGTCAAATGTAAACAATATTATTCCAGTTGAAAGAATTAACAATTGAATATAGGTGAAGGCGCTTAGCATTACACAAATATGTAGCAAGTCAACCGAAATCTCATAAATACCCGATTTTTGGCGGCCATCTTGAAAATATGATAATTATATACTGAATATTAGTGTAGTTTACGTAAATTCTTTAATATATCCATCAGAAATGTTTTTTAACAATTTACACCAATTTCCAAGTTAAGGACCATGACCTATTGGCTCATATATTGGCAATTTTCGAATTCCGTCAAGCATAAAGTTCAATGACCTTGAGATGACCTTCAACTTGGTTAAAAAAATGGCACCAGGATTTGATGGAAACCTTATACATGCAAACCGCCTAACTTTAGTTTACCGTGTTTATTTATAGCCAAATTACAAACCGCCTAACTTTAGATTACCGAACTCTTGTATAGAAAACGTATATTTATAGCCAAATTGTGTTATTTCGCTATATTTAAAGTTTTCAACAGAGATAATGGCTAAAAGTGAAAAATTATCCGGTTGATGTAATTTGGAAGTGATACAACAAATTTCGCGTTTGTAGATTACAGAATATAGGAGGAAAGGGTGGTTACAAACTTTTTCACAAACCAATGGATAACCAATATATAGTCGATCTATAAATAGATCGGGTAATAATAATATTGATAATAATAATAATATAAAATCCGGAAAATATCACCGTGTCAGTTGCCTCATTGTGCATCAACGTGGCTACGGTGCTGCATTGTTTGTATGTGACTCCAAAATCCATCAGCAATGTTCATAATCATACTGAACGCTATATATATACTACTGGGGTCCGTTTCATTAAACTTCGTACGACTAAAATGTTCGGAAGTGCAAACTTATGATAGTCTGTAAATTTCACATTAACACTATTTTCTTGTAAACAATTATTTGATTTACATTTATTGAGCATAGGCTTATGCGCAATAAATGTAAATTTATCACTTGAAATGTCCAGACGATCGTAAATTTGCACTCACCACTTACGAACATTTTAGTCGTACACATTTTAGTGAATCGGCCCGCTTGTGTATTTACGTGTGTGTGTGTAAGGGAGTTGCCCAAGATCTTGTTGACTTGGCTAATCTGCGTGACTGTGTGACCTGTTATATTTATACGGGTTACGGTTGGCTACATGTTCTACATGTTACCTGTTAGTTTAAGGTTATCTGTCAAGTCGAACTCCGTCCGGCCAGAGACCGTCTGTCCAGCGTAGTAGTTGGCCTGGGGGTTATCCAGTATTATGGAGAAATTCTTCGGACCCATCGCAAAGTCGCCTCACTGTGACGGGTAATGAGAGAAACACAATACATTGTATCACAGTGTTTAAACATCGTTTACATGAACTCAGAACACATAAATGATATAGCCACATACATGTTGAAAACTCACCGAACAACTTGAGACGATCCCCCAAATCAATGCGGTATATTCGCGCCTTATGGCCACGATAATAAGTGCGCGGGCGTATTCACTCGTGCACCTTTCAACTGATGCTGCACTCCGCGCCAGCTAAAATATTTCACGTCGTCATAGACGCAGGATTCCTGATGCATTTCCATTCAGCTACATAGTACAGTGGGGTCAGCGTGTAAGTACACACACGAACGAACACGACAGGTTGGAACCAACATGTCGTGTTCGTTCGTGTGTGCACTTACACGCTGACCCCACTGTACAGCAAGATACTGCATAAACACTTTTTCGTCTAGGAACGAGCAATATAGGTCGTAGTTCTGAGTACATAACTAATTACATTTCATTACACTGCATTACATATGAGTTATGACGGAGCAGTCTTTACAAATGTGCGTTTGAAGCGTTCTTTGTTTACTTTATATTTCGTGGAGAGTGACCTAAGAATTTTGCTAATGCACACTTTATTAGGTATGTTTATCGTAATAGTTTTGTGTCATGTTATATAATTGTCTCTCAATAACAATATAGCGAAGTATGAACGTCAAGTCTAGTTTTTTTCTATATTTCAGTGCGCGCAGTGTAAATGCAATTTACGCACATTTTTACAGTGTAGCGTGGTGTAGGGACATAGTGCGGAAAACACGCAGCTATATAGACCATTATCAGGCTACATGTGCTTTTTGATCAGGAGCTACACTGGTCACATATCCCATGAACCCCATTTCTCCCATCACAGTCACATATATGACTTCCCTACAGTACACATGCAAGGTGTATGATCACGTGGTACTAACAACAACAACAAGTACTGAAACTTCCAGAATCCATCCGATTGAAAGTACGTATTCTTGTATATTGTCCTTATTACGTAACGGATATTAATGAAATATGATGCATCAAACGCGTCTTGTTAAGCTGCATTTGGTGGTCTCTGTATTTTCGCCCAACCTTCTGTTGTACATCGCAAAAACGACATCTTCGCAAAAACGACATCTTCGCAAAAACGACATATGTCTGTACCAAACTCACCACCAAATGCAGCTCATGACGATGCGCCATATTTCATCAAAATCCGTTGCATATTAAGGAAAATATCAAATAATACTTACTTTGGAGTGGGCGACGTTGTTGTTGTTGTAACCACGTGATCATGCACCTTGTTGTATAATATTTATTGTGGAACATTTATGGCGAGAAAATTTAACGACTGCCTGGGATTGTCGAATACTAGCACGTGGGACCCGAGATTGAAAAATGTATGGATTCATATTTTCAACTCGTCCACTAATTTCATAAGAAACTCGGCATAGCATCGTTTCTTATTATATCAGTAAACTCGTTTAATAAATATCATATTAAATCATCCCTCATGTAAGATGGTCTATGTGAATCAGTATATGTCACCTATTTCACCTATTTCCCTCGAATTAACAATTCGTTCCCACGATATAACAATTCGTTCCCACGAATTAACTATTCGTTCCGACGAAATAACAATTTGTTCCCTCGAAATAACAAATTCGTTCCCTCGATGTAACAATTCGTTCCCACGATATAACAATTGTTCCCACGGGAACGAATTGTTATTTCGTGAGAACGAATTGTTAAATTGAGGGAACGAATTGTTAATCCGTGGGAAGGAATTGTTAAATTGAGGGAACAAATTGTTAATTCGAGGGAACGAATTGTTAATTTGAGGGAACGAATTGCTATTTCGTGGGAACAAATTAATAAAAGCTAATTCAATTAAGTATGCGATAATTTCAGGTGTATACACATTTAATTAACATCGGTCGTTATGATATGAGATATCGCAAGTTAAATTTCTTGGCGGTCTGGTAAAATAAAGAATTTTGAGGAATGCTAACTTGAACTTCAAGCTAATTCAATTATTTATTCTATAATTTCAGGTGTATACACATTGAATTATCCTCGGTCGGTATGATATGAGATATCGCAAGTTAAATTAAATTTTTTCGCGGTCAGCAAAAATAAGAAATTTTTAGGAATACTAACTTGAACTTCAAGCTAATTCAATTATTTATTCTATAATTTCAGGTGTATACACATTGAATTATCCTCGGTCGGTATGATATGAGATATCGCAAGTTAAATTTTTTCGCGGTCAGCAAAAATAAGAAATTTTTAGGAATACTAACTTGAACTTCAAGCTAATTCAATTATTTATTCTATAATTTCAGGTGTATACACATTGAATTATCCTCGGTCGGTATGATATGAGATATCGCAAGTAAAAATGTTCACGGTCAGCAAAAATAAGTAATTTTTTGGAATGCTAACTTGAACTTCAAGCTAATTCAATTAAGTATGCTATAATTTCAGGTGTATACACATTTAATTAACATCGGTCGGTATGATATGAGATATCGCAAGTTAAATTTCTTGGCGGTCTGGTAAAATAAAGAATTTTGAGGAATGCTAACTTGAACTTCAAGCTAATTCAATTATTTATTCTATAATTTCAGGTGTATACACATTGAATTATCCTCGGTCGGTATGATATGAGATATCGCAAGTTAAATTTTTTCGCGGTCAGCAAAAATAAGTAATTTTTAGGAAAGCTAACTTGAACTTCAAACTAATTCAATTATTTATTCTATAATTTCAGGTGCATACACATTGAATTATCCTCAGTCAGTATGATATGAGATATCGCAAGTAAAAAATGTTCGCGGTCAGCAAAAATAAGTTATTCTTTGGAATGCTAACTTGAACTTCAAGCTAATTCAATTAATTATGCTAAAATTTCAGGTGTATACACATTTAATTAACATCGGTTGGTATGATATGAGATATCGTAAGTTAATTTTTTTTGTGGCCAGCAAAAATAAGTAGTTTTTAGGAATACTAATTTGAAATTCAAGTTGTTTCAATTAACTATTCAGCTGTATTCAAATTTAGTTATGCTCGGTCGGTATGATCTGCCATATCACAAGTTAACTTTTTATGCGGTCAGGAAAAATAAGTAATTTTTAGGAATGCTAACTTCAAGCTCATTCAGTTAATTATGCTATAAGTTTAGGTGTATACACATTTAATTAACATTGGTCGGTATGATATGAGATATCGCAAGTTAAATTTCTTGGCGGTCTGGTAAAATAAATAATTTTGAGGAATGCTAACTTGAACTTCAAGCTAATTCAATTATTTATTCTATAATTCCAGGTGTATACACTTTGAATTATCCTCAGTCGGTATGATACGAGATATCGCTAGTTAAATCTTTCCGCGGTCAGCAAAAATAAGTAATTTTTTGGAATGCTAATTGGAAATTCAAGTTATTTCAATTAATTATTGAGCTGTATTCAAATTTAGTTATGCTCAGTTGGTATGATCTGCCATATCGCAAGTTAATTTTTTTGCGGTCAGGAAAAATAAGTAATTTTGAGGAATGCTAACTTGAACTTCAAGCTAATTCAATGAATTATTCTATAATTTCAGGTGTATACACATTTAATTATCCTTGGTCGGCAGGATATGAGATATCGCAAGTTAAATCTTTTTGCGGTCAGCAAAAATAAGTAATTTTTAGAAACTCAAATTTGAAATTTAAATTATTTCAATTAATAATTCAGCTGTATTCAAATTTAGTTATGCTCGGTCTGTATGATATTAGATTTCGCTAGTTAAATGTTTTGGCGGTCAGTAAAAATAAGTAATTTTTGGGACTGCTAGCTTGAAATTCAAGATAATTCAATTCATATGGTATAAATTCAGCTGTATTCAAATTTATTTATGCTCGGTCGGTAAGAAATCAATTAAATATTTATGTTGCTTAATATATATATACTATATAGTGTTCACTAACCTGCATGCGCTTGAAACTTATCCCATATAACGGCGATATGTTAATATATAGGGCGATACATTTTTAAGCTATACATACCGTACATAATACTTCTAAATGTAAATATAGAATGCGGTAAAGTGTGCACACACAAACCGTACGCAAGTTCGGACTCGAAACGAGATCCATTGATCAACGAATACAATCAGTTCAATACCCGATCGATGCGGTACTGTACAAATATATCGAGTATTATGAACTAACGCCATATCCCCTTCCAACTGCGTGGGCGCTTACAAGTTAAAATTTGTCGTCTGCTGTTTATTTATTATTTTGCATTTTTCTTATCAAATACATGATTTTACAGCAATTTATATTCATTTCCAATGGAAAATGATTCTAATATGCTGCCAAACCATGTTTTTATTGAGAAAAAAGACAAAATAAGAAACAACAGCAGACGAAAATTTTCGGTTCCAATATTCTAAGGGTTAAGCCACCAAGCCATGCACATATATACAGATTTCAATGCAAGTACCGTCACGTGGCCTCAGGTCTTCCCTTTTTATGTTGCCTCTATTTAATTAATTATAAAAATGTGTTTTGATGTTTATAAAAAAGCAAGTCGTATCATGTAAAGTTAAAAACATCCATGTATGTTTAAAGGTACATGCCCACTCAGTAGGCACAAACTGTTCTTTATAGGAATTAAATAAGTGTATAATTGTGTCACTATCCCACTAGTTCTAAAAATTGCAAGTACCCGCTATACAGATATAATCATTTATTAATATTGATTATAACGATAGTGACGCGCGGTGGTATAAGCCTATATTCATAAGCAAATGAGGCATACTATTTTTTAATTATTTATACAAATTAATTGCGTTACCTGAACAAAATAATATTTTCGACAGATTATAAAGTATGATCATTTCACATGAACAAATAAATACAGAGGATAAATAGTAATGTCCGTTAACCTTTTAAGGAAACACGGTTATCGCCCCTGATATTAGTATGAAAATGTACGTCTGATATAAAATGTATAATAATGGCAATCAATACGTGGTGTAATGGTGAATTAACATGTCTCAGATGAAGTTTATGATATAAATAACATGTTTGTGGGCATGTACCTTTAATGCGTAATAATTTATTATGTATTATGTTGACAAAAATCACGGAAAACAGTATGCTCAACCTATATTGATCCGCTGGTCATGAGCCGACATGTCTTTATCTACACTGTTTGCAAGAGGAACATTGTTCAATCTTACACAGGTTTGCCACGTTGGAATTCTGACCATCTGCTTGTGATAGTTGCCATTATAGAAGTCTTTGTCTTGGTTATGTTAAAGGTACATACCCACTCAGTAGGTTGTAATATAGGGAGACAGATAGTTTTGTATATTATATAGATATGAGATTTTCTGGCAAAACAAACATCCATTCACCATTACCCCACGTATTGATTGGCATTATTGTACATTTCATGTCAGACGTATTCTTCCACACTGATATCAGGGGCGATAACCGTGTTTCATTAAAATGTTAACAGATATTATTATTTATTCTCTGTATTAATATTTTGGTGTGCAATAATCAAACTTTATAATCTGTCGAAAATATTATTTTTCGGGTGACGCATTTAATTAGTAATAATCTATAAATATATATATATATGTAAATAATTAAAAATAGCATGCCTCATTTGCATATGATACCACCGCGAGTCACTATCCTTGTAAAATCAATATTACTAAATGATTATATCTGTACAGCAGACACTCGTAATTGGCGGAATAGTGACACAATTATACTCTTATTTCATTTATATAAAGAACATGTTGTGCCTACTGAGTGGGCATATGTTCCTTTAACCCTTAAAACAACACAGGCCTGTATTGGCAAAAAAGTGTGGATCCAGATGAGCCGGCTCGTGACGAGCCGTCTCATCAGGATCTACATTTTTTGCAAGTAATTTTCCTATTTTTTAAATAAGAAACACCACCTTTTCATCAATGGACTAGTCTGAAAATCATTTTGTGACGGTTGGATAGGTTGCAAAATTAACATATTAAAATATATTCCTGTTATTTACGGGGTGAAAGGGTTAATGACTAGTGATTACGTGTATCATTATTAACTACATGTTTGTGTAATAATGTTTGTGCCCATATACTGACATGTGACTGAAGAAATGGGGTTGGCGACCAGTGTATATCCAGATCAGCCTGTGAATCTGCACAGTCTGATCATGATCTGCACTGTTCGCCATTCCATTAAAAAACACCCGTCATACTGCTAACACGCAATATATATATAGTTATCAGGCTACATGTGTATGCTCTTTGATCAGGAGCTACCCTGGTCACAAATCCCACGAGCCCCATTTCTCCAGTCACAGCCACATGTAACCAGAGCTGACATGCTAATCTTAATAATAATACAAGACGTAGGAAGGGTTGTTCGTATACTTGCTTTAAAGATCTAACTTTGGCTGTTTGCCTATCTATGGATTTCGCAAGGACATTGGCATCCGTAGATTTCGTAATGGCGTCGGATGGCCGGCCAATAGTTACAAACAAATATTGGTGTAGCGATATGTGTTTCGAAACGCGATCCGCATATTTAATGATTTATTAAAGGTACATGCCCTCGCAGTAGGCACACACTGTTCTTTATATCAGAGACAGCATCTGAGACATTTCTGGCAAATAAACATTCATTCACCATTACCACACCTATTCATTGACATCATTAAACATTTTATATTAGAAGTAAATTTCAACACTGATATCAGGGGCGATAACCGTGTTTCCTTAAAATGTTAACGGACAATACTATTTATACTCTGTATTTATTTTTTGATGTGCAATTATCATACTTCATACTCTTTTGAAAATATTATTTGTTCAGGTGACGCATTTAATTAATATAAATAATTAATAAATACCATGCCTCATTTGCATATGAAAATAGCCTGATACGAACGCGCGTCACTACATGTATCAGTAAAATAAATATTACTAAACGATTATATCTGTATAGCTGGTACCCGTAATTTTTAGAACTGGTGGAATAGTGACACAATTATACACTTATTTAATTCCTATAAAGAACATGTTGTGCCTACTGAGTGGGCATGTACCTTTAATAGCACACCCATGTAGTCAGATAACGATATCTATATTGCTTAATAGAAGCATGACGGGTGTATACTTGATGGAATGGCGAACAGCAGACCTTAAATCCCTGGCAATCAGTGCAGATCCTGATTTAACTGTGCGGATGCACAGGCTGATCTCGATCTACACATTGGTTGCACATACGCCCCATTTTTCCAGGCATCGCCATATATCAGGAATTAGTATGTAGATGATCGGGTCCTATACTAGGTAAACCTTCAATAACTCATTTTTGTCATGGCAGGTCGCTCCGGTCCGAACCAAGTCCGGATTGTTATACAGTGGAACGTCTTTAAACCGGACACACTGGGGACTACACTGTAAATCGGTCATATGAGGAGATATATATGTGTGACACAAAACGTCCTTTATGAATATGTGGAGGTGGGGGGGGGGGGGGGGGGGGGGGGGGGGGGGGGGGGGGGGGTCACAGGTTGAAGTAACGGACCGAGATTTATAAATACATAAAATATACATAAAAGCATTAATAAGTGAGAGAAAAAAATAAGCCATAAACATTTTCCTTTTTCCACTTATTAATGCTTTTGTGCATAGGAGGGAGTAAAGATTTTGTTTAGCTTATTTTAGGTATATTTAATGTGTTTATAGACCTCTGTCCGTTACTTCAACCTGTGGGATGGGTCGGACTATCAGGGGGTCCTCTGTCTGGCTGTTCTGTAGGCTTGAGATAAACCCAAAACTAAATTACAAAATGTAATGTATTGTTTATTAAAATGTACAATGGCGACGGCGATGCGCATACACTGGCGACTATGGAAGAAGTCATTGAACCAAACTAAACTCATGTGTAGATCCTAACAGGGGCGTTGCCAGCTTTTCAGAAGGGGGGGGGGGCGGGTGGCGGTCGAAAAATCATATTATAAAGCGCAAAAAAAGCACCAGAAAAAGTAATTCAACTATCTATTCGATGATGAAATTTAACCTATAAGAGTCTCACAAATCGAGATATGAGCAAAAATAATTAACCTATAAGAGTCTCACAAATCGAGGTATGAGCAAAAATAATTTTCTATTTTTTCCATTTTTAGTTTCAAAAAATCATGTTGGCTCAAAAAGGGGGGTTCGTACTAACATCCTGACCCCCCCTCCCCTGACGACGCCCTTGCCTAAGCAAAAGACCCAACATCATTTAATTAATTATAAAAATGTGTTTTGATGTTTATAAAAAAGCAAGTCGTATCATGTAAAGTTAAAAACATCCATGTATGTTTAAAGGTACATGCCCACTCAGTAGGCACAAACTGTTATTTATAGAAATTAAATAAGTGTATAATTGTGTCACTATCCCACTAGTTCTAAAAATTGCAAGTACCCGCTATACAGATATAATCATTTATTAATATTTATTATAATGATAGTGGACGCGCGGTGGTACCAAATACCTATTTCATATGCAAAATGAGGCATAATATAATTATTTATACTAATTAATTGCGTTACCTGAACAAAATAATATTTTCGACAGATTATAAAGTATGATCATTTCACATGAACAAATAAATACAGAGGATAAATAGTAATGTCCGTTAACCTTTTAAGGAAACACGGTTATCGCCCCTGATATTAGTATGAAAATGTACGTCTGATATAAAATGTATAATAATGGCAATCAATACGTGGGGTAATGGTGAATGAACATGTCTCATATGAAGTTTATGATATAAAGAACATTTTTGTGGGCATTTACCTTTAATGCGTAATAATTTATTATGTATTATGTTGACAAAAATCACGGAAAACAGTATGCTGAACCTATATTGATCCGCTGGTCATGAGCCGACATGTCTTTATCTACACTGTTTGCAAGAGGAACATTGTTTAATCTGACACAGGTTTGCAACGTTGGAATTTTGACCATCTGCTTGTGATAATTGCCATTAGAGAAGTCTTTGTCTTGGTTATGTTAAAGGTACATGCCCACTCAGTAGGTTGTAATATAGGGAGACAGATAGTTTTGTATATTATGTAGATATGAGATTTTCTGGCAAAACAAACATCCATTCACCATTACCCCACGTATTGATTGGCATTATTGTACATTTCATATCAGACGTATTCTTCCACACTGATATCAGGGGCGATAACCGTGTTTCATTAAAATGTTAACAGACATTATTATTTATTCTCTGTATTAATCACTGTTAATATTTTGGTGTGCAATAATCAAACTTTATAATCTGTCGAAAATATTATTTTTCGGGTGACGCATTTAATTAGTATAAATAATTAAACATAGCATGCCTCATTAACATATGATACCACCGCGAGTCACTATCCGTGTAAAATAAATATTACTAAATGATTATATCTGTACAGCAGACACTCGTAATTGGCGGAATAGTAACACAATTATACACTTATTTCATTTATATAAAGAACATATTGTGCCTACTGAGTGGGCATATGTTCCTTTAACCCTTAAAACAATACAGGCCTGTATTGGCAAAAAAGTGTAGATCCATCAGGATCCACACTTTTTGCAAGTAATTTTCCTATTTTTGAAATAGAAAACACCCCCTTTTCATAAATGGACTAGTCTGAAAATCATTTTGTGACGGTTGGATTGGTTGCAAAATTAACTTATCAAAATACATTCCAGTTATTTACGGCGTGAAAGGGTTAATGACTAGTGATTACGTGTATCATTATTAACTACATGTTTGTGTAACAATATTCTCTGATCATATCACGTGTGCCCATATACTGACATGTGACTGAAGAACTGGGGTTTGCGGTCAGTGTATATCCAGATCAGCCTGTGAATCTGCACAGTCTGATCATGATCTGCCCTGTTCGCCATTCCATTAAAAAACACCCGTCATACTGCTAACACGCAATATATATATAGTTATCAGGCTACATGCTCTTTGATCAGGAGCTACACTGGTCACAAATCCCACGAGCCCTATTTCTCCAGTCACAGCCACCTGTAACCAGAGCTGACATGCTAATCTTAATAATAATACAAGACATAGGAACGGCTGTTCGTATACTTGCTTTAAAGATCTAACTTTGGCTGTTTGCCTATCTATGGATTTCGCAAGGACATTGGCATCTGTAGATTTCTAAATGGCCAATAGTTACAAACAAATATTGGTGTAGCGATATGTGTTTCGAAACGCAATCCGCATGTTTAATGATTTCGCAATTGCATTTTATTAATAGTGTATGTACATGTATGTGCATATGTGGCTGTGACTGGGCCCTCAAGACTCCCCCTCCCCAATACTTGTCCGGTTCCGCCGCCTATGTAGGTCGGATTAAACAAACACTTACGATGATTGTGTTTAGTTCTTATTGTTTTAAAATAATATACCAACGTTTGTTATAAAACATGGTTAAATTTCTTATTGTGGACGCCAATTTAATAGCGAATAGCACATGTGTGCCCAATGTATCATGAATCTTGTGTCCCCTTGTAGATCTTTGTTCGTAGCGTATCCGGCGCCAGTTGAATGTGTATGATCACGTGGTACTAACAACAACAACACGTACCGATTCAAAGTACGTATTCTTTTATAGTGTCCTTATTACGTAACGGATTTTGATGAAGTATGGCGCATCAAACGCGTCTTGTTTAGCTGCATTTGGTTATCTCTGTATTTTCGCCCAAACTTCTGTCGTTTTTGCGAAGAATCGATTTCCGTGTCTCCGACACGGAAATAGATTCTTCGCAAAAACGACATAAGTCTGTGCCAAACTCCATAGACCATCAAATGCAGCTGCTCACGAAGACGCGTTTGTTGCGCCATATTTCATCAAAATCCGTTGCATATTAAGGAAAATATCAAATAATACTTACTTTGGAGTGGGCGACGTTGTTGTTGTTGTAACCACGTGAGCATGCACCTTGCAGTTGGCATTTGTGTCATTAGATCCTACGATTTGCCGCAGTACACAGGTGAACGAACATAACCAAACCATGATCGGGACATATTTGTCTGGAAGTGGTATTCACCTGTTTCAAGGATTGCGTGGGTTTGTATTGTTTTTTTGTTATATGTATTTTCTTTTTAGTTACAAACATACATGTTACATAATAGGATATATATACATGTGTAGTCACTGGAGTGTGGATGACAGCAGGGCACGAGTCCATTTGTATTGTTTGTACAGTTTGCTATGTCCAAATAAGCGCATATTTAATTCTGATATCAATCAAAGTACTGAAAGTACTGAAATATGTTATCTCCACAAAAACTGAGACTGAAAGTTGCATATTTTCTCAATCATCATCCAGAGGCAAATGTACTGTACTGGTGCAAACCCATTCACATGCTTTCTCTAGAATAAGTTACTGTTTGTAAACCTGTTCGAAATTGGTGGCTAACTGGTCACTGCTACCTACCTAACGGTGAAAACTATAGAGAATAGTATATGTAGAGTTTTAGATACAAAGCAAGACAGACCAAAACTCCATAGGATATGTTGGCACAGTGCACTATATTCTTGGTCGTACTCGCCGTTTAGGCGTAGCACGACACTATGGCTGCCCCCATAGAAATTTGCGTGACATAATATGCTATCTCATGGGAGGTAACATATAACAAGATTTATGATCACGTGATTACAAAAACAACAACAACAAGTACTGAAACTTCCAAAAGCTCTCGATTCGCAAAGTACGTATTCTTTTATTTTGTCCTTATTATGTAACGGAGTTTTATGAAGTATGGGATCAAACGAGTCTTGTTAAGCTGCATTTTGTGATCTCGGTACTTTGACCCAAACTCCTGTCGTTTTTGAGATTCATCGAATAAATTGACTTAAGTATGTGCCGAACTCCCGGAACCACCAAATGCAGCTCATGAAGACACGTTTGCTGCGCCATATTTCATCAAAATACGTTGCCTATTAAGGAAATATCAAATAATACTTACTTTGGAGTGGGCGCGCTTTCAACACTTTCAGCCATTGTTACTGTTGTAGTAACCACGTGATCATGCACCTTGATCAAGCTCGTAGAATAATTATTCGCCTGTATTTTGCAGTCGGCATAGATTACAATGCAAAACAAATGGTATATGTGCGATATTTAGTATTAATACCTTTGTTTCGCAAACATCAGCGGAGGTGAAAAGTAGATATTTTGTATTATGCGACATACTATGGTTTCATTATATTTTCGTCAAGGCTAAATTTTCGTCAATGACCTGAATGTTTATATACATCCCTGACGAATAATGAACTCGCGCTGTAGTCATAAACCATTCTTGTTGCCACCCCATTAAATTAATAATGATCATATGTCTTGAAATCAAAGTACTGAAAGTGCTGAAACTAGGTTAGCTCCACAAGATTATTAATAAGTATTATTTATTTATATAATGATGTTAACTGGCTTATCATCAGCTAAAGTCATTTTAGGTCGGTCAACAGGGCCAAATCCCATATATTTCACGTGTAGGGAAGAAGGGAAATCCCAAAATCAGAACAGAATTATATTAAATATACAATCCGTGTACGTGGCTTCACACATTTTACATATATTTTGATAATTATCAGAAACAAGTATACAAATAAAGTTCGCATTTGTTTGTATTTTGACAGATATGACACTCAACACTGGAAATATGTGTGTCACATGTCAGACAGTTCACGCGAGCTCAAGAATGCGCCATTGTTGTTGTACTACGTGAATCAATTTGAAAACGCATGAAAGTGTACATGGCTTCGCACACCCACAAATCTTCCGATCTAACATATATAATCTAACAATTAAAATTGATGTTCCCCCATCAATCCATTATACTTTCAGACTTTCAAACCTCTGGTGACAGTTCAGTTAGCTATTGTATAATGGGACAGTAGGAAAAAACATTGACTATAATGTAAATATATAATTAAATAATTCAGACTGTGTGGTTTATTATTTAGTTTAGATGTGCTAATTCAGTAAAATTCATTAATGAAACTTTACAAATTCGACACTGATAATGGTATTTTTAAATGTAGAACTAGTTGACATTCCGTCTCTACGACCGTTATACTAGGTAGCTCCAAAGGAACTAACCTAGCAATTATAAGTGAATCGGCCTATGAAAACTAGGGGCCCGTTTCACTAACGAACTAAGCAAGTACTTTTGTCATAAGTTATGACCGTCTTAAGTTTGTTTTGTGAAACCAAATAAGCAATGACTTAAATCGGTCATAACTTTTGGCATAAGTTATAACTTAAGTTCGAACTTATGAACAAACTAAGATTTGTTTGTGAAACGGACCCCTGGCCTGTGAAAACCACGTAAATAATATTGGTAATTGAACAGGTGTGAGTCTAGTATTATACACTGTACATTATAATCCCATACTTGAGGGGTGTCGAAACCAGTAAAGAACAGCAGGCTTATTTGCTTTCACAAACTTTTGTGAATGAATCGCGAGTATTAATCTTTGTTATGACTGCAGTGTTCCCGCGGCATGGATTGCACAAATTTGACAAAGTCGGCATCTGTTTGAAGACTGCAAACTGACAGACAAGGATATTCTTTTTTTTTCTTCTTCTTCTTCTTCTTCTTTCATTTAAGAGCACTCCTTCACTCATGAAGATTATGTGCCGGCGCCGTATTTACAAATGATTAGTTATGTGATTATTACAGCTTAGAAAGTGCTCATGAGAAAGAAGAGAATAGATTTGTGCGTACACACATATATTTGATTTTTTATATTTTAATTATTTTTTATTTTCCATTTTTGTGTTTTTCAGTGCTGGTTTAAAACTAGAAGTTTGCGAACTATTTGTAGATATTACAACTTACGCGGAAGTACAGTATGTATTACATACCATTGGAATACATGATAAAAGCAAATATGTCCGGCAATAATGTGTCATTGAAAAATAACTAGCCAGAATTTGATAAAATCGCTGAAAGTGCTATTTTAGCAAACTCGCTAGACGAAGTTAAGTTCCGACGAATATGTATTTTGGAGAGCAATGACGAAATTTGACACCGACGAAAATTAATGAAACCACAGTATATTATCATGGCACATTATATACACTGGACATTGCTTCAGTTTATTGCTCAATGCACTTTCTGGGCGTTGAATTTAATTGTTGTGCCAGCTTCCAGGTAATAGGTCATAGATAGATACACTTGACTTCAATGATAATTGTTGCATAAGAGTGAAGAGATATATGAATATAACATATGTGAATATTATCTTGTTACTGTATACTACATGGAGCATTGAGTTGCCATCTCCGCCATCTTTGTATGTAAAAGCCATCGTACAGTTTCACCACTGTGCGTTTGACACATACAGCAGATAATATGACAGTAAACCAAATAAGATTTGGTGCAATACATAATAGACAGATATGACAACGGCAAGCTTTAAATAGTATACCAGCAAGCTATACAAACTAGATGGCCGCGGCCTGCATGTCGCGCCTTGTGGCGAGGCATGGACACTAAAAAAAGAGATATAGTATAACGAAAAACTTTAACCAAAAAACTTAACCAAAAGACTTAACCAAAAACATTAACCGGACACACGTACGTACGTATGTACGCCAAAGTGCCGACTATATCGCGCTTACCGCAAGCGGGCGCGACAAAAACTTTAACCAAAAACTTGGTAATTTGACCTTGACATTGGGCACAGGGGCCGCACGGGAGGGGGTAGAATGAAAAGATAGATGATGATCACCCATGTGAAGTTTCAAGGTAATGGGCAAAGCAGTTGCAGAGGTATAGTATAACGAAAAACTTTAACCAAACAACTTAACCAAAAACTTCAAAGTAATATGACCTTGACATTGGGCACAGGGGCCGCACGGGAGGGGGTAGAATGAAAATATAGATGATGATAAACACCCATGTGAAGTTTCAAGGTAATGGGCAAGACAGTTGCAGAGATATAGTATAACGAAACACTTTAACCAAAAAACTTAGCCAAAAAACTTAACCAAACAACTTAACCAAAAACTTCAAAAGTAATTTGACTTTGACATTTGGCAC
Organism: Conchocele bisecta; assembly: GCA_029237695.1. Lineage (NCBI taxonomy): Eukaryota > Metazoa > Mollusca > Bivalvia > Lucinida > Thyasiridae > Conchocele > Conchocele bisecta. The sequence continues at coordinate 71,457,974 of CM055276.1, read as the reverse complement.
AGGGGCCGCACGGGAGGGGGGTAGAATGAAAATATAGATGATGATAAACACCGATGTGAAGTTTCAAGGTAATGGGCAAAGCAGTTGCAGAGACATAGTATAACGAAAAACTTTAACCAAAAAACTTAACCAAAGAACTTAACCAAAAACTTCAAAGTAATTTGACCTTGACATTGGGCACAGGGGCCGCACGGGAGGGGGGTAGAATGAAAATATAGATGATGATAAACACCCATGTGAAGTTTCAAGGTAATGGGCAAAGCAGTTGCAGAAATATAGTATAACGAAAAACTTAAACCAAAAAACTTAACCAAAAACTTTAACCAAAAAGCTTAACCAAAAAGCGTAACCAAAAACTTCAACCAAAAAACTTAACCAAAAAACTTAACCAAACACTTTAACCGGACACACGTACGTACGCCAAAGTTCCGACTATATCGCGCTTTCCGCAAGCGGGCGCGACAAAAACTTAACCAAAAACTTCAAAGTAATTTGACCTTGACATTGGGCACAGGGGCCGCACGGGAGGGGGGGGGGGGGTAGAATGAAAATATAGATGATGAGAAACACCCATGTGAAGTTTGAAGGTAATGGGCAAAGCAGTTGCAGAGATATAGTATAACGAAAAACTTAACCAAAAACTTTAACCAAAAACTTAACCAAAACACTTAACCAAAAACTTTAACCAAAGAACTTAACCAAAAACTTCAAAGTAATTTGACTTGGACAATTGGGCACAGGGGCCGCACGGGAGGGGGGTAGTATGAAAATATATATGATGATAAACACCCATGTGAAGTTTCAAGGTAATGGGCAAAGCAATTGCAGAGATATAGTATAACGAAAAACTTATGCAAAAACTTTAACCAAAGAACTTAACCAAAAACTTTAACCAAAAAACTTAACCAAACAACTTAACCAAAAACTTTAACCGGACACACGTACGTACGCCAAAGTGCCGACTATATCGCGCTTTCCGCAAGCGGGCGCGACAAAAACTTAACCAAAAACATCAAAGTAATTTGACCTTGATATTGGGCACAGGGGGCGCACGGGAGGGGGGTAGAATGAAAATATAGATGATGATAAACACCCATATGAAGTTTCAAGGTAATGGGCAAAGCAGTTGCAGAAATATAGTATAACGAAAAAGTTTAACCACAAAACATAACCAAAAAACTTAACCAAAAACTTTAACCAAAAAACTTAACCAAAAACTTCAAAGTAATTTGACCTTGACATTGGGCACAGGGGCCGCACGGGAGTGGTGTAGAATGAAAATATAGATCATGATAAACACCCATGTGAAGTTTCAAGGTAATGGGCAAAGCAGTTGCAGAGATATAGTATAACGAAAAACTTATGCAAAAACAAAAACTTTAACCAAAGAACTTAAACAACAACTTTAACCAAAAAAACTTAACAAAAACAACCTTAACCAAAAACTTTAACCGCACAACACGTACGTACGCCAAAGTGCCGACTATATCGCGCTTTCCGCAAGCGGGCGCGACAAAAACTTAACCAATAAACTTCAAAGTAATTTGACCTTGATATTGGGGGGAGGGCACAGGGGGCGCACGGGAGGGGGGATAGAATGAAAAATATAGATGATTGATAAACACCCATATGAAGTTTCAAGGTAATGGGCAAACAGCGTTGCAGATATAGTATAACGAAAAACTTTAACGACTTTAACCAAAAAAGCTTAACCAAAAAGCTTAACCAAAAAACTTAACCAAAAACTTTAACCAAAGAACTTAACCAAAAACTTTACCCAAATAACTTAACCAAACAACTTAACCAAAAACTTTAACCGGACACACGTACGTACGTACGTACGTACGTACGCCAAAGTGCCGACTCTATCGCGCTTTCCGCAAGCGGGCGCGACAAAAACGAGATATCTGAGCATTTCTCCCATCAATCACAAACTAAATGTTGATGTGTAAACATTTCAATCTGGTGCACATCCTATGTTAGTGTACATCCTATGTTAGTGTATCCATAGGTAAAGCCATATTTACTCGAACATACAAGGATGGCCGACTTGGCGACTTCGTGTCCCGTATATGATACTGTAACGAGACAGTATTCACATATATATAAAACATATATTCTATCACATTTACGAAGAAATTACCTTTGAATCAAACGTTGATGAGGTATAGAACGGTTCGTTAAACAGGGCCGCTATTTCATGAACGGTGTTCATCATGTTTCGGGCTCCTCGGACGCATGAATAATAGCCGTGTGTAGGCAGTGGGCTTTGCAGTTAGTGTACACTCAGTCGGGAATGATGTATCGAATTCGCGCTTGAACACCACGATATTCACCCCCCTCCCCCGACATGTTGGATACTACGTCGTAGCATTAATCCCTCATTTTTACAATGTTACACCGGCTTCTTTCAAATTTGCCAGGAACGCGCCAGACAACCATTTGCGTGTAATAGTCTCGCATTCTGCAAATGATATGAACTCTTCCCTAACCGACTTGGTTGTATGGTCGAAGTGCCTCAAACAGAGCGCCATTTGCTCCATAGTGGACGCGCCCGTAGCTTCTTCTGCCATGAATCCAAAGACCGGACCTTTGTTGCATTTGCGCACAATTTACTCTCTGAGGTGATCTCCGCATATAGTGAATAGTATTATATTTTGTATGCCTACACGTCATCTACAATCACTATATGTATATGCTTGACATATGACAATTTGCTCATGTCTGACTTGTTCTGACCAATGTCAGTTTTCACCATTACACCCTTAGGGTCCAGTTTTTATTCCATTTTTGGCATTTATGTCATGTTTATATGTTATCTCCCTTGGGGTAACATATTATGCCACGTAAATTTCTATGGGCGCAGCCACTGATCGTGCTACGCCTAAACGACGAGTACGACCAAGAAAACAGTGCCCTGTGCCAACTTATCCTATGGCGTTTTGGTCTGTCTTGCTTAGTATCTACAACTCTACATATACTATTCTCTATAGTTTTCACAGTTTTGTGCTCACTTTAGTCAAATTCTGGAAAAAACGAATCCAGATATTTCGTGCTGTATGAATACAGCAACTATTTTCTTTAGTTCTCACAGTTTGGTAGCAGTGAACAGTTAGCGTGACAGTGACATCTTTATTCTAGAGAAAAACGAATGTATAGGAATGGGTTTACCCCATCACAGTACATTTGCCTCTGGATGATGATTGAGACAATCTACTACTATCAGTCTCCGGTTCCGCAACTGATCAGTTTTTGTGGCGATAACATATTTCAGTACTTTCAGTACTTTGATTATTTTTTTGGAACTGTCAAAATAAATTGTACGCACGTGCGTATGTGCGCAAGTCCAGCTACGCGCCTTGGGGCCATTTCACTAAATTATGATAGTAAATCCATTAATTGAAATTTCCAGACGATCCTAAATTTGCACTTACGAATATTTTAGTCGTACGAAGTTTAGTGGAACGGGCCCCTGATGGCTATCGGCCGGTAACTAGAAATCAGTAATGTGACAATTGATACAGAATGTCAATATATGGCCGGTACCTGAACATAATATGTCGCAATTCTCATGAAACAGAGTAGAGGTCTACACAATCGAACATGCACGCCATGCATAGTAACTATATACAAAGCAATCGGGATCACAACACAATAGATTAATGATAATCGGTGATGAAAATGACAAGGAATGTTGTTAACTTACAAAAACTCCTTTCATATCTTTATGCGATCATTTCACCGATTAAGCTAGATACAAGGAAGAAATATGTACACAATTTACACTTACAATGTATTGTTTGTCAGCAGGTACAATGGCGGCGGTGCGCATACACTGGCGACTATCGAAGAAGTGACGACAGGCGCGCAGAACGAGACTTGAGATTTTGTTTTATCTTATATTTAAGGGTAGGAATTTGATCGAAGACCTTCCAAACTCGGCATTTGAGCCCAAAAAGTGTCAGGCCAATGACCGTTGGCCCATTTCTTTCCGAATTTACTAATATATGACATAGAGTCGAAATATGTGCATTAAATGAAGGAGGCAATGAGGCGGTTAATTTAACCTAACTAGTTCATTCTCCTATCGCACGAAGCCGGTATGTCAGACCGTGAAATGGGCTGAGTGTTGGTGCATGTGATATATGGAGACTCAGCCGTAACAGTGGTATCTATATGATAATTATATTTGAGGTTTGGTCAGGGTAAAACATATCAGACAGGGAATGATCGATATTGGGTTATGCAAAGTATGATGTTATATGTTTTCGGGCCCATCTACTTAATGTCGTTTTGCAGCGTATCGTTATATACGAGATGCTATTATTCGAGTTCAGGTGCGGCATTTATCTGTTCTTATTCCGTCAACACAGTGCGTATGTGCCGTGAAACACGGTGCCGTAAAACATTTTTGATATCCTGTCAATACGACCTAATCACTGCGTATGAATATGTGCGGCGGCTGGTGTTATTTTCATTGCATTATAAAGCTATGTGTAGGTGATGACTGGATAAATAGAATAGGAGGTTAGTGCTGTGAATGGGAAAAATATATGGCGCGGCACAGAAACGGGATGTGCTCAGCAGAGCCTCGCCCATCCCGTTTCCTAAGCCTTGCCAGATATTTTTCCCATTCACGGCATTAACCTACTTTTCTCTATTTATTTGGTTAGATGACAATTTGTTTCACATATTCTGAAGACGAAAGAAAAAGAGGAGATAATACACGGCGGTAAGCAATGGTCCATATATTAGTGAGTGGCGTGTGTGTGCAAGTATCAGGCTGACAGTTGTTTAGCCTTCTGAGCTAAATCTGACAGTTTATAGTTTCGTGGAATTGATAAGGAAATAGTCACGTAGCCATACCGCCGGTCATGGTCCAACATTTTAAACTTCGCATACGTCGGTGTAGAGGTGAAGAGCTGTGATCGAACAGCTACCGGTGACCAATGCCGGTATAACAGAAAATTCTTCAGCCCAGTAAAGGTTTCAGTCCGCGCATGCGCAGACAGAACAATAACAATCGGGGCCAAGGCTGTGTAAAGTTTAAGTCATCGATTATATTTCAAGATTTAATGAGATTAATGTACGTCTAAGCATAAAAATGGTCCCAAATGTAAAAAATAGGTATTTTCCCGTCCGGGGATGTTATGAAGTGTATTTTCGAGCTCCGTGTCGCACTTTAGTGGCCATACTATTCTGCTGATAATCGAGATGCTATCGGACACCTGTTTGGCGATATGTGGGCGGTAAAGTGCGGAGGTCATATATGGATTCATACCGTTTTGACACCACTGTTCACGTCACTACCAACATCATTCGGAATGAATCTCATATAACATTTAAAAATACATAAATTGCAATGATTTCGTAATAATATTTAGTTGCGAACACGTAACTGCTGCGTTGTCTGGTCAAGTCGGACCATGGTCATCTCGGCCCACATTTCAATCTCGGCCCAGATCGCTGGTCAAGTCGGCCCAGATCACTGGTCATCTCTGCCCACATTGTTTGGTCATCTCGGCCCATATTATATATTTTTGTATATGACATAAAAAATATTTAGAAATGGTGATTCAAGAATATTTTGAGAAGAAGATTGCAAAGAACCTGATGAAATTTAATTTAAAATGAGAAAATATTATTTTTTCCGTGTGGTCATCTCGGCCCATATCATATTGTTCGTATAAGACATATAAGTTTATTAGAAATGGTGATTTAACAAGAAACATGATATATATTTAAAAAGATTCTATTTTAATTATATATATATTTATTTATGATATTTATATAGATCTACATAAAAAAAAAAATTAAAAATTATTTTCAAACTCTAATTTAGTTTTTGAATATATTACGTTAGACTTATCAAAGTTGACCATACATCTGATCTGAGATCGTGGGCGACTTGACCAGACACGTGGGCCGACTTGACCAGACATGTGGGCCGACTTGACCAGACATGTGGGCGACTTGATCAGACACATGGGCCGACTTGACCATGGGCCGAGATTATTGATTATGTTATATAGGTTTTAAACATTATATCATTAGTATATCATACAATAAGCACATTTTGACCGAAAAAAATGGAAGAATAAAGCACATATTTCCGCGGGGAAAGCGATTAATATACATGTATCATTATTATAAAGGGAGACTAATGTGATCGAGACTCATTCATTATGTCTCAGTTGTCTAACTTTAGTTGCCATCGATCATGATTTCATATGGCACATATAATAGTCCAAATGTCTAAGGTAACCGGTCACCTCCCATAGTATTGCATATTTATTTCGCCGAGTAATTATATGCCAACATCTTTTTGAAATAGTTAAAAACAAAGTATAATGCATTGAATGAATGTTTTTATTAGCACAAATGACTTCTGGGATAGTTTAGTTATTGCAATTTAATTTAAGGAGTTGCTATATATATATATATATATATATTATTAATATTCATCTACAATAACAATAATAAAAGATCTTGTATTAAGAACATTGATGAAAATGAACCATAATATACATGCATATATATTTTTAAATTTGTGTATGGTTTGTATATCTTGTCAAATAGCTTGAATGTTTTTCACACCTCTATGTAGACAAAGCCCAATATTATATTGAATGGACCAGAACACAGTGTATTTTAGTGGGGTAGCTCGTTATATATAGTCGATTATGTACAATATGGGAAACTGTGTAGATCCTGATTAGATTGTGAATGCATATTTCCCCTACATGTATAGCCTCAACAAGTGGTTATGCATAACATGGGTAACCGGGTAGACCCTGATCAGACTGTGATTGCAAATTTCCCCTAGAAGGTATTATAGCCTCAACAAGTGATTGTTATAGGATGGCTACACGTCCTGGCGGGCGACACGCGGCTTGCTTCTTGTATATGGTATACAGTGATTATGTACAAGATGGAAAACAGTGTAGACCTGATCAGACTGTGATTGCAAATTTCCCTAGAGGTATAGCCTCAACAAGTGATTATGTACAAGATGGCTACACGTCCTGGCGGGCGAAAACGGCCAGTATACGATCGACACCTTCACACTACTGTCTCCTTGTATGTCAACATTATAGAGGTTCTACAGTTTTGTATTTGTATTTCAATTAAAAATAATCATTCCCATTTAGCATGTTTAGCCATTATAAAGTGGATTATCTCCCTTGGCTTCCTAGTATTAAGTTTATCGCGGTACTCTCCCTTTAGTTCATACACAAATATTTCCATTTTGCATCAAAACATTAAAATGGGCCCTGGTATGAGCAAATTAATGGCATACATTATGTAAGTACAGTCCAAACATCGTTAGTATGATGTGTATAGCTTATTTGTATTGACATATATAGTAATTATATGAAGATTTGGGTAGATTTGGGTAAGATTTTGGTAGATTTGGGTAAATCGTGCCACCCTTGTTTTCTTACTATTTGCCGTATAAAACCCATTTATATAATGTGATCATTTGGGTTCTGGTCAAAACGTACCCGGGTCAAAACAAAAGGGTGAAAACGTACCACACTGGGATGTGAAATAGTGAAATTTATCGTTGTGTATGATTTACTCATGATGTGATTTTGCTATCGAAAGAATTTAACTTAGCGGACCTAGGTATATAAATACATTAAATATGCATAAGATATACCTAAAAAATATCATCCATAAGTGGGGAAAAAAATGGCCACAATATTTCATTAAAATATATAAGATAATGTGGCCATTTTTGTTCACTTATAAATTATTTTAGGTATATCTAATGTATATTTAATGTGTTTATATGCCTAGGTCCGTTCGTTGTGGGAATCGGGTTGTAAACCTTCCATACCCAGACTTGTCGCCGAAGCCTAGATCACATTTTTGTTTTTGGGTGGTAGGAGGGAGCAGCGAAGGGTATTTAACGATCGGCATTCATACTTACCGGAAGTTTATTTATTCGGTGAATTCCCATATTATGTGATATATAATCATCAATCAGCATCTGACCTGAGAGTAAGCATGCAGATTTCCCATCGGACCCGACAGTGCCCATGATCAGGTAAGTTCACGGGGCTTGCAAAACTACCAATTAAAATTCTCATGGCCGGTTGCTTTTTGTGCATATATTGCCTGTTTTGTTTGAGTTTACGGACAGGCTGAAACTTCTCATGGCCGGGTGCTTTCGTCCCCACCGTGAAAATTGAAATCATTCCCATATATTTCACGTTTTTTTTTTGCCTTATATTGGAACATATTGCATACTATCATTATTAATAGGCACATTGGGTATATACCAATACATGGGTGTGAAAAAATACCGATGTGTTCTCTATATATCAAGTTTACGGACAGGCTGAAACTTCTCATGGCCGGGTGCTTTTGTCCCCGCCGTGAAAATTGAAATCAGTCCCATATATTTCACGTTTTTTTTTGCCTTATATTGGAACATATTGCATAATATCATTATTAATAGGCACATTGGGTATATACCAATAAAGGGTTGTGAAAAACTACCGATGTGTTCTCTATATATCAAGTTTACGGACAGGCTGAAACTTCTCATGGCCGGGTGCTTTTGTCCCCGCCGTGAAAATTGAAATAATTCCCAAATATTTCACGTTTTTTTTCCCCTTATATTGGAACGTATTGCATAATATCATTATTAATAGGTACATTGGGTATATACCAACACAGGGGTGTGAAAAACTACCGATGTGTTCTCTATATATCAAGTTTACGGACAGGCTGAAACTTCTCATGGCCGGGTGCAGCTTTTGTCCCCGCCGTGAAAATTGAAATCAGTCTCATATATTTCACGTTTTTTTGCTTATATTGGTAAATATTGGAAAATATCATTATTAATAGGCACATTGGGTATATACCAACAAAGGGTTGTGAAAAACTACCGATGTGTTCTCTATATATCAAGTTTACGGACAGGCTGAAACTTCTCATGGCCAGGTTGTTTTGTCCCCGCCGGTGAAAATTGAAATCAGTCCCATATATTTCACGTATTATTGCCTTATATTGTACATATTGCGTGAATATCATTATTTATAGGGGCTACATTGGGTATATACCTAACACGGGGTGTGAAAAAATACCGATGTGTTCTCGGTTTGATAGATCTAAATATACGGACAGGCTGAAACTTCTCATGGCCGGGTGCTTTTGTCCCCGCCGTGAATATTGAAATCATGCTCCCATATATTTCACGTTTTTTTTGCCTTATATTGGAACATATTGCATAATATCATTATTAATAGGCACATTGGGTATATACCAACAAAGGGTTGTGAAAAACTACCGATGTGTTTCTCTATATATCAAGTTTACGGACAGGCTGAAACTTCTCATGGCCGGGTGCTGCTTTTGTCCCCGCCGTGAAAATTGAAATCAGTCCCATATATTTCACGTTTTTTTGCCTTATATTGGTACATATTGCATAATATCATTATTAATAGGCACATTGGGTATATACCAACACAGGGGTGTGAAAAAATACCGATGTGTTCTCTATATATCAATAAGTTTACGGACAGGCTGAAACTTCTCATGGCCGGGTGCGGCTGACCCGCCGTGAAAAGAAAATTGAAATCAGTCCCATATATTTCACGTCCCCGCCATATTGGAACGTATTGCATAATATCATATTAATAGCATTGCATTGGGTATTATTATACACAGGGGTGTGAAAAAATACCGATGTGTTCTCTATATATCAAGTTTACGGACAGGCTGAAACTTCTCATGGCCGGGTGATTTTGTCCCCGCCGTGAAAAGCTGAAACTTCTCATGGCCGGGTGATTTTGTCCCCGCCGTGAAAATTGAAATATCCAAAATAATCACAAAATATTTCACTTATTTTTTTTTCCTTATATTGGAACGTATTGCATAATATCATTATTAATAGGCACATTGGGTATATACCAACACAGGGGTGTGAAAAAATACCGATGTGTTCTCTATATATCAAGTTTACGGACAGGCTGAAACTTCTCATGGCCGGGTGCTTTTGTCCCCGCCGTGAAAATTGAAATCAGTCTCATATATTTCACGTTTTTTTTTGCCTTATATTGGTACATATTGCAAAATATCATTATTAATAGGCACATTGGGTATATACCAACACAGGGGTGTGAAAAAATACCGATGTGTTCTCTATATATCAAGTTTACGGACAGGCTGAAACTTCTCATGGCCGGGTGCTTTTGTCCCCGCCGTGAAAATTGAAATCAGTCGCATATATTTCACTTTTGTTTGCCTTATATTGGAACGTATTGCATAATATCATTATTAATAGGCACATTGGGTATATACCAACAACGGGTTGTGAAAAACTAACGATGTGTTCTCTATATATCAAGTTTACGGACAGGCTGAAACTTCTCATGGCGGGTGCTTTTGTCCCCGCCGTGAAAATTGAAATCAGTCCCATATATTTCACGTTTTTTTGCCTTATATTGGAACATATTGCATACTATCATTATTAATAGGCACATTGGGTATATACCAACAAAGGGTTGTGAAAAACTAACGATGTTCTCTATATATCAAGTTTACGGAGGCAGTCTGAAACTTCTCATGGCCGGGTGTCTTTTGTCCTCGCCGTGAAAATTGAAATCAGTCCCATATATTTCACGTTTTTTTTGCCTTATATTGGAACGTATTGCATAATATCATTATTAATAGGCACATTGGGTATATACCAACACATGGGTGTGAAAAAATACCGATTTGTTCTCTATATATCAAGTTTACGGACAGGCTGAAACTTCTCATGGTTGGCTGGGTGCTTTTGTCCCGCCGTGAAAATTGAAATCAGTCCCATATATTTCACGTTTTTTTTTTGCCTTATATTGGAACGTATTGCATAATATCATTATTAATAGGCACATTGGGTATATACGAACAAAGGGTTGTGAAAAACTACGGATGTGTTTCTCTATATATCAAGTTTACGGACAGGCTGAAACTTCTCATGGCCGGATGCTTTTGTCCCCGCCGTGAAAATTGAATTAGTCACATATATTTCACGTTTTCTTTGCCTTATATTGGAACGTATTGCATAATATCATTATTAATAGGCACATTGGGTATATACCAACAAAGGGTGTAAAGAAAAACTACCGATGTGTTTTCTCTATATTAAGTTTACGGACAGGCTGAAACTTCTCATGGCCGGGTGCTTTTGTCCCAGCCGTGAAAATTGAAATCAGTCCAATATATTTCACGTTTTTTTGCTTTATATTGGAACATATTGCATAATATCATTATTAATAGGCACATTGGGTATATACCAACAAAGGGGTTTGCAAAGCCACCGATTATAGATTAGTTTACAGACAGGCTTCAACTTCTCACGGTCGGTTACATATCGCACGCCATTTGGTAGAAGAACTACGGTACGCGGTGTGCATATTGCGTAATATCATCGTTACCATTCATATTGTGTATATACCAACAAATTGGTTTCCACGGGTTCCCCCCCCCCCCCCCACCTCAGCGTGAGCCCTTTAAGCCGCTATGACTAGGCTGAAGGTTTTCACGGACTTACGGGGCTCACACCCCCAGCGTGAGCCCCTTAAGCCGCTTGGCTAGGCTGAAGGTTTTCACGGACTTAAGGGGCTCACGTTACACCGGCGCTTTACTGCCGGTCCAAATAACGGCATCAACTATATATATATATTGACACTCCGACACGCGTTGCTCATTCATACCTGGCGCCCGGCCACACCGGAACGATGTCCATTTGGTTCTACAACATATCTTTTAAAAGAAGAACAGGTATGATATAGGGTTACGCAGGAGGCCATCAGGCTGCCATCATTAATCTCCACCTGTGGACAAATATATAGGGTGCGGTCGCCAGTATTGGAAGACCATTATTGGTCAGTGGGAGTTTGGGTAGAGGTTGCAAGTTGTCCTAGTCCATGCATATGGTGTCATCGGAATAGCGTATAGTCCAGAGGGAGGGGTGGGAAGTGATATGTATATTTATTATTACATATATTCATCTAATTATATAAATTGTCGCAAAGATTGGTTGTCATACTAGTTATAATATGCTATGCTTGGGTTTGAGTTAATTTACTAGTATTTAGTTCAACTTCATGTGTTAGCCCCCATGTAGTAGTGATATTTATTTCCTCCAGTAGGAGAGCACAAATATGAACATGTAATTAAGCATGGTGAAATATTGGAATGGTGAATGTATACATAGTACTGTACATAGAACGTATCAAGTTGGAAAGCTGCGATTTATATGTGCGGTTCCGTGGGAAGAGTGTGTCAATTTGACGTGGGACCTATAAATAATACGCGCCCAGATCTACACGCACAACCGTACAGCTCGATCATAGGTAGCACTATTCATAATAATGACCACACCTGATTAGTGTATTCAAACAAACATCTCATTGAAGACACCAACTCGCAGGTTATTACATCTCAATTTACCACGTCGCCTCACATATATCGCCTATAACCATATAACATTACTAGGCTCAGTCAGTAATAATCACTCCAAACCTTAGCCTAGGTATATAACATATACGGTAAGTCAAGTTTCATCTTCACAATTTGGTCCATGTACATGCTAAATGTGAAACATATGCCTGATACCATGTAAGAAATAAACAGACACGCCTAGTACTGTGTATGTGCCTGCATGAGTGGCCAACATCCTATGTTCATATCCAAACAAGATATACACCTGCAATTCCGGAGATAGTGTGACGAATATCGAGAAAAAGTAATTTCCACAGTTTTTGATTAGATCACGCCACAGTTGTGTCCTGACGCTATCTGAATATGGACACTCGTAAATACAATGGAATACCTTATTTTCCGTACTGATGCAACACCTGGGGCACTGTTGGCGGTAAAACTCAGAGAATAATTTGCACATGAGCACAACTGCCGAACGACACTGGCGCAGGCTATTTCCGTTACCCGTGCTAAATTTCCACAGCGGGCATGGGCTAACTGACTCAGATAGTCAACAGTTTATAAAGGGGTTCATTACTTTGGAGCCGGGCGTCTAGTTGAAGTCGCTGTATTGACAAGATGTTTCCACGTACCTTTAGGCACAAACTGTCCACCGTTTAGGAATTCATCAATAATAGAATGCAGTGAATATTTTCGTAATACACGACAAATGTCTGGCATAAATTCTTGAATACTACTTGGGTTTGTGTAGTAAGCTGTCAGTCTATTAAGGAAGATAACTCGTACTGGCTTGGTATATTGAAACATACAGAGTTGTCCTAAGAACCGGAGTTTAACCTTATCAATCACAGTTTCTATTGGAAGACACCCTTTTGTGTTCAGTGCTATGTCCGTTTTAGTCCGTCGCGGAATATCTTGAACATATTGTATACAAAGTCTATGTGCCCGTTCTAATTTCATAATGTCACTTGGCATCAAATTGTTCCAAAGTTCGCATCCGTATAAAGCCCTGGGTAACACGACATATTCGTATACGCGTTTGGATGTAATCGGGTGAAGGCCAAACTTCTTAAGTCCGTTGTTTACTAGACCGAAACATGTTGCTCTGATTTTATTGCACGCTTCTGTTGCATTAATATCTAGTGTCATATATTTGTTGCATATTATTCCAAGGTATATATATTGTTCACATTCATTTACCGCTTCGTCACCCAGTTTCCACTCACGGTTATTTGTACATATTCTGGTTTATTTTCATTAAACACAATTACATTACACTTTGTCGCGTTATATGTGTATCGCCATAAATGATACCAAAGTGTTCCTAGTACCACATAAATAAATTATACAAACGTGTTCCTAGTATCACAGACATAAATGATACTAATGTGCCCGTAGTATCGCATACATATATGATACTAAAGTGCTCCTAGTATCACATACGTAAATGATACTACTGTGCTCCTAGTATCACACACATAAATTATACTAATGTGCTCCTAGTATCTCATACATAAATAATTCAAATGTGCTCCTAGTATCACATACATAAATGATACATATTTGCTCTTAGTATCACATACATAAATGATACTAATGTGCTCCAAGTATAACATACATAAATGATACAAAGTGCCCGTAGTATGGCATACATAAATGATACTAAAGTGGTCCTAGTATCACATACATAACTGATACTAAAGTGCTCCTAGTATCATATACATAAGTGATACTAATGTGCTCCTAGTATCACATACATAAATGATACTAATAGGCTCCTAGTATCACATACATCAATGATACTAAGATGCTCCTAGTATCACATACATAAATGATACAAAGTACTCATAGTATCACATATATAAATGATACTATGGTGCTCCATATACATTAATGATATAAAGTGCTGCTTGTACATGTATTACATACATAATGATACTAAAGGGCTTCTAGTATCACATACATAAATGATAATAAAGTGCTCCTAGTATCAAATACATAAATTATACAAAGTGCTCCTAGTATCACATACATAAATTATACTAAAGTGCTCCTAGTATCATCACATACATAAATGATACTACTGTGCTCCTAGTATCACATACATAAATTATACTAATGTGCTCCTAGTACCACATACATAAATGATGCAAAGTTATCCTAGTATCACATACATGACTGATAATAAAGTGTTCTTAGTATCACATATATAAATTATACAAAGTGCTCCTAGTCTCAAACACATAAATGATACTAAGGTGCTCCTAGTATCACATACATAAATGATACTAAAGTGTTCCTAGTATCACATACATACATGATACTAAAATGCTCATAGTACCACATACATAAATGATACTAAGTGCTCCTAGTATCACATACGTATATGATACGAAAGCGCTCCTAGTATCACACACATAAATGATACTAAGTGCTCCTAGTATCACATACATAAATGATACTAAAGTGCTCCTAATATCACATACATAAATGATACTAAAATGCTCCTAGCATCATATACATAAATTATACTAAAGTGTGCCTATTATCACATACATAAACGATACAATGTACTAAGGTGCTCATAGTATCACATACATAAATGATACTAAGGTGTTCCTAGTATCACATACATAAATGATACTAAGGTGCTCCTATTATCACATACATAAATTATACTAAAGTGCTCCGTAGTATCACATACATACATTGTACTACAGTGCCCCTAATATCACATACATAAATGATACTAATGTGCTCCTAGTATCACATACATACATTAAACTAAGGGGCTCCTGGTATCACATACATAAATTATACTAAAGTGCTCCTAGTATCACATACATACAAATGATACATACGTGGCTAGTGCCAGTATCACATACATAAATGATACTAAAGTTCTCCTTGTATCGCATACTTAAATGATACAAAGTGCTCCTGGTATGACATACAAAATGATATTAATGTGCTCCTGGTATCACATACATAAATTATACAAAGTGCTCCTAGTATCACATACATAAATGATAGTAATGTTCTCCTAGTATCACATACATAAATGATACAAAGTGCTCCTGGTATGACATACATAAATGATACTAATGTGCTCCTAGTATCACATCCATAAATGCTACTAAACTGCTCCTAGTGTCATCACATACATAAATGATACTAAAGTGCTCCTAGTATCACATACGTGTACATAAATTATATTAAAGTGCTCCTAGTATCACATACATATATGTTACAATGTGCTCCTACTATCACATACATAAATGATACTAAAGTGCTCCTAGTATCACATACATTAATGATACTACAGTTCTCCTAGTATCACATACATAAATAATACTAAGGTTCTCCTAGTATCACATACATAAATGATACAAAGTGCTCCGAGCATCACACACATACATGGATACAAAGTGCTCATAGTATCATATACATAAATGGATACAAAGTGCTCCTAGTACTACATACATACATGATAATAATGTGCTCCTGGTATCACATAAATACATGATACTAAAGTGCTCCTAGTATCACATACATAACTGATACTAAAGTTCTCCTAGTATCACATACATATATGATACTAAAGTGCTCATAATATCACATACATAAATGATACTAATGTTCTCCTAGTTTCACATACATATTTGATACTAAACTCTTCCTAGTATCACATACATAAATGGATACAAGTGCTCCTAGTACCACATTCATAAATGATAATAATGTGCTCTTGGTATCAAATAAATAAATGATACTAAAGTGCTCCTAGTATCACATACATAACTGATACTAAAGTTCTCCTAGTATCACATACATATATGATACTAAACTGTTCGTAGTATCACATACATAAATGATACTAAAGTGCTCCTAGTATCACATAAATAAATGATACTAAAGTGCTCCTGGTATCACATACTGTAATAAACGCAAGCGAGCGGTCTTACGATTTGTTGTTGTTTCAGGATGGCTTATAGAGAGTCGGTGGAAGATGTTTATTCAGGTATTCAGTTTATTGTCTGAGTGTTATTCTACAACAAGACCATGACGGGTACTGGTTACAATCAGGTGACGACTACTGGTCACTGGCGAGAATACACCACATAGATGTTATATTTTGCTTTTCTGAGCTGAACCACTGGATCATAGCCAATTGGGTTGTATTTATAGGTTCTGAAACTGTACCACATGACGTCACTTGACCAATCATGATGTTTGGGCGTCGGGCAAATCTGTCAAAAATGTCAGCCATCTTGCCAGATTTGTGAGATCGCCAGAAATGACGTCATCACCATGAGACAATTTCACACATTAAAACAGCTCAAAACCTATCTGGCACATCCCAGATATGTAGTTTATATATTTATCTCGGTATTTAAACAGGTAATCAAGAGTGGTTCGATGATTTGAGGACTTTATGGGACAATTTGGTGCGGTGATGCTGGCGTTTTCACATTCAAAATTGAGCGCCACTTCAACTTGATATTGGATTTGGCAGATCTGCCAAACATGGCAGCTGTCATAGAGAAATCACGAACATGTCAACTTGCCAGACTTGGATTGCAAACAAATATAGGACACATATGCATTCAGGATGTGGGTCAAGACTCTGTTAAGATATTCCTTTTTACAAGAAAGAGTAAAGTAGTCATTGAAACACTTCCATCATCCTAAGAATAAGATTGCCAGACACTGTCAGCAAGGTTGCCAGACATTTTTGTCAGTCTTTCCACAATTCTGTCAAGTTGCCAGATTTCTTCCTATGACCATACAAGCTATCAGGTATGTTTGTCTTATTGAAAATGTGAAAGTATATACCTGAATTACCATTATATTAGCTACAGAGTGTAGATATATCAATAATAATACCATATTTAGCTTGTCAAAATGAGTCAATATACCCCACCCACTCACTTTGCATAGGGGTTATAATTACACTTAGGTATTCTGTTGAGGTTGTTGAGGTTCTATTCTGTTACATTCTCCCACCTTAAAATAGATAATTCTTAATTATCTTGAATAACACCATGTTCAAGATGAAATATCAAAACAGAATAGACCATATTAAACTATCTGTGAAATTTCTGGAACGTTTTGCACAATACAGTAAGTACTCCACATTCTGTAAATATCGGATATGATAGCATTGGATAGTCAATCATCGATGGATCATACACGAGTCATTCCCTTAGTCCGGTCCATTAATTCAGTGTATGATATCTGCTGCCAGTAGACTAACACTGCATAGAGACGTTATTAGGCTATATCTATGACTTAATCTTAATAGTGAATTTATTGCTGCTGCACACTGAACTGTTGCCAAATAGAGTCAGTACTTCAGGAAATTAGACAGTTAGCTTTTACACATATACTTCAACAATTTGATTCATGAGTACGAACTTCAGCCTCTCTTGAAAGATGATTCCTCATCGATACACAGTGTATATGATTTCAAGATTACCGACGTTACTCTTAACCCTGTTTATGGAGTCCTATTTCGATGAAACGATAATCTAGATTCTGTTGGATAATAATTTACTAGTTATCAGCTCCGATCAGTACCACACACACAGTTAATCACGATCAGTAGAGCCTATGGTTGATCAGGCCACACCCCTACCGATTTATAAAATACCACATTGTGCACAATGCTTCACTCCTTCCATGATCACCATTGATCAATTAAATCTACCAGTGTACAACTTCTCCATGTATCTAATGTCCTCATGTAGAGTTCCTGTATCTTCATTAGTCCATGTTCTTATTTCTTGCTATCTTCAAGACTGACTGAGGTGCTGATATAGATTGTTCAAGTCCATTCAGTAACATTTAACAACGAATAAAACAGTCTAACAATAAATAACTTAAACACTTGTTCTACTTCAACTTCACATGTCCGTACCCCTTCTGTCGTAATGTCCCTCATCGTAGTGGAATGATCCGGCGTTGTACTCAAATTCTTCAGGCAAGTCGTAGACAGGTCCTAGGTTGTTTTCTGTTGGATATTCCCATTGATGTGTTTCAACATAACACTATTGCTCATTTTGTTGCAGCTGTAGTTCAGTCTGTCTAGTCGTTCTATGATCATATGTAATGATGATTTGATGTCTGCTTTTCTATCGTTGTCCTCAGGTGATAATGCAGCAATCATTCTGGCGTTTGGGAAATGTGAATCTGTACGTCCATAAACACTTTCATATATTTCCACAATTTGAAATACATTGTATACTGTTTGACATTGATTGGTGATACGTTTTCATCTGATGTCAGGATCTAAACTTTGGTAGATAGTGCTTAATGACATAAACTGATGTGTTTTACTGTCACACTGGGATATGCTTTTTTTGACAATTGACAATCATTTGCATATTTTGCTATAGATTCGCCTTGTTGCCGTGTCCTAGTTTCAAGTTGTGTGATGTACTTTGACGGTTGCTTAGTCATACCAAACTCTTCTCTTAGTAGTTGCACTAGCACCTTGTAATTGTCCCTTGTTTCCCTGTCCAAGTGTGTGTAGAATTCAGCAGCGTCGCAACGAAGTGATGCTCCCAGAAGAAAAGCTTTTTCAACATCTGTATACTGTCCAAGTTTACAGCAAACTTCAAATTGTGTTATGTATATTTCCCATTCTTCTATTCCAGCGTATATGTCTGGTTTTAATGTCATTTCTGCTACTGTGTTTGGATGGGGTGAGTAGGGTCGTCTGTTTTTATAATGATCGTGGTCACTACGGGTATCCGCAAGTTGTCTCATATCATGTTCCGACGAAGGTCTACGATTTGCCGTCCTAGGGGTTCTATATGTGTCACTGTCTTTCTTATTTGCTGTTAGTTGTTTTCTCTATTGTCTTATCGGTGTCGTTTCATGATCGCCATCATTGTTGTCCCTGTCACTGTTGTCGTCTGCCCAGTACTCATCTTGTTCTTATGGTCTTGTGGGTTCAGCTGTGGCCGTATTCTCGCTTTCCATGTTAAGTTCCACTTCAGAATTCGTGTTTGCCGTAGTAAAGCTACTTATGGTTATAGCAGAGTTAAATTACACAAACTCAATAAATATATTCACAGAGAATTTATTTTACTTTCCAGAAATTTTCTGTGACAACTTTTCCTGGTTTGAACACTCTTCCAGCAGAATTTGCGTTGCAATTTGTCCTGGGTTCAGTCAATTACTTAATGTCCTTATGAGTAGTCACTAGTTAAATACACCTCTGTTTAATACTAATTAATTATGCAGTTCAACTCACTTAATTCATTTTCACCCTTTTTGATCAGTTTCTAATAATTGCACTCTTTTGTCTGTGGAGCTTTACAATCAAGTCGGGTACTTTTATTGAACTGTCAAAAACACAGTCAATTTCACTCTTCTGACGCCAAGTGTAACAAACGCAAGCGAGCGGTCTTACGATTTGTTGTTGTGTCAGGATGGCTTATGGAGAGTCGATGGAAGATTTTTATTCAGGTATTCAGTTTATTGTCTGAGTGTTATTCTACAACAAGACCATGACGGGTACTGGTTACAATCAGGTGACGACTACTGGTCACTGGCGAGAATACACCACATAGATGTTATATTTTGCTCTTATGAGCTGAACCACTGGATTATAGCCAATTGGGTTGTATTTATATGTTCTGAAACTGTACCACATGACGTCACTTGACCAATCATGATGTTTGGGCGTCGGGCAAATCTGTCAAAAATGTCAGCCATCTTGCCAGATTTGTGAGATCGCCAGAAATGACGTTATCACCATGAGACTTTTGACAATTTCACACATTAAAACAGCTCAAAACCTATCTGGCACATTCCAAATATGTAGTTTATATATTTATCTCGCTATTTACACAGGTAATCAAGAGTGGTTCGATGATTTGAGGACTTTATGGGACAATTTTGGTGCGGAGACGCTGGCGTTTTCACATTCAAAATTGAGCGCCACTTCAACCTGATTTTATGCTTAGTATCAACCAAAACAGGAATTTACAGTCTGAAACTTTTTGTAAATGTTCGTCTTACACATTAATTAGATTTACAAACCAAACCTCGTGAATATCTGATTAAATAGCCTTAATTTAGCAATTCTAATGTGCTTCTCAGGATCTGTCGGATTTGGCAGGTCTGTCAAACATGGCCGCTGTCAGAGAGAAATCACGAACATGTCAACTTGCCAGACTTGGAATGTAAACAAACCTAGGACACATATGCATTCAGAATGTGGGTCAAGACTCTTATAAGATATTCCTATTTACAAGAAAGAGTGAACTAGTCATTGAAACACTTCCACCATCCTGTCAAGTTATCAGATTTCTTCCTATGTATATTTGTCTTAGTGAAAATGTGAAAGTATATACCCGAACTACCATTATACTAGCTACAGAGTGTAGATATTCCCCACCCACTCACTTTGCATAGGGGTTATAATTGCACTCAGGTTCTATTCTGTTACAATACATAAATGATACAAAGTGATCCTAGTATTACATACATAAATGATTCTAAAGTTGTCCTAGTATCACATACATAAATGATACTAAAGTTGTCCTAGTATCACATTCATATGTCACAGGGTGAGAAAGATGCATATCCTACCCGAGGCTCAAACCGGGGACCTCTGGATTACCGTACCATCGCTCTAACCGACTGAGCTGGCGGGCACGAATACACATCTTCTCCCCATAGTGAGCTATGTACCGTGACATACTTCCCCGCCAAATTGAAATTCGTTCCCGAATACTATATTTAATTCGTATCTGAATTCCATATTTTTGGTACAAATTTTGCAATATTTATCAGTCACGGTCCCTCGTTGGGCGCCAAATGTCACAGGGCGAGAAAGGTGCATATCCTACCCGAGGCTCGAACCGGGGACCTCTGGATTACCGTACCATCGCTCTAACCGATCGAGCCAGCCGGGCACGAATACACATATTCTCCCCATAGTGAGTTACGTACCGTGACACATAAATTACACTAATGTGCTCCTAGTATCACATACATAAATGATACTAATGTACTCCTAGTATCACAGAGACATAAATGATACTAAAGTTCTCCTAGTATCACATACATAAATGATACTAATGTGCTCCTGGTATCACATACATAAATGATACTAAGGTACTCCTAGTATCAGAGAGACATAAATGATACTAAAGTCTCCTAGTATCACATGCATAAATGATACTAAGTGCTCCTGGTATGCATACATAAATGATACTAAGGTGCTCCTAGCATTACATACATAAATTATACTAAAGTGCTCCTAGTATCACATACATAAATGATACTAAGTGCTCCTAGTATCACATACATACATGATACTAAAGTGCTCCTAGTATCACATACATAACTGATACTAAAGTTCTCCTAGTATCACATACATAAATGATACAAATGTGTTCCTAGTATCACATACATAAATGATACAAATGTGTTCCTAGTATCACATACATAAATTATACTAATGTGCTCCTAGTACCACATACATAAATGATACAAAGTGCCCGTAGTATGGCATACATAAATGATACCAAAGTGCTCCTAGTATCACATACATAAATGATACTAAAGCGCTCCTAGTATCACATACATAAATGCTAATAATGTGCTCCTAGTATCACATACATAAACGATACTAAAGTGCTCCTGGTATGACATGCATAAATGATACTAAAGTTCTCCTAGTATCACATACATAAATGATACTTATGTGCTGCTAGTATCACATGCATACATGATACAAAGTGCTCCTAGTATCACATACATAACTGATAATAATGTGCACCTAGTATCACATACATAAATGATACAAATATTATCCTAGTATCACATACATAAATGATACTAAAGTGCTCCTAGTATCACATACATAAATGATACAAATATTATCCTAGTATCACATACATAAATGATACTAAAGTGCTCCTAGTATCACATACATAAATGATACTAATGTGCTCCTAGTATCACATACGTAAATGATACAAATGTGTTCCTAGTATCACATACATAAATATACTAATGTGCTCCTAGTACCACATACATAAATTATGCTAAAGTTCTCCTAGTATCACATACATAAATGATACTAAAGTGCTCCTAGTATCACATACATAAATGATACTAATGTGCTCCTAGTGGCACACACATAAATGGTACAAATGTGTTCCTAGTATCACATACATAAATGATACAAATGTGTTACTAGTATCATATACATAAATGAAACTTATGTGCTCTTAGTATCACACACATAAATGATACAAATGTGTTCCTAGTATCACATACATAAATGATACAAATGTGTTACTAGTATCACATACATAAATTATACTAATGTGCTTCTAGTATCACATACATAAATGATACTAAAGTTCTCCTAGTATCACATACATAAATGATACTAAGGTGCTCCTAGTATCACATACATAAATTACACTAATGTGCTCCTAGTACCACATACATAAATGATACTAATGTGCTCCTAGTATCACATACCTAAATGATACTAAAGTGCTCATAGTATCACATACATAAATGATACTAAACTGTTCCTAGTATCACATACATAAATGATAATAATGTGTTCCTAGTATCACATACATAAATTATACTTATGTGCTCCTAGTATCACATACGTGTACATAGATGTTACTAATGTGCTCCTAGTATCACATACATAAATGATACTAATGTGCTCCTAGTATCACATACATACATGATACTAATGTGTTTCAAACATTTGGCGTGTGTCCGCTTTCATCGGTATAACTCTATGTATATGAACAAGGCTTCTAACTTTGGTTGGACACCACCTCGTATCATAACAAAATAACATGTTTAACATTGTATTTCTTTATGCATTATATGTATTTCTGCAGGATAACGATGATTTTCAAATGATCATATGAACTTGCCACTACAATATTGACGTTAGAGTCTTAAACACATTTCTTTTATTTTGATATGAGGTTGTGTCCGACCTTGGAAAAGCAGCTGTAATTCGATATTATTTGCATAATTATGTTCTAACTATGTTATTTTAGCTAGATAACAATAATTCTCAAATGAACATGTGCACTTTCAAAATATTCACATTAGCGTTAATAAAATCGCAAAATGTATTGTGATACGAGGTAGTGTCCGACCGAAGTTAGAAGCATTGTTCATATATATAGAGTTATAGCGATGAAAGCAGAAACACGCCGAATGCCTGTGCTTTCAAACCATTGTTTAATTGAGAAAAAGACACAATATTAAACAAGAACAGACAATAATGTTCATTTATCACATTATAAGGGCTAACGTGACGGCATTGTTCTCACTGTCCATAATCAGAGGCCGGAGACCTTGAAATGCTCTGCTAGGCTGTGCTGGACTCGTTCCAGTCGTAGTAGGCGTACAATGGTGCGTATTTGTCGTCCCCAAACGTGTGTTTGTCGCCATATTCCTTCGTGTTTATCGGTGGAAACACGCTGCTCTGCCTCATGGGCGGGAACGCTGAAATGACATAGAAGGAGTGTGTGCAAAGTGTATCTCGACATTTTCCCGTTTCATTTCTGCATTTATACATCACATGGGTAATGTATGGACATGAGGATGTGATAACACAGTTGGATCAGGTTCGTCCGCATGTACGATCAATAATCCACTCGCAAAGCTCACGGATTATCTCCTCGTACATGGGGATTGCGGATGAACTGTGATCTAAATCTGGTGTAACGTGTACGGCGTTGGCTGCGAAGCTCGTTCGCTCAACACAACAACTGGTAGCGTGTCTGCCGTACCGCTGCGATCGCTCCACCACTACACTACAAGTGTATACACGTCTTTTACGAGTTTCCACTCCTATGAACGCCTATTAGCTCCTACGACCTTCTATGAGCTCCAACTCCTGTGACCTCCTATGAACTTCTGCTCCTATGAGCTCCAACTCATGTGACCTATCAGCTCCTGTGAACTTCTGCGAGCTCCAACTCCTATGAGCTCCTACGGACTTCAGCTCCTATGAACTCATACCAACTTCAGCTCCTATGAGCTTCAGCTGCAAGCTCCTATGAGCTTCAGCTGCACAGGCAATGTCTTAATTTAGTGGGAATCAATAAATATATACAGTGTAGACCCAGATCAGACTGTACAGACGTGTAGTCTCATCTGGGATACACTGTCTGCCGTGACATCATATGAACTTAACATTGACAAACAGCCTCCGTTACAATTTGTAAATACCATGTAAGACTTACCAGTTGGCCATGGCAACCAGTGTAGACCCAGATCAGACTGTACAACCATGTAGTTTCATCTGGGATACACTGTCTGCCGTGACATCATTATGAACTTAACATTGACAAACAGCCTCCGTTACAATTTGTAAATACCATGTAAGACCTACCAGTTGGTCATGGCAACCAGTGTAGACCCATATCAGAATGTACAACTGTGTTGTCTCGTCTGGGATACACTGTTTGCCGTGACATTATTATGAACCCAACATTGATGAAGAGCCGCCATTGTTATTTGTAGATATCGTGTAAGACTTCCCAGTTTGGGATTTGAATATGATGATACCATTGACTGAATAGTGAGCAATGTGGACCTAGATCAGACAGCACATATATGCAGGCTGATCTGGAGCTACATTGGTACCAGGTATCATAGCGCCCCTTTTGCCAGTCAAACCCATGTATATTCAGCTAACAAACACTATTAGCAACAGTTAAATTTCAGATAGACCTATTATATATAGCTAACAAATAATACTAGAACAGATAAATTTCATACCAGTCGCAGGACAGGCCCATGTCATTTGATTTATGGTGACAACATTCTTACCCTGGAAGATTTGTTTTAAAATAGATTGTTTTACATATGAAGGCTGTATTGTACTTTACATTAATACTACTGTCTTTTGTTCACACCTGTTTGAATTCCCCCCATTGGGTTTACGCACCCGCAGACTCTGTTGAGTTAAATATGGTAAGAAAAAAACCACCCTAAATAGGCAATGAGTGAAATAAAAATATTGTCATTAAATTGTCAAGGAATATGTCAACTTCCCAAAGGCACTGTTCTTTTTCAATACTTAAAAGATAAAACATATCACATATATACTGTTTGCAAGATACCCATTTCACTCCAGGGAAGACGACACATTTGTACGGACTAGGTGGGGTAATGATTGTTATTTCAGTTAATTTCGATCTAATGCAAGGGGAGTAGCAATATTAGTCAATGGTAATTTAGACTATAAAGTACACCAGTCAAAAAGCGATCCCAATGGTAACTTCATTCTACTAGACATCACTATTGAAAATAATAAATTTACACTTGTATGCCTGTATGGACCAAACTCAGATGATCCCCTTTTTTTCAGAACATATCAAAAGAAATTGCTGAAATGAATAACGATAAATATATTTTATGCGGAGATTTTAACCTTGTTTTGGACGCAGATTTAGACTATCATAACTATAAAAATATAAATAATAAAAAATATTGAGAACAATTATTAGAAATTATTCAAGAAAAATATTTAATCGACCCTTTTAGAGAAAATCACCCCCTAATGAGAATTTTCACATGGAGATGACGACAGCCTTTTCAGCAAGCAAGACTAGATTTCTTCCTCATCTCTGAAAATACTTTACCTTCAATTAAAAACTGCATCATTGGAAATAGCTACAGATCTGATCATTCACCTGTATTGTTAAGTCTATGTTTCAACAATTTTATAAAGGGAAAACCACTATGGAAACAGAACAATTCAATGCTGAAAGACATAAATTACGTAAACATGATTAATGAAAAAATAGAAGAAATACAAATTCAATATGCTATTCCAATATATAACCGAGAAAACTTACATGAAATACCAAACAACGAATTGCAATTCACAATTAACGATCAAAGTTTTCTAGAAACACTTATGATGGAACTACGTGGACAATCTATTTCTTATTCTTCCTTTATACAAAAAGAAACCTAATCAAAAAGAAAAATCATTAACAGAACAAATATTAGACATGGACAAACAATTAAAAAAAGAAGACATGAATAACATTGAGATTTTAAAATTAGAACTCCATGAAATTCGTAAAATGAAAGTAAATGGTACAGTTATTCGATCAAGGGCTCTAAATATAAATGAAGGAGAACAACCAACAAATTATTTCTGTGCACTCGAATCTCATAACTTTATCAGTAAAACAATACCAAAACTTGAAACAGAAAATGGCAAAATAATTACAAATCAGTCAGAGATATTAAAAGAAACATAACTATTTTACTTTTTTACACCAAACTGTATAGCAATAAAGACACAGATAGATACTTATAAAGATTTAGATTTGGATAATTTTTTGGAAAATGCGCATGTACCAAAATTAAATGAAACAGAATCAGAAAAACTAGAGGGATTAATCACAAACACTGAACTAGCCTTTGCACTAAAAAACATGACGAACAACCGTAGCCCAGTTACAAGCGGATTTGCATGCGAATTTTATAAAATGTTTTGGCATAAACTGGGTGATTTCATTTGTAGGGCAATACATTATAGCTATCAGAAGGGTGAACTATCTATAACTCAACGGCAGGGTATAATAACACTAACCCCAAAATAAAATAAATCTCGACATTTTCTAAACAATTATAGACCTATTTCATTATTAAACACAATTTACAAAATGGCATCAGCATCTATCGCAAATAGAATAAAAACAGTATTAGACTAATTAATAAATGGGGACCAAATAGGATTTATTTCAGGAAGATACATGGGGGAAAACACTAGGCAGGTATACGACATTATGCAATATTTTGAAAAAAACAATATCCCAGGACTTCTTCTTCTTATAGACTTTGAGAAAGCATTTGACTCTATATCGTGGAACTATATTCATAAAGTACTTCGCTACTTCAAATTCGGACCAAATATTAGGCAATGGATTAAATTCAATTAAAACGAAATGGAAACTAAAGTGGGGAAATAACAGATTTAAATTGCTTGGAATTACCAGATTTAGAAAAAATTGTGAACATAAATTTCTCGGAAAAAATGAGGCTCATAAAAGAAAAAATCAACAGCTGGAACAAAAGGTACTTAACACCATTAGGCCGAATCACAGTCATAAAGTCTCGTCTTCTCCCATGTTTAAATCACCTGTTTATATCCATACCTAACCCCAGTCAAACATGTGTTAAATATATCAGCAGCATTATGGCAAGGTAAATCACGAGTAAAAGGCACAATCACATGCTACACATATGAGGATGGCGTACTAAAAATGCCAAATATTGAGGACTATATATCGTCTTTAAAAACAACATGGGTAAGAAGAATAGTGTGCAACAACTACAAATGTATAAACATTTTAAATACAGAAATTGATACAGCTAATATTTTTAAATTGGGAGATATGTACATTGAACAAAAAATAGGAAAAAATTCAAACCTTTTTTGGCGGGATGTTTTAAAAGCTCATCTAAAATTACAAAATAAGCTTAAGCCGATAAACATGGATGCATTTCTGTCTAGCCCATTATTTTTTAATAAGGACATAACATGTGGGACAACCTTCTTCAATAAGGCATGGTCTGATATGGGAATATGTTTTCTAAATGCCATTATCAAAATTGATGGGATGTTTTGCCTCTCAAAATGAACTTAAAAACAATTTCAACATAAATGTAAACTTTATTCAATAGTATGGCATTGTCAAAGCAATAAAAGATTGGGGTAAAATTTTGAAACTTATCAATATCGAAAAAAAGTAACAAATGCCATTTACTCCATACAAACTAAAAATATACCTAAAAAACAAAACCGGGACAAAAGACATGTACCTCGCATTAAACTCCAATTCTGAAACTCCAGCTGGTAAAATTAAATGGAACTCCACCTATAATTTTAACAATGAAACATGGAAGAAAATATATTTATGGCCGCATATCATAACAAAAGACACAACTCGAAAATGGTTGCAGTACCGAATAAACCACAATATTCTGGCTACAAATGATTTCCTAAATTAGATTAAAATTGTCAGTAGTCCATTATGTACATTCTGTAAGAAGTTTTCGGAAACAATAAAACATTTGTTTTGGGATTGTAAGGTTACAAAAAACATATTTAGGGAACTTCAAGAATGGTTAGCGACCAAAAATATAACTATTACAATTAACGAAAAATCATTCATCTTTGGGATTTACGAAAAAAACAATAAGTATCTTCAAACAATTAATACTATTAGAAAATACTATCTCTATTATTGCCTGTGTTCAAAAGTAGTTCCAAGTCTCAGCATACTGAAGCATCGAATTCCACTATTGTATGAAACATACAGGAAGGCAGCAATAATGGCCAACAAACTAGAAAACATTACACAAATTTGGGAAGACTTTATTATTTCAAAAGTTTAATTTATGTAACAAAAATACCAAAATAAGATTTCATCTTCAGCTGAGCTAGTTGCGGGTGCTATAATAAATCTCTGCTTTTGTGCGTTTGTTTTTCCTTTCTTTGTTTTAACCCCTTCCCCACCCTCTCCCCACCCCCATTCCACCTCATATTATAGGTTTTGGAAATAAAGACAGTATAAATATGAATCTAGTAGAATAATATAATATACCCAGAATAATACAGGTTCAAGCAAAGCCCATGATCTGACGGAACCAGCCGAGTTTTGTTTTATAACCAGTGTGGGGATCGGAACAGATTGTACATTGGCTTGTCAATACATAATGTTACCAACAACTTTAACATTTAACCCTTTCAACCCTAAATAACTGGAATGGATTATATATAATATGTTATTTTTTTGTAAATTCCATTCAACACAAAATACTTTTCAAATAATCGATTTATATATTTTTTTTTTAACATTTTAACAAATATGAAAATTACTTGCAAAGAGTGCAGATCCTGATGAGCCGGCTCGTCTGGATCTACCCTGTTTAAAAACACCTATATACACGGTTGTAGTGTTGAAATTGTTAATACACGATTTAAACATGTAGATGCACAGTAGGATTGAACTTCACTTTTTACAGAGTGGGGCTGGTTCAGTTGGATCATGGTTAATATGAATGATAACATATAATCAATTACATGTATTACATATGCTAAATCAAACTTTGGCTCTTGCAGCGCAGGAGAGTGACATTGTCATCTGCGGGTTTATTATAAGTATTACTGTCTTTTTTTAATAACACGTGCAAGTTTTTTATTGAACATTCAGGTCTCTCATTAATGACGATTCTAATGTACCACTCAACCATGAAATCTTAATAGAACAGTGATTTCTACCCAGTACTGCAAGAGCAAAAGAGGGTGAATATCTGTAATTGTATATTTTGTATTTGTATCTGACTATTACATGTATATATGTACGGTTTGTGGGGGATGGCCCCGACCCACCAAAAACCTATTACGGGGAAAATATATATTTTCAAACCTGAAAAATAAAAATAATTTTTTTTTATACAGTTCAAAATGATTGTTGATACAGCAACATTGATCACGGGAAATTTACTACTTTGATTAAAAGTTATTATGACATGAATAGATGGACGCCTCGCAATGTGACGAATGCTATGTATGCTGTCTAGGTCGAACACAGCTGGCCCTGTGCATACGTTCTGTCAACTCGTTTTAACTCATATCGAGTCCCGGCTTAACAACAGCTGCTATTATATACACCAAGTTAACTATCTCCAATATAGTTTCCAGCGACCCTGTAGCTATACAATGTACCAGCTCCCAGTTAAGTCACAGCCCTCTAAGAAGGCGACTTCCTCGTTTGTCCCTAGTATATATCTGTAGCAGTGTCTCTCTCGCTTGCCAATGACAGACGAATATGCGACGATTCTCTGTATTTATACCCAAATGATACAGCGCCCTCTGTGGCTTTCCAGCGCCACCTGGTGGTTTCCCGACATACCCGACAAGGACGG
Source organism: Conchocele bisecta (assembly GCA_029237695.1). Lineage (NCBI taxonomy): Eukaryota > Metazoa > Mollusca > Bivalvia > Lucinida > Thyasiridae > Conchocele > Conchocele bisecta. The sequence goes on along the minus strand of CM055276.1, from coordinate 71,427,563 downwards.
AAATTGTCGAGTATTATACCAACCAAGTACCATAATCCATTGCGAGACTACCAAGAGTTATCAGCTTTACAAGGAACCTGCCGGACTAAACGAAGCGAGGCTTTAGAGCACAGATGGTAGACTCGGACCTAGGACCCAATAAATGGCTCATTTGTAAACCGTTACCACACCCACCAATTGCCGTATAATAGACAGGATAGCATTTAAAGATGGGAAAGAGCTTGGGACAATGCCATCGACAGGCTTAATTTCGGGCTCGCTCAAACACCACACATTTCAAATTTTCTGCTGACTTACGCATCTGGCAAATAATAAATGCCTTAGGTCCCCAAATATATTCACTTTAAACATTTGTGTTTATTATATTGTTAGTTACACACGTTTTAGCTGCAACGATACAGAGAAATATCTCTTTCCGAAAGAATCCCACACACACATCGCCACCTGATTGGCTGTACTATTTTTAATGCTCCAGTTTAGGTTTTCCCGTGACGTCATTATTGATGATTCTGCGAATATAACAATGGAAATCCGAAAGTAAAGTTCACGGAAGGTTATGTCGAAATGTTGGGACTCAAATCAAAATAAACGCACGTTTTAGAGCATTCAAGGTTAGTGAATGACACTTATTAGTCACAAATTGCGACATCGGTTTTACTGATGTTTATTTCAGTGATTCTCAATATGTTGAGACTGTAATTGGATTTCAGTCATATTTTGCACTTAATTTATGCTTCCACAGCCCACAAAAATGTGTGACATTCTTTCGTACACACAATTATCGCCTTGGCTGTGGTAGCTAATTTGCCCGTAACTAACGAAATGCTTAAAGCAGATGATTGAAGTGAATATATTTGAAGGCCTAGGACATTTATATATTAGTCGGTAAAGGTTTGAAGGCCATGAACACATTATTAAACAAAACCAAAACCTATAAACTATCCCCCAAAACGCTATGTCAGTTGTTTGATTCATTCGTGCTCGCCATCCTCAATTATGGGTGTGCAATCTGGGGATTCACCAAAAATAAAGCTATTGAGACGATGCACTTGACATTTTGCAAATTAATCCTGAATGTGAAATCTTCTACTAGTAACGCTGGTATTTATGGTGAGCTCGCCAGATTTCCGCTTTATATCACACGCTATGTTCGTATTATCAAATATTGGTTACATGTCGTACATACAGATAATTGCGTATTGCGCAGGATCTACACCAGTTCGTTGTTTGACTGCAATAACGGTATGATGAACTGGACATCGAACGTAAAACAGTTGTTGTATGAGTATGGTTTTATTAATGTGTGGGAAGATCCTGAACGTGTTACAGCAACGATATTGATTATTATGTTTAAACAAATACTAGTAGACTCATTCGTACAAAAGTGACACAGTGACATGGATACAAATAGAGTGTTAGTGTTGTACAAACATACAAAAAATACATTTCAGTATGAAAAGTATTTGGATATGATTCCTAACAAAAGTTACGGGCATTCATGACTAGATTACGTTTATCTGCACATAATTTACGTATTGAAACTGGACGTTATGGTCGTCAAAGAGTAGATGGTCATTTAAGATACTGTTTGTTATGTGGTACAAATGACTTGGAAGATGAGTTTCACTTTGTACTTACATGTCCGATATACAGTGAAATACGACGACAGTACATTAGCAGATTTTATACCACTCACCCGAGTGTGTACAAACTTGCATTGCTGCTACAGGATGTTAGGAAGCATTTAATTTGCGTAATTCTATCACTATGGCATTGTATAGATAGTTCATCCTCATTACAGACATCGAAGAGCTAGGCCCGCGCTTATAGAGCTTTCTGAGCACGTACTCGGGATATGTACGCGAGGTCGAGATGGGTGATTGGTCGTGACTGAGTACAGCTCAGCACCGGCTGATCTCGCTTCCAGACTTCGGTCATTAGAACGAGATGCGTGATCCGAAATATTTATAGTCGCGCGCCATGCAACATGTTATATTAGTATATCCAAATTACAGAACTCGAAGAGCTAGACCCGCGCTTATAAAGCTTTCTGAGCACGTACTCGGGACGTGTACGTGAGGTCGAGATGGGTGATTATTGGTCGTGCCTGAGCATGGCTCAGCATCGGCTGATCTCTCTTTCCGACTTCGGTCGCGGGAACGTGATGCATGATCGGAAATATTTATAATCGCGCGCCTTACAAAATGTTATATAATTTCATGACAAATAAGTTTGAATAATTAGAATCATTTAATATGTTTATATAAAAATAACATCGTATTTACATGACTAGAAACTGTATAGTTTACGTCCAATAAAATATTCTTCTTCTTCATTACCAGAGACATAAGTCAGCAGAAAAATCGAAATGTGTGGTGTTTGAGCGAGTCAGAAACTACGACATTTTCCCAAGCTCTTGCCCATCTTGAAACGCTATAGTGTCTATTGTATGGAAATTGGTGGGTGGGGTGACGGTTTACAAATGAGCAATTTATCAGGTCCTAGGTCCGAGTCTTCTAACTGTGCTTCAGAGTAGGATGATAGAATAACTCATGCCACACTATATGAAGCGATGCTTCAGAGTATAACTTCACAGTAGTTGGCAGGAATTATATTACACAGGTGCGTCCGTCCCGAACTGATACAGTTTCTAGTCATGTATTTGGTCTATATACGCAGAAAACAGTTAACTTCAGTGGTGTCCAAATCATGTCGGCCAATAGGTTCATACTTATACTCTCTAACGACTAATACCCCATCACTGACACATGTACAAATAAGTATGCACAGCTTTATATAACAGTCGAATGGTTGGATGACTTTGTATCCCAAATATCAACACTAATTATTAGCTTACAATAGTTACTTCCCTTATTTTCTCAATTACCCAAATTCGCTATATATGCGTATGGACGAAGGTTGTGTGCTAGAACAGTTAGTGAATAGCATGGGATATCGTGAATGAATCAGGAATCAATTGTTTAATGTCCCAGTGACAAGCTACCTTAGCCAGGACGAAGTTTCGCCCTTGTCAATTTCGCTACACTGGCATGAAACCTGCATAATATTGCACACGACACATTCAATACGTTGTTAAAATACTTATTAATGTTTGAACCTTGGAACTAACAAGCTAGTATATATACCAAGTGGCACGATTTACAACACAACACGGATCTATACTGGTGGCATTTGACCAAAAACTCCTTTTCGTCTGTCAATAAGCAGCAATTTATTTGAGCAAGGGAGCACATACTTTCAACTGAGTGTATAACGGTATTGTCAGGGATCGCGATATTACATAGGCCACTTGCTGGGATAATGGACCTTAACACATGGGCTATCAGCGTATACTGGGATCAGCCTGCGCAACGGCACAGTCTGATCATGGCCTACTCTGTTCGCAACTGAACCACGGAAGTAACAATAATAATAGCAGTAACACGATTATTTTAATCGAATTGTGTATGAGTGTTCTCAGTAAATAATATTTCCTATTAATGCAAACGCATTGATGTCCTTTTTTCTCAGCCCTTATGCACAACATATCATCTAGGCAGCGGCCTTGCGTGCTACTTGCATTTTTATGAAAACAAAATGATCCACTCATTATGCAAAACATCAGAGATACGGCTGGTCATGTGCATTGTGCAGAGCTTAAAATTGTATTTGCTGTTACTTACACTGAGCACATTATAACAATAACATCGAGACCGTTTTGTATCAGGTTGCTGCCTATATGGGATCTTATTTATTTTCACACTTTATATGATCGACATAACGGTACACACCCAGGGCCGTTTCGCTAAACTCCACAGGACTAAGAACATCTTTTAAAAAAGTATTCACAGAAACGTACTAGCTATCGGTAAAGCAGATATAGAAACGTCAGACTAATGTTTGTCATGAGGAGTTTAGTGAGGCGGACCACATATGAAAAATAAAAGATGTATTAATTGCATTTATATGCGGACGCTGTGTAAAACATCTCTATCTGTATTACATGTTTGCTTTTATTTCGCCAAATGTTTCGCTAAAAACAAACATTTGTTAAAAAAACAGTTATTATATATAAGCTAATATTGTGCATAACACACCCAAAATTTCTGCTCACGAAAAAGAAAACTATTAGCAGATATGGATGCGTAAATAAAAAGTAAATCGCAGAAAAGGACTTACATATAATATTGGCCTTTATGTGTGTGTGTATTATAATTGTTAAAGGTCAATATTATAAAAGAAAACACAGCTTATATTTTAAGTTATTGTGGTTCTGCACAGTCGGTTTTGTGTAGTATTGTCTCTATCTAAATCTATATCCATCCGAGGCGTAGCCGAGGAGGAATGTGGTTTCAGGTGGGGAATATGGCACGATGTTGACTTTGTAGAACCACAAGAACGTATTTGTCATACCGAAGATTATTGATATTACTCCAAAATTTATTTTTAACGTCATATAAATATGGCGCCAAACGGCACGACGTCATGACGTTGCAGATGCTACCCACCGTCATCCAAACATAAATGATTAGAAATTCGTTAATAACTTTTGGCAATTTCTGTATAATCTAACTAATGTTTTCTTAGTTAGTTCATTACCAATCCATATGACTGTGTATAGGGGGTGATTTCCAAAATTTTCGATTTCGACTCAGCCTAGACCTGCCGCAATTTTTTTATTCGAGCCATATTGACTGGCTTGACGAGCAATATGGGCTCATATTGCCCATCAAGCTGTCCAATCAAAACGCTAGAAATTTATCTGCGGTAGAAAAAAAAAATACTTATACGTTTGTTTAAACATCTTCCGTTCATAATTATAATAAAAGTCATGGATTTGTTTTGACAAGCTCGGTGTGTCTTCGAATCTCGACCGTGCACTCAGATCGAAATCCACTCTGCTTGACTCAGACATTTTACTATATTACTTTGGAATTGGAAACTCAACCTTCAATTCATATTGTTACTGGAATCATGAACCAGATATTGTATTAATTATAAAACTGTCGACACTCAATGTAAGCCGCAACTGAGTGAATATCGTGAGTGAGCTCTACACTGCCAAATAGACACATTTTTTTATTTATTTTTTTCTAAGCGTAGAAATCCTAGTTTATTTTCAAATGTCAGAGACAATAGTGCAGTCAGATATGGTTCTACACTGCCCTCCTGATACTGTGTTCTTTTTACATTTTTTTTCATACACAAATTATCATTACAGCTTGGTACATTCAGCGATCACCCAACCAGTATGTGTTGTTAAATATGGATTATTATTATTTCTCCAACGCTTTAGATACATGTAACATACGAGTCGCGTATCACAACCCTAATATACTTTTTTGAGAACATATATAGTGTAGACAGACAATGTGGGCCCCAATCAGTATGCGCATCTGTGTAGCCTGATTGAGGAACACGCAGTCAACTTTCGTATTATAGTCCAAAACATTGACAACACACAATTATCGTTAATGAAAGCCAACTATTATTGAATTTGGGAACTTTGTCAGTTAAAAAATGCATTTTCCTCAATCCGAATGAAACTATTTAAAATATTACTACACCCTCACCATACCGACCTCTTCCCTATATATCATATCCCCGCCTATATAAAGATAAAGCTAACAATCTTACATATGATACCTCATGGAAAAGACCCCTATTCATTGGAAGTGAATATACTAGTAGGTATGAATGTCATGTAGTTTGTGAAAATAATAAAACATATAAAAACACCATAACCAATGGACTCGAAATTCTGTAGCTTCAATGTAAGCTGGCTTGGGAACAAAACCAAACGCACAAAACTATTTTCGTGGTTGAAACAAAATAAATTTGCTGTCTGCTTTCTACAAGAGCTTCATTGTACACATGAATGTATAGACCAATGGAAAAACGAATGGGATAATGAAATATTTCTTTCTGGTAACAGCTCAAATAGTATAGGAATCGGAATTCTACTCAATTTAAACTGTTCATATAATATTATAGAATATAAAGATATAATTCCAGGACGACTGCAATTGCTAAAAATATGTATAGCCAGTACAACACTAACATTAATAAACATTTATGGACCTAATATTGAAGATATATATTGTTTACTACATTGGAACATTTAGTGATTGAGAATAATAGCGAATCTCTAATATTGGGAGGCGATTTTAACAACGTCATCGATTTCAATTTAGATAAGATAAATGGCAGACGAGATACAAATAAAAGATGTTCAACAAAAATAAATGACATTATTAGTGAAAATGAATTGTATGACATATACAGACTCAGACATCCAGACCACAAACGTTTTACTTGGCATTCTAATCATAGACCACCAATATTCTGCAGACTGGACTACTTTCTTATATCAGCTAACTTACTAAATGCAGTAACACATTGTGATATCTTACCTGGGTTTTTGTCTGATCATTCAGCAGTATTGCTAAAGTTAAAATTATGCGCACTAATAAGAGGACCAGGATATTTTAAGCTAAATAACAGTATTTTGCTACAAGAGGAATACAAACAAAAAATAATACATTCAATTCAGGAAATAATAAATGAAAATGTAGGTTGTAACCCAAATACTATGTGGAAACTAATAAAAGGAACTGTAAGAAATGAATCAATAAAATATTAAAGTATGGTGAAGAAGAAAGATAGAGCAAATGAACAAGAAATAGAACTTAATATAAAAAGGTTAGAACAAAACTTAGCAAATGCCCCAAACAATCCAGATATATTAGACGAATTAAATGTCGAAAAAAATAAACTTAGTGAAATCATTAACGAGAAGATTAAAGGCATACTATTAAGATCAAAGGCTGAATGGGTTGAAGGGTCAGAACAAAATACGAAATATTTTACAAACTTGGAAAAGAAAAGAAGTGAAGCAAAAACAATTAAACAACTAATTATAAATGGGACACTGGAAAACAACCAAACAGATATTCTAAACCATGTACAACACTATTATATGCATATTTATGAAGAAGATAATAATATAAATCACACTAACGACACATTTTTCAACTTCATTGACCACAAACTAAACGAAAACGAAAAACAGTCTTGTGAGGGTTACATTAATGAATATGAATGTGTAACAGCAATAAAGGAAATGAAAAACATCAAAAGCCCAGGATCAGATGGTCTAACTGCCGAATTTTACAAGCTATACTGGAATGACATAAAAAAGCACTACATAAAATCGATTAATTACTCATACGAAAATGGATCTCTAACTGAAATGCAAAAACAAGGAATCATTACGTTACTGTCAAAAAAAGATAAAAACACCCTTTCAATCGATAATTGGAGGCCAATTTCGCTATTAAATGTAGACTATACAATTGCAACAAAAGTTATAGGTAATAGAATAAAAAAGGTATTAAACACAATAATAAACATGAATCAAACTGGTTTTATAAAAGGTACATAGGAGAAAATGTAAGAACACTTATGGAACTAATAAATGAAGCAAATAAAAACAATACACCAGGTCTAATATTTTTTGCAGATTTCCAGAAAGCGTTTAACAGCTTAGACCATAGATTTATAAGTAAGTGTCTCAACAATCTTAACTTTGGTAATTCACTAATACAATGGATATCTCTATTTTATAAAGATGCAAAAAGTTGTGTTTCGAATAATGGTAATCTATCAAAGTTTTTCAGTATTAAAAAAGGTGTCAGACAAGGTTGTCCGCTATCAGCATATATTTTTATTATTTGCATAGAACTTTTATCAAGACAAATAAACGCAAATGTAGAGATTAAAGGTTTATTTTTAGGTGAAAATGAAATTAAACAAACATTATTTGCAGACGATGCAAGCTTTACGCTGGATGGATCGGAAATATCATTTAAGGAACTAATACATACACTAGACACTTTTGCACTAATATCTGGTCTAAAACTAAATAAGTCAAAATGCACAGCACTAAAAATCGGGGGGCTTAGACATAACCCAAGTCCATGGTGTAACAACAAGCAATATACTTGGTCAAACGACCATGCATCAACCCTTGGAATAATATTCACAAACAACAAAACACGGCTACATGAATTAAACTTAATACCAAAAATTAAGTCATTTCAAAACTGTTTAATAAACTGGAAAAAATGAAACTTGACATTAATTGGCAAAATAACTGTTTTAAAGACCTTCGTGTTACCTAAATTAATATACCCATTAACAGTGCTTGAGAATCCCGCTGAAGAAACAATCAAACACATCAAGGATTTGATGTATAACTTTCTCTGGGACGGTAAACCTGATAAAATAGCACAAAAAACTATGATTCAAAGCTATGAAAATTGTGGATTGAAAATGATTAATATCCATGCATTTATCAATTCACTTAACTGTTCATGGATAAAACGTTTAAAGGGTAATCAGAGTCAGTTAAAACTTGCATACAATAAGGAACTAAATAAATATGGTGGTGATATACTATTTAAAAGCAATCTAAATTCAAATTACACCAAACATCTTGTAAAACAATATACGTTCCTAAACAATATACTAACATCTTGGTGCAAAGTAAATTTTAATCATTCATGTGCTAACATATCACATGAAATTTTGTGGCATAACTCAAACATAAAAAATTAAAGAAATATAACTATATTCTATAAAGAATGGTATGATAAAGGTATTATGTATTTAAAACACATATATGATTTTAGAATAAAAGACTTTTATAGCTTCGACGATATGAAAAATATATATAACATAAAAAACTGGAGATTTTTTGAAGTATTACAAATTATTAAGTAAAATTAAAACCGAATGGAAACTTGAAATGAAAACCGAGCCATTGACTAATGAAACGCCCAAATATGCAATAAAGTTATGTTTGCCATCGAAGCATATAAATAAAATAGTATATAATATACAGATTAGAAAATCAAGATTAGCACAACAAAAACAAATAATCAAATGGGAAAACGAACTAAATGAACAAGATATAGAATGGAAATACATTTTTTCTTTGTCATATGAAAGCACAATAAGTACAAAACTTAGAGCATTTCAGTACAAATATTTGATGAGACTAATTCCAAACAATGCCTTTCTATTCAAATGCAAATTAAAACCATCTAACTTATGTGAATTCTGTCATATGAATGTGGATTCTAATAAGCATATGTTTTGGGAATGCAACGTCATACAACCTTTTTGGTCGGATATCAACCTGCTATTGCAAACAAGTAGGTTAGACTACAACAGAAATTAACATATGAAAACATATCATTTTGTAACGTGAGGGTTGACTGCAAAAATAAAACAATGCTTATCAGCTTTTTAATTCTTCTAGCAAAATGTTTTATTTTTAAGTGCAAATATGATGAAACGCAACCATCGATAGGCCGTTTTAAAATATATCTGAAGCAAACAATAATAATAGAAGAGACTATCGCCACTATCAAGGATAAACTAGATATTTTCCATTCAAAATGGAGTGACTTTATGGAAATTAATACGTAAACATTCACCTGCTATGTGTATCGATATACCTATATCAGCACAAAACATTTAATAAACGTCCATTCCTATATTTTATTTTTGTTATAACATTTTGATAACCTTTTTTTCACGTATTTTTTATTTTATTTGTTCATAAAAATACACGACCTATAACAGTCTCATCGCCCGAACGCCCTATAAAAACCCTATTATTTATTTAAAAAAAACTTAATGTTACATGTAGACAAGCATCAATACGTTATTATTCAGACTGTTCATTGAAATGTAGCCATGCGTATGAACTGACATATATATGTACTTTGTTCATTGAACTGTTTTGTATATCTTGTGTTTGTACATGTACATGTAGCAAAGAGAATAAAAAACATTTAATTAAAAAAAAAAAAAACACTGGCATGAAACAATCATTAAAGAGGCATATCATATCAGGATCTTTTGAAAATATACTATAAACAACAAAAACATGTTTTCATTATGATTATAAGGGATTTAATTGAAGATATATGACAATACCAGGACCGCTGGGTTGTTTCTATTTTCACCAATATGTAGACAGATGCCGGATTTCGTATCTTGTTGCGATATGTTCGTAAGTGCAAATTTAGGATCATCTGGAAATTTCAATTGATGGATTTACATGTATTGAGCATAGGCTGCATATGCAGCATATGCTCAATAAATGTGAATTCAATAATTGTTTACAATAAAACATTGTTAATGTGAAATTTACCGACTATCCTAAGTTTGCAATTGCGAACATTTCAACACCACATGCCTGTACAGTGGTATTGGCAAATAGTGTAGATCTAGATGAGCCGGCCCGTGACGAGCCGTCTCATCAGTAACTACACTTTTTGCACTTAGGGTGAAAGGGTTAATGGTGAATCGGACTCACAGCTGGAGAGAAGTGATACAGTGTATAAGGGTGCATGGCTCCAGTAGCCGATTTCACCAAAATTGCAAAGTATACTTATCTAGCTAAGTATACTTCGAGGGAGTAATCATTTATTTTTCCCGAAATGCATTATTTCATGTAGAACTAACGACTGTATAAATTTGGTGATTAAAATACAGTCGAGCACCAGTACCTCGAACATCAGTATCTCGATGATATCCCCTATCTCGATGATTCACTAAAGTCACGAATTTGTTACCTGGGAGTTGAATTAAGTTATTGCCCATTATAAAAGTAGTAAGATTATTACTGATCCTACTGCTTTTGGGAGGGGGCCAAGTGATTCTGGTGTGGCGAGGACCTGGCATCAGATCAGGATTATTCCGATTTCAGGGCTGAATACATAGTTTTTTTATTGTAAATATTCAGTTCTGATTTTGGGAGTTTCCTCCCAATTGAACATGTACTTGAAAATGTACATGTACTTGTACATGTACTTTACCCCATTGACCCGGCCTTAAATGACCTTAGTTATTGATAGGCCGTTAAACCCAAACAAACAAACAAACAAACAAACTGTATTGTAATGTCTGTATTGAATGTACTCCACATATTGGGGCATTCCCATCTGTATACATGTATGTTGCTGTGACTGGAGAAATGGGGCTTATGTGATTTGAGACCAGTGTGGTTCTTGGTCAAATAGCACACTCATGTAGCCTGATAATGATCTATTTTCCTTGTTAGAAGCATGATGGATGGATGCACATGCTGATCTGGATCTACACTGGTCGCACAACTCATAAGCCCAATTTCTCCAGTCACAGCCACATGACCTTGCTGTTGAACGGACATAGACCCTCGATCTATCACATCAATCATGATTTCAATTACGAAATTGAAAAAATTTGCAAGTGCATACTCTGATTTTAAGGAACAACCAGTGAAAATAGGGTATTTCAAGGATCAATATACGGTAGATTCAATTGCTCGGGCATGGGTGGCAGATGGGAGCTTGCGATGGGTAATTTAACAATGCGGTTCATCCTTACCGGAATCCCGACCGGTACGTCTTTGGAATTTTGTATGTGATCGTTGAATCTGGTGAAGCCCCTTATGTGAGTATTACGATTATTGTAATCCTATTGCTTTTAGGGGAGGGGCCAATTGGCTTTGGTGTGGTATGGACCTAGCACCAGGTCCGGTTATTGTAATTTCAGGGCTGAATGTATTTATTTTTTTCGGTGTAAATATTCCGTTCTGATTTTGGCATTGTCATTAGCTGTTGTTAGGTAGTTACACACCAATCAATCAATTGCTCAGGCATGATTGATAGTTGGACAGATGTGAAACTTCATTCAATAAATGCAGCATAATCACTGGCTTGGCTACAATTATGTATGTACCTATATTAGGTTTGACGCTCGTTGATGTGTCAGAATATATGCCTGAGGCTGCACTCAATCCCCTGCAATATTAGTATAATCACAGCTACTATTCAGTATTATGTATACCTACCTATATTGGCTTCGACACTCGTTGCTGTATCTGAATATTACGGAGCCCCCCGCAAGGGACGTAGAATTCTTTTTTTTTATTAATTTGTTCCCGCGAAATAACAATTTGTTCCCAGGAATTAACAATTCGTTCCCTCAATTTAACTATTCATTCCCACGAATTAACAATTTGTTCCCACGAATTAACAATTCGTTCACTCAATTTAACAATTTGTTCCCACGATATAACAATTCGTTGCCTCGAATTAACAAGGAATTGTTAAATTGAGGGAAGGAATTGTTAAATTGAGGCAAGGAATTGTTAATTCGTGGGAACGAATGGCTACATTGATGGAACAAATTATTTCGTGGGAACGAATTAATAAAAAAAAGAATTCTACGTCCCCTGCGGGGCTCCGTACATACTAGCATAAACACGGCCCTGACCACCAGTTTGTATACCTATATTCTGTTCGCCACTCGTTGATGCGTCCGAATATATGCCTTCTGGTGTCCCGCGGGCGGGCCCGGTGGGCAGGGCCGGGATGTGATAGCCGTGCTCCTGTGCCACGCTCTTGTAGGGAATGTTGCCGATGATCACATCGACCGGGCAGCGCAGTTTAAACGCGGGCCCGGACGGTTCCACAATGATCTACAACACAAATACAGATTTGTACACACAGTACGTCCATGATACTACTGTTTGTTTCACGAAACCTGCCACAATTTTACGGATATATCCACAATGTAAAAACATTGGAGGGTGTTGTTGTCTTTTCATTGTTTACACAATCTCATGCATCTAATGTTTTGGTGCAGTAGTTGCAGATTAGATTCAGCATTAAACAAATTTACATCACGTTTTTAAACATACTTGTTCAGGAAATATCGAACCATTTATATACTGTGAAGTTTCTTATGGCCTTCACCTTCACAACGTGGAAGACGAAAATTGTCGTATGCTGTTTTCAATGTTTGCCTTAACTCTTAAAGGTACATGCCCACTCAGCAGGCACAACATTTTGTTTATATGAATTAATAAGTGTATAATCGTGTCACTATTCCACCAGTTCTAAAAATTAAAAGTGCTCGCTATCCATATATAATCGTTTAGTAATATTTATTTTATGATAGTGACGTGCGGTGGTATAAGGCTATTTTCATATGCAAATGAGGCATGATATTTTTAATAATTTATACCAAGAAATGCGTCACCTGAAAAAATTATATTTTTGACAGATTATAAAGTATGATCATTGCACATCAAAAAATAATACCGAGAATAAATAGGAATGTCATTTTAAGGAAACACGATTATCGCCCCTGATATCAGTGTGGAAATTTACGTCTGATATAAAATGTATAATAATGCCAATCAATACGTGGGCTAATGGTGAATGGATGTTTATTTTACCATAACATGTCTCAGATAATGTCTCTGATATAAAGAATAGGTCGTGCCTACTGAGTGGGCATGTACCTTTTGTCACGAATTGTAGCCGACTATTTTCTTTATCATCCATTATTTGTAACACGGGTCACACAATGCTAGTATAGAGCACACTAATCGAATAATCTAGTACCAACTATCGAATATGTCTTCGTGTGTGAAATATCGCTCCCGCGGAATACACCGCTGGAGAGGATAGCGCTTTATCCGAAACCGTGCACGGACCACCAGTATTGGATGTTGCACCGGTTATATCTGGGTGATTTACACTGTTTATGCAGACTTGGATGCTAGCCTGAATACCGAGTAGGTCATATCTACTTATGACTGAATTATTTCAGATTAATTCGCCAGTTATCTCATGAGCTAGACAGACTGTTAGAACATTAGTCCACTTACGCACAATTGTAAGCAAAATGTTGGCACGGAGTTTTTATATTGACAGGTGGACTACGGTAGGAAAATTGTGCGCTAGAGTTGCATATATACTATCACAACCTTATTCTAGCAGTCGGACATTCAAACATTCTTGTGAACACATTGGGTTGATATTGGCCCCATCCGCCCAAGTAGTCTGTATATTCTAGTTCCAAGTAACTTTACAACGTCATAAGAACGTCACAGTCAACCGGAGTTGAATAACGGAAACTCTAAAATCGGATCTTGATCATGATGCATAATGTTGAACTATACCTACCTGTTCCTGAATCGTGACGGTGCCTTGGTTGTGCGATTGTATCTGGCGGCTTCATCCAGAGGACGTTGTCCGTACTGACATTATCATTCTTTGTTTGTGCATACCATTAATTGTAAATACATGATCATTGTAACTATATACCTTGTTGTCTCTTTCCACAACGTGCTTGGTGTTACATCCCATCAGTAAACTATCTCGGTGTCACCCTTGGCGTGACAAATGGTGTCACAAGTGGGATTATAGTTTATTTGTAACAACAAGGAAGGTGTGGAGAGGACCCCATGGTCATACTGGTGAAAATCAGTAACATGAGATAGGCTTACTATTTTCCGAGACGTCTGTTAAAGTAGGTATTACAAGTCAAAGTAGGGATTACAACAAGGATAAGTGTTACCCCTGTCCATCTTACTGAGATATACACCCCAGTCCATACACTTACTATCTTGCAATATAACCCGTTATAATTGTTTTCAATCCACCACAGGATCTGCGAGCCATGCACATGTATTAGCCTCACCACCAAGACGTGTGGAAAGCTGTACACCTCGACACTAAGGTAAGTCTCATTCACCCGGTCATTTGGCAAAATATTATTAAAATGTAATCTGTCGGTGATGAGGCACAACGCGTATCCCTAAAAATATAGGTGTCGTTCTAGTTGGTTGGGTTTGATCTGAGACAGATTCACTATTTTCCGGTTTATAAAATTAGAAACAGGGTCCATTTTGTTGGTGTTTGGTAAATCGCTTTACGACTCTAGCACAACTGACCATCTAATGTGTTTTTCGTGTATGGGAAATTTCCCATAATTTGTAAATACCAGTCTAGTGGTCACGTATATCCCAAAATTCCTCACAATATGGGACGCAATATGAGATAGGTGAGACGGTGACATATAGCTTAAATTCCCTACCAGTGTACATACGTGTTGTACTAGGATTAGTCGGGTGGTAACACAATACATACCGGATTTGACTTTACCCAATAAGGCGTGAATCGGGTTCAGACTCGCACAGTCCTCGTGACAGTAGTGCTGAGACCCCGTATTCCAAAGAGCTGTACATAGTACACTCCGCATCGTGACTAAGAGACTAATTTGTTGAGACAATAGAAGGCAATCATGTCGACCATTAAAGAGTTAATGGACGTAGGCATGGAATTAGGCTTAACTGGGAATGAATTAAGGTCCTTTGTGAAAGAAGAGCAATATAGAGAGAGAGAATAGACTATCAGAAAGACAGGCTGAGAAAGATAGGCTTGATACTGAAAGACAGGCTGAGAAAGATAAGCTTGAGGCTGAAAGACAGGCTGAGAAAGATAGGCTTGATGCTGAGAGACTAGCAAAAGAGGTAGAAAGACCATACTGAGAAAGATAACTGAGCTGAAAGCAGGCTGAAAAGATAGTCTTGATGCTGAGAGACTAGCAAAAGAGGTAGAACGACATACTGAGAAAGATAAGCTTGAGGCTGAAAGACAGGCTGAGAAAGATAGGCTTGAGGCTGAGAGACTAGCAAAAGAGGTAGAAAGACAGGCTGAGAAAGATAGGCTTGTGGCTGACAGATTAGCAAAAGAGGTAGAAAGACAGGCTGAGAAAGATATGATTGAGGCAGACAGATTGATGGAGGAACGAGAAATGGGAAAGGTAAGAATAGATTTGCAAATGACAAACGTTAGATTAGAGTACGAATGTAAGATTCGTGAAGGCAGAAATTGGAATATCGAATAATTATAGTCCAGTAGTCGAATATAAGATACCACAAGGAAAGTGCAAGGTTGGCCGAAAGGTCAGTGGTCTTTACTCCTTAGCACATTATTACGGGGTAAAGCTCTAGATGTTTACTCCCGTTTATCGTTGGAAGATGCTCTTGATTATGACACATTGAAGACAGCCTTGCTCAAAAGGTTTGACTTAACCGTAGAAGGGTTTAGGAAGCAATTTAAGAACGGTAAGCCAGAGCCGGGTGAGACATTTGTTCAATATATCAACAGGGCTAAGAGTTATCTTGATACGTGGTTTAAACTAGGCAAAGTTGAACGCACTTATGAAGGCGTGATAGATTTCTTGCTCATGGATCAGTTACTAAGCACTTGCTGTCGTGACTTGTACAATTTTCTTAAGGAAAAGGTCATTAGCAAAGTACATGAGATGGCAGTGCAAGCTGACTTCTTTGCGGAAGCCAGAGGCGGTACAAAGTACGTAGTACAAAGAGAGAACCGAGACAATAGAGCGAAAAGTGAGAATCGTAACACAGGTTATGAGAGGAAGGTGAGAGGTCAAGGTGAGAGATATTGAGGCAATGACAGATCTCGTAACTATGGTAGAGAGAGAAGTGTCGAGAGAAGTAGAGATAGTAGTAGGGAAAGTTACAGAGACAATGACAGACGTACCATTACATGTTACCATTGTGGAGGTCAAGGTCATGTAGCTCCAGACTGCCCAAGACGAGGTCACAATCATCGAGCTGCATCCATTGAGAAGGGTGATACTGGTGCCTATCGGCAAAAGAAGGTAAGCTTTGCAGGCACTGGTGACGAACCAGAAATGGATGATGTAATACACAGAGTCAGGAGAAGAGGCAGGAGCAGGGACAGAGGGCGTTATCAACACCGTGGAAGAGCCAGAGGGCGCCCATTTTCCCCACCTATAGATCTGATAAATTCTGTATTGTAGATGACAGCCAGACCAAAGATGACGATGAAATCACTATGATATGCGCAGGTAAGGAAGATGACCAGAGTCCGAAGGTGACAGGATGCAAATTTTCCAGTGCGAAATTACCAGTGGCTGAAGGTTTGTTGAATGGGAAAGTGGTGACTGTGATGTGTGATACAGGTTGCACGGGCGTAGTAGTGAGAAAGGAACTAGTACATACTGATCAGTCTCTGAAGAGTGGACACATGTATGCTAGTAGACAAGAGACAATTGAGTGAAGTACCTGTAGCGAGAATCACTATTGACTCTCCAGTTTTCAAAGGAGAGACCGAAGCGTTATGCATGGAAGAAACTATGTACGATGTAACGATAGGGAACATAGATGGGTCACAACTTCATGTACTAAATGATTTCAAAGGCGCGACCACGTTAGCAGTTGAAATGCGTTCACAGGTTTTGAAAAGCGATGAATAGTACCGGAAACTGCGGGTACCGGAAGCTGTATCGCACGTTTCACGTAGTGAGTTCAAAGAACAACAAACAAGTGACGTTACGTTAACGTCATGACACACTAACGCAAACAAACGGAAACGTGAACATTCTAAGAACGGTAACGTTACGTCATTCCTGTACCGAAAATATTTACTGTATCGACAGTTTGAGACGACAGGTAGCAAAAGAAAATACTATCAATTAGTCTTTCCGGACAGACCGTGTTAAAGGTGGCACATGAATTTATTATGTCAGGGCACATAGGAGTGAAGAAAACAACAAATGGCATGTTGGCAGAATTTTTCTGGCCTGGCGTATCCGTGACGTGACACGGTACTGCAGGTCATGTGACATTTTTCAACGAACCCTCTCGAAGGGTCATGTAATAAAGGCACCTCTGGGCAACATGCCACTGATTGACACGACATTCAAACGCGTAGCCGTAGACATCGTAGGACCGAATTACCCAGCAACGGATATAAATATCGGTATATTCTAACGCTAGTAGATTACGCCACACGATATCCAGAGGCAGTACCATTACCGAGCATCGAAGCAGAACGAGTAGCTGAAGCACTCGTAGACATGTTCAGTCGATTAGGAATTCCTGAGGAATTATTGACTGATTGCAGATCTCAATTTACGTCGAACGTAATGCAGGAGGTCAGTAGGCTATTATCACTGAGACAACTTACAAATACTCCCTACCATGTGCAACCGGTTGGTAGAGAGATTCAACGGTACATTAATGCTTATGCTTAAACGCATGGCGAGCGAGCGTCCCAAAGATTGGGATACGTACATTAACGCGTTGTTGTTCGCGTATCGCGAGGTTCCACAGGAGAGCATAACAGTCTCCCCATTCGAACTACCCTATGGGAGAACAGTCAGAGGTCCTATGAGTGTTCTCAAGGATCTGTTGTCTGAGAAGGAACTTGACGAAAACGTTAAAACTACATAGTACGTACTGGATCTCAGACAGAAACTCGAGCAAACCTGTGAAATCGCGATAGAAAATCTCAAGAAATCGAGTAAGCGGTACGGGAAGTACTATGATAGGAAAGCGCGTGACCGGAAGTATAATGAGAGTGACCGGGTGTTATTACTACTTCCCACTGATAGGAACAAACTGTTACTCCAATGGAAAGGTCCATACCCTATAATGGAAGTACTAAATGACTGGGATTATAGGATCGACATGAAGTGGAAACTGAAAACATTCCATGTCAACATGTTGAAGCGCTATGAAGAGCGTATGCCTCAAAGCCCAGGGAAGGGGATACTAGCCGTCGTAAACACGGCGGTAATTGACGACATAATTGACGGGAACTCGGGTACAGTGGAGTGTAGTGCCGATGAGCACATGACGTGTCCAATGGGGACACAGGAATCGATTGACAGGGTGGACTTAGCCCCAGGGTTGTCCAAGGACCAAAAAGTAGAAGTAAAAAGGATGCTTAAGGAATTTAAGCACGTACTGACTGATAGACCAGGGCGCACCCATGTAGAGATTCATGACATTAAATTGTCCACCTCAGGCCCATTACGGATAAAAGGTTATCCCATCCCGTACAAAGTTCGCGACTTAGTAAAAGATGAGTTCGAAGAAATGTTGAAGTTAGGAGTTATCGAACCTTCTAGGTCCCCATACTCATCACTAGTCATTATAGTCAGGAAAAATGACGGAGGACTCCGTTTTTGTATAGAGTTTCGACAGGTTAACAACGTCACTATTTTTGATGCTGAGCCAATGCCTTAAATTGAAGAAATATTATCGATATTAAACTGGACTTAAGTAAAGGGTATTGGCAAGTCCCACTCTCAGAAAACGCAAAGCCCTATTCTGCTTTTGAAGCACCCCAAGGCCTTTTCCAATTCAAAGTCATGCCCTTCGGAATGGTAACGGCACAAGCTACCTTCTGTAGGCTGATGAGGAAAGTACTGAACGATGTCCCGAATGCAGACAGCTTCGTGGATGATATCCTAATTTTAACCATCACCTGGGATGATCATATTAGGGCCTGGAGGCAGTTTTTGTCCCGATTATCCAGTGCTAATCTGACCGCGAAACCATCGAAGTGCAGCATTGGTTTCAGCGACCTAGAGTGTTTAGGCCATACCATAAGTAGCAGGAAAGAGCTCAGAGCTCAAACAGAGAAGGTTACAGCTGTACAGGAAGCGAATGTCCCCGAAACAAAGAAAGGGGTGAGGGAATTATTTGGGGTTAGCGGGGTTGTACCGTAAATTCATCCCCATTTTTGCAGAAATAGCTGTCCCACTAACAAATATTACGAAAAAGGGTCAACCGAACAAGATTGGATGGAGAGACTCCCAAGACAAGGCTTTCAACAGCATGACAAGAGCGCTGACTAACTATCCCATCCTCAAACTCCCAGAGCTAGACAACCCGTTCAAATTGAGAACAGACGCATCCGACGTAGGTTTAGGGGCCATTTTGTTACAGGAACAAAGCGGGGCACAACTACCAATTGCATACGCTAACAAAAAACTACTTCCAAGGGAGCAAAACTACTCAGTCGTAGAAAGAGAGTGCTTAGCAGCAGTCTGGGGTGTGTGGAAATTACACAAATATTTGTTTGGTAAAGAGTTCGTACTCGAGACAGATCATCAACCACTTACGTTCCTGAATAAGGCAAATGTTGCAAACTCCAGGCTGATGAGATGGGCGCTGTTGTTGCAACCCTATCGCATGATGATCAGAGCCATCAGGGGCTCAGACAATGTGGGTGCAAATTATTTGAGTAGGATCTAATTAAGTCATAGACCACACACCATAGCCGAGATCCTGGGTCTCAAAAAGTCAAAGTTGTGTAGGATTTGTATATATATGTATATAGGTGAAAAATGTCGGTACAACTCGTGATTACCGCTAAGTGTTTCATACTTTTATTTAGGGGGGAGTATTGTCACGAATTGTAGCCGACTATTTCCTTTATCATCCATTATTTGTAACATGGGTCACACAATACTAGTCTAGAGCACAATAATCGAATAATCTAGTACCGACTATCGAATAGGTCTTCGTGTGTGAAATATCGCTCCCGTGGAATACACCGCTGGAGAGAATAGCGCTTTATCCGAAACAATGCACGGACCACCAGTATTGGATTTTGCACCGGTTATATCTGGGTGATTTACACTGTTTATGCAGACTTGGATGCTAGCCTGAATACCGAGTAGGTCATATCTACTTATGACTGAATTAGTTCAGATTAATTTGCCAGTTATCTCATGAGCTAGACTGACTGTTAGAACATTAGTCCACTTACGCACAATTGTAAGCAAAATGTTGGCACGGAGTTTTTATATTGACAGGCGGACTACGGTAGGAAAATTGTGCGCTAGAGTTGCATATATACTATCACAACCTTATTCTAGCAACTGACCATCTAATATGTTTTTCGTGTATGGGAAATCTCCGCATGGACCAAGGGCGTATCGAGCGGGGCATTATTCCGGTGACTTCATTCCGTCCAAGGACGATATGAATCTCGAAGGACGTCCACCCATGTGATATAGTCTGTATATTCTGGTTCCAAGTATATTTACGACGTCATAAGAACGTCACTGTCATCATGGCGGAAACCGTAGTTGAATAACGGAAACTCTAAAATCGGATCTTGATCATGATGCATAATGTTGAACTATAACTACCTGTTCCAGAATCGGGACGGCGTCTTGGTTGTGCGATTGTATCTGGCGGCTTCTTCTTGAGGACGTTGTCCGTACTGACATTATCATTCTTTGTTTGTGCATATCATTATTTGCAAATACATCATCATTGTAACTATATAACTTGTTGTCTCTTTCCACAACGTGCTTGGTGTTCCATCCCATCAGTAAAATATCTCGGTGTCACCCTGGCGTGACACCTTTATCAACAATCCTATATTGGCAGCACAACATTGAGTGAGTGTAGTGAGGGTTAAGTATATTAAATCATTACTCATTTAAGATACTCTATATAAATATATACCTGGACACAACGGACCAGGACAAAACGGACCAGAGTTCTGGACATAACAGACCATGCCATCGGACATAACAGACACAATAACAAATAAAGTATTGTATTATATGGTTACTTTTCCCGTATATCTTAACATATAATCTAGAACTAAATGGGTGGTCCATTTTATCCAAACGCATGGTCCGTTATGTCCAGCAATCTGGTCTGTTACGTCCGAAATCTGGTCCGTTTTGTCCATGTTCCGCTGTGTCCATGATTCTATAAACCACGTACGGACATGAAGTAGTGTATGTCGATGATCTTGCAGCCCTCCAGGAACGACGGGGGCAGGGGCGGGATGCGCAACTTCTCGCCACCCACGTGTCCGTGCCGCCCGGTATAATGGCTGGGTGGCGCAGAGCAGTGATTTTTCTAGTTACTACATATGACTTTTTTCCTGAGTGGTACGTCACTTTCTGCAATATAGCACAACAGTAACAACGGCTATCACCATATATAATTAGCATATATAATCTGTGTGTATGCACTGTTCGCGACTTTTGTCCGCGCGTGCTGCGTCACTTGCTGCAATATAGCCACACAGTAACTACGGATATAACTATTTAGAAATATCATGTATAACCAGTGTGTGGGCAATGTTCGTGACTTGGTCCGCGCATGGTTCGTCACTTGCTGCAATATAGCCACACAGTAAATACGGATATAACCATTTCGAAATATCATGTATAACCAGTGTGTGGACAATGTTCGTGACTTGGTCCGCGCATGGTGCATCCCTTGCTGCAATATAGCCACAGACCAAATACGGATATAATGATATAGAAATATCATATATAACCAGTGTGTGGGAAATGTTCGTGACTTGGTCCGCGCGTGGTGCGTCACTTGCTGCAATATAGCCATACAGTAAATACGGATAGAACCATGTAGAAATATCATATATAGCCAGCGTGTGGGCAATGTTCGTGACTTGGTCAGCGCGTGGTGCGTCACTTGCCGAAATATAGCCACACATTAAATACGGATAGAACCATGTATAAATATCATGTATAACCAGTGTGTGGGCAATGTTCGTGACTTGGTCAGCGCGTGGTGCGTCACGTGCTGCAATATAGCTACACAGTAAATATTGATATAACCATTTAGAAATATCTTGTATAACCAGTGTGTGGGCAATATTCGTGACTGGGTCCGCGCGAGGTACGTCACTTGCTGCAATATAGCCACACAGTAAATACGGATATAACCATTTACAAATATCATGTATAACCAGTGTGTGGGCAATGTTCGTGACTTGGTCCGCGCGTGGTGCGTCACTTGCTACGATATAGCCACACAGTAAATACGGATATAACCATTACAAAATATCATGTATAACCAGTGTGTGGGCAATGTTCGTGACTTGGTCCGCGCGAGGTGCGTCACTTGCTGCAATATATCCACACAGTAAATACGGATATAGAAATATCATATATAACCAGTATGTGGGCAATGTTCGTGACTTGGTCAGCGCGTGGTGCGTCACTTGCTGCAATATAGCCACACAGTAAATACGGATAGAACCATATAGAAATATCATATATAGTCAGTGTGTGGGCAATGTTCGTGACTTGGTCCGCGCGTGGTGCGTCACTTGCTGCAATATAGCCACACAGTACATATGGATATAACCATTTAGAAATATCATGTATAACCAGTGTGTGGGCAATGTTCGTGACTTGGTCCGCGCGTGGTGCGTCACTTGCTGCAATAAAGCCGCACAGTAAATACAAATATAACCATTTATAAATATTATATATAACCAGTGTGTGGGCAATGTTCGTGACTTGGTCTGCGCGTGGTGCGTCACTTGCTGCAAAATAGCCACACAGTAAATACTGATAGAACCATGTAGAAATATCATATATAACCAATGTGTGGGCAATGTTCGTGACTTGGTGCGCGCGTGGTACGTCACTTGCTGCCATATCGCCACATAGTAAATACTCATAGAACCAAGTAGAACTATCATATATAACCAGTGTGTGGGCAATGTTCGTGACTTGGTCTGCGCGTGGTGCGTCAATTGCTGCAATATAGCCATACAGTAAATACGGATATAACCATTTATAAATATCATGTATAACCAGTGTGTGGGAAATGTTTGTGACTTGGTCCGCGCGTGGTGCGTCACTTGCTGCAATATAGCCACACAGTAAATACGGATATAACCATTTAGAAATATCATGTATAACCAGTGTGTGGGCAATGTTCGTGACTTGGTCTGCGCGTGGTGCGTCACTTGCTGCAATATAGCCATACAGTAAATACGGATATAACCATTTATAAATATCATGTATAACCAGTGTGTGGGAAATGTTCGTGACTTGGTCCGCGCATGGTGCGTCACTTGCTGCAATATAGCCACACAGTAAATATGGATATAGCTATATAGAAAGATCATATACAATGTATAATCACTGTGTGGGCAATGTTCGCGACTTGGTCCGCGCGTGGTGCGTCACTTGCTGCAACATAGCCACACAGTGAATACGGATATAACCATTTAGAAATACAATGTATCATGTATATCCAGTGTGTGAGCAATGTTCGTGACATGGTCCGCGAGTGGTGCGTCACTTGCTGCAATATACCCACACAGTAACTACGGATATAGAAATATCATATATAACCAGTGTGTGGGCAATGTTCGTGACTTGGTCCGCGAGTGGTCCGTCACTTGCTGCAATATAGCCACACAGTAAATACGGTTATAACCATTTATAAATATCATATATAACCCGTGTGTGGGCAATGTTCGTGACTTGGTCCGCGCATGGTGCGTCACTTGCTGCAATATAGCCACACAGTAAATACAGATATAACCATTTAGCAATATCATATATAACCAGTGTGTGGGTAATGTTCGTGACTTGGTCCGCGCATGGTGCGTCACTTGCTGCAATATAGCCACACAGTAAATATGGATATAGCTATATAGAAAGATCATATACAATGTATAATCACTGTGTGGGCAATGTTCGCGACTTGTTCCGCGCGTGGTGCGTCACTTGCTGCAACATAGCCACACAGTGAATACGGATATAACCATTTAGAAATACAATGTATCATGTATATCCAGTGTGTGAGCAATGTTCGTGACATGGTCCGCGGGAGGTGCGTCACTTGCTGCAATATAGCCACACAGTAAATACAGATATAACCATTTAGCAATATCATATATAACCAGTGTGTGGGTAATGTTCGTGACTTGGTCCGCGCGTGGTGCGTCACTTGCTGCAATATAGCCACACAGTAACTACGGATATAACCATTTAAAAATATCATATATACATGTAACCAGTGTGTGGGCAATGTTCGTTACTTGGTCCAAGCGTGGTGCGTCACTTGCTGCAACATAGCCACACAGTAAATACGGATATAACCATTTAGAAATATCATATATATCCCGTGTGTGGGCAATGTTCGTGACTTGGTCCGCGTGTGGTGCGTCACTTGCTGCAATAAAGCCACACAGTAAATATGGATATAACTATATAGAAATATCATATACAATGTATAATCAGTGTGTGGGCAATGTTCGCGACTTGGTCCGCGCGTGGTGCGTCACTTGCTGCAATATAGCCACACAGTGTATACGGATATAACCATTTAGAAATACAATGTATCATTTATAACCAGTGTGTGTGCAATGTTCGTGACATGGTCCGCGCGTGGTGCGTCACTTGCTGCAATATAGCCACACAGTAAATACAAATATAACCATTTATAAATATTATATATAACCAGTGTGTGGGCAATGTTCGTGACTTGGTCCGCGCGTGGTGCGTCCCTTGCTGCAATATAGCCACAGACCAAATACGGATATAATGATATAGAAATATCAATATAACCAGTGAGTGGGGAAATGTTCGTGACTTGTCCGCGCGTGGTGCGTCACTTGCTGCAATATAGCCATAAACAGTAAATAAAAACGGATATAACCATTTATAAATATCATGTATAACCAGTGTGTGGGAAATGTTTGTGACTTGGTCCGCGCGTGGTGCGTCACTTGCTGCAATATAGCCACACAGTAAATACGGATATAACCATTTAGAAATAACATGTATACCATGTGTGGGCAAATTCGTTCTGGGACTTGGTCTGCGCGTGGTGCGTCACTGCTGCAATATAGCCATACAGCAAATACGGATTTAACCATTTTATAAATATCATGTATAACCCTGTGTGGGAAATGTTCGTGACATGGTCCGCGCATGGTGCGTCCATTTGCTGCAAAATAGCCACACAGTAAATAGGATATAACTATATAGAAATATCATATATAATGTATAATCAGTGTGTGGGCAATGTTCGCGACTTGGTCCGCGCGTGGTGCGTCACTTGCTGCAATATAGCCACACAGTGTTTACGGATATAACCATTTAGAAATACAATGTATCATTTATAACCAGTGTGTGTGCAATGTTCGTGACATGGTCGGCGCGTGGTGCGTCACTTGCTGCAATATAGCCACACAGTAACTACGGATATAACCATTTAAAAATATCATATATACAATTAACCAGTGTGTGGGCAATGTTCGTTACTTGGTCCGCATGTGGTGCGTCACTTGCTGCAATATATCCACACAGTAAATAAGGCTAGAACCATGTAGAAATATCATATATAACCAATGTGTGGACAATGTTCGTGACTTACTGCAATATAGCCTGACAGTAACTACGGTTATAGACGTTTATATCTTCAAAACCGATGAAAGGATTTTCAAATGATTTGCTATAAATATTTGCCTAAACGATGTGTCGCGTTCAATACCAACGTACGTATGTCTAATTTCAATATTACCATTGAAAGGTCAAAAATGGGCATGGAATTTTGATTCTGACAGAGGAAACATTATTAATGTTTAGTAGTTGAGCAAGTTTAGTCTGCAGGAAGTTAGAGAGCTGCATTGTAGCAGTACATAACATACAGAGAGCCGCTTGTGAGCGGTACTTACCATATAAAAAGCAGCCTTTGAGTAGTTCATCTCGCGGTTACTCTGGTTGTCGATCTCGGCGGAGAAGGGGATGAACTCACCGGCCACGTAGCCACACCTCGGTAGCTGCACGGAGGCCTTGATGGGCGGCGACTTGCAGCACAGGCAACAAAGGGTCTTCTTTGTGTGGTTTCCAACCATCGCCTGGCAACAGTGGAGTTAATCTATAGTGGACATCCTGTTGGGTCGGGTGGGGGGATGGGTAGGGGGTGTGGTGTCGCAGGACAGCGTCTTCTCTCTGTGGTACCCCGCCCCCGTCTGGTAACAGTGGGACCAGTCTATAGTTGACACCCTGGTGGGTGGGGGGAGGGTAGTGGGGGGGGGCAACACAGGACAGGGTCTTCTCTCTCTCTCACTCTGTGATTCCCCGCCCCCGCCTGGTAACAGTGTAGCTAGTCTATAGTGGACACCCTGGTGGGGGTAGTGGGGGTGGGTCCAGCACAGGGTCTTCTCCCTGTGGTTCCCCGCCCAGCCTGGCAACAGTGGGGCCAGTCTTTAGTGGACATCCTGGTGGGTGGGTGGGGGTAGTAAGTGTGGGGTCCCAAGACAGGGTCTGCTCTCTGTATTTTCCCGCCGCCCCCCCACGCCTGGCAAGACTGGGGCCAGTCTATATTGGACACCCTGGTGTGGAGTGGGGGGGGGGTATTGGAGGTGGGGTCCCAGAACAGGGTCTTCTCTCTGTGGTTTCCCGCCCCCTCGTGACAACAGTGGAGCCAGTCTATAGTGGATACCCTGGCCTGGTGGGTGGATGGGGGTAGTGGGGCCAGTCTATAATGGACACTCTGGTGGGTGGGTGGGGGCGGTAGTGGGGTGGGGTCCCAGCACAGAATCTTTTCTCTGTGGTTTCCCGCCCCTGCCTGGTAACAGTGGGACCAGTCTATAATGGACACCCTAGTTGGTGGGGGTGGAGGGGTGTGGTTCCAGCACAGTGTATTCTCTCGGCGTTATATGGCGTTATATGGGACACCCTGTTGGGTGGGGCGGGGTAGTGGGGTGGGATCCCAGCACAGGGTCTTCTCTCTGTAGTTTCCCGCCCCCGCCTGGCAAGAGTGGAGCCAGTTGATGAATAGGAAATAAGAATTCTGCGTCAGAATGTCGGATGGTCCGCGCACCCGTTGACCCAGGGACTTCCCCTTTAGAATCCGAGAGACTAAGAATATAATTCCTGGAGTTTAGTCTCATCAGATGTATTTTTAGCATAACCGATTACAACCGGATTGACGAGATCCGTGTTATACTGTGTTCAATACGCGGCGGCGGCGGCGATCACCGGATCCCTGGTTTACATGAAAATGTCGACCCACGTTATAAAGTATAAACTCCGTTTACGAGGATTAGCAGATAATTCAAATACCTGGAAGGCAAAAAGTGCTTTTACATAAAAATGCTTTTTGAACAACAGCCAATCAAACTTGATCTTCACTGCATATTTTCGAAAATCAGCCTATCAAATGGTATCTTTGTGTGCATAGTTATCACATAAATTTTCATCAATAAGAGTTATAGAATTCATATAAATTGAATAAATACAACTATATTACAGAAGAATAGTTTATTGCATCGAGGCAACTGCCTCATGAGCATACATACATGACTATGATATAATATACGTACAATGCAAGATGGCGTACATGGGTAAACTACTAAATATAATAAATTTAGAAACACCACAATCGTGGCAAATAGGCAAATAGATTTCAGACACTCATGTACATCGCACAGTCTCCGCTTACTGATCATAGTGTGTGCTAAGTGTTATATAGCTCGTATTAATTTTAACAATAAATGAGAAATAGACATACATATACATAGAAATACACATGTACACACACATGTATACATGCACATACATGTACACACATATACGCACATATACACACCCATATACATGTATATCTTCTTTCTAAATGTGGCATAGTATTACATGTCTATATAAGTACAAATAGACACATATACATATGTGTAAATACACATACATAAAACAATGCAACAGTGGTAACGTCATGGCATGAACGTTCTTTCCCTAAAACAGGAATACTTTGATCATACATTGTATTCCAATTGTCGTTTTAAAGTAATAGTGCACATATAATACATGTATCTACTTTCCACACAAGAATAGGATAATTTAATGAAACAAAGCATACAAAGCTTACTAGTAATTAACCAAAAAAATTAATTTCGGGAGAATTTTTGTTTTTGGCAAATGCGCTTTAAATCAGCATCACAATAGCGTAAACAACTAGTCACATGAATAATACAGTCATGTACATTCACATATAATACATGTCATACTGTAAACAAACGGTATATGATTGTATGGTAGGAAATGACATAAATGCACATGTCGACTTGGAGATCAGCGGAGTCCCAGATCAGTCTGCGCATTCGCACAGCCTGTTCTAAGACTGTACTGTGCATTTTATATAAATGTATATATCAATAAGTATGCACAATTGATTTCCAGTTATTTCAAGAATACATTACTACATATATCTGTTTAGCTGAGATATAATTTCGTTACGTTTATCGAACCCTCTGAAAACGAAATTACCAAGGTTTCTTATATAAGACGCTCTATCTGAGTGAAACAGTGTTACTAATTTTAACATGTTAGGTCTACTTCTATAATATTGGCCGATGTAGCGTACCCTCAAGTCATTGTAGACAGGACATATAAAGAAGAAATGAAATTCATATTCTAACACGTTACAGAATTTACATTTACGCTCATCAAAGGGTGTACTAATTGGTCTATGCCATCTGCCGGTTTCAACCTCCAGCCTGTGGGCAGATACACGCAGTCTGGTTAGAGCCACTCTAAGCTTTTGTACACTGATGAAATCGAGATAGCATTGATATTCAAAAGATGAAATATTTTTATAAAATAAAGCTCTACTAGATTCATTTATTCTAGTGTTCCAGTCCTGAACGAAATTGTCTTTTAAGCGTTGTTTTAATGTTGATACAAATCTTATGACGTCACCCACACCTTGCGAAAGCCATACATGGTAAAAACCAAGCTGTGCTAACATAATTTAATCAGAGAGGCCCAATTTTTCACAGTTGGTGACCGTTCAATATCATTAAGCATCATGTGATATATACATTTAATATATTTCCGATCACTTGATCCGATTACTTTGAACCAATATTTAAAAATATTATATACTCAACAAAACTAGAAACGTCCCTGTTTTATAGCCGGTGTAGCTTTGTCTATGTATGTACCACATGTTCAAAGTACATGTATTTTAAACCGTGGCGATGTTCAGAATACGATCGTGTAGAGTTTAGCCGATACACACGGTTTACATAGCGGCCAGTGACCGGAACGTTGATTTCCACTTTTTGCACGTGCACGCTATACTTGTCATCGATAAGGTGATTCAGTTCATGTCGTACCATTCATGCGATAGGGGCTATTCGGAAAATTAAAAAACTTTTTTAATTTTTCACTGTTTTCGATATGCCACGGCTTTCCGAAAACGAGCGAAATCAGGCAATTGGGATGCTTGCGGGTGGGATGGCCGCCAGGGCGGTCGCGCCTCGGTTTGGTTGCTGTCGGAAGATGATTGATCGTCTTGCAGCCCGGTACCAGCAGACTGGGGCTGTTCACGACCGGCAGCGACCTGGTAGGCCTCGTGTAACGACGGCTAGAGCCGATCGTTACATTACGTTGACGCACTCACGTCAACGTCGATTTGCAGCCACAGTCACTGCTAGACGATACGGTGTCTCAGGGCAGACCATTCGCAACCGGTTACGTCGTAACGCCCAACCAATCCGGGCACGCCGCCCGTGCACTGGTCAGATAATGACCCAACGTCACCGTGCTGCCAGACTGTTATGGGCGCGACGTCATCTGAACTGGAGAAGGGCTGACTGGAACCGAGTTTTGTTCACCGATGAATCTCGGTTCACAGTTAGTCATGCTGACGGAAGATTACGGGTATACAGGCGTAAAAATGAAAGATTCACCGATTGTTGCATTGTTGAGAAGAACAGGTTTGGGGGAGGGAGCGTAATGGTCTGGGGTGGGGTCATGGGAAACCGGAAGACAGATTGGTTGTTGTACAGGGCAACATCAATGCACAACGTTATGTTGCAGATGTGCTAAATGCACATGCCTTACCATTTATCCGTCAGCATGGTCCTGGTGTGACATTGATGCACGACAATGCCCGCCCTCACGTAGCCAGGGTCACCACTCAATACTTACAGCAAAACAACGTCGACGTCATGCCATGGCCCGCGGTCTCCCCGGATCTCAATCCCATTGAGCACATATGGGATGAGCTGGGCCGCAAAGCACGAGCTAACCATCAGATTGACAATGTTCGCGATCTTACACGGGCGTTACAACGGGAATGGAGGAATTTGCCCAACGCACTGGTATTGCGTTACGTCACGTCGATGCGGCGTAGGATCATTGCATGCATTCATGCAAATGGTGGCCACACTCGGTACTAACGAGATTTACTGAATTTGCCACATTACTTATTGAAATTTCCAAATTCCATTTCTAAACATTAAGTAACACATTTCTGAGTTTTTGTGATTTTTGATTTTGACCCCTACCGCCCTTGGCCGGTTATCTCTCGAATATTTAACAAGATATCCAAATGCAATTTATTGGCTTTGATACAGAAATGAATGAACTTGTTTTTCCATTTTGATTTTTAAAAGTAACCCTTTTGGTTTTTGATGAATCTTTCCTTAAACATGGAGGGACGTTTCTAGTTTTGCTCAGTATATAAACGACCTGTTCTAAGTGATGTTATGCCTAGTTCACCGTAAACAAAATCGTTTTGTGTTGATATTTTGACACCTTGCACGCGTTTACAAAATTCTAAATGCACTCTTTCAATTTGCATGGACTGTGAAAACCCCCATACTTCACCGGCATAATTCAGGATAGGGAGGACAAGTTTATCAAATAATTCCAGCATATGCTTAGGGGATAAGTCAGTAAATTGTTTCAAATATGTATATAATTTGAAAATTGCCTTTTGTGCCTGTCCCGATAAGGTATTACTGGCCTCTGAAAAGGAGCCACCTGGCGTGAAAACCACTCCTAAGTATGAAAATTGTGTTACTATTTCAATTTCGTAATCGTTATAATAGAATTTCAAATTTGCGGGAAGTCGGCCGCCTTTTCTAAAAATCATAATTTTAGTTTTATTAGCATTTACTGTAAGTTTCCATTTTTGGAAATAATTGTATAATGTGTCTAGCCCTTTTTGTAAATGTACTGCTGACGTTGCTAAAATTGCAATGTCATCAGAATATAATAACTACAAAATATGTATCATGCCAATGTCTATCCCATCTATTCAGTTTAAATAGAACTCATCTTCTAAATCATGTATATACATTGCAAATATAAATGGTGATAAGCATTCTCCTTGACGCACCCCTAACATACAGGTAAATTCTTCGCTTAATTGATTATTAAATTTTACTTTTGATATTATGTTATCATACATAGATTTTATTACATTTAACATGTTGCCCCTCACTCCTATGTGTATTAATTTATACCAGATATTTTCTCTGACAATATAATCGAATGCCTTCGTAAAATCAACAAAAGCGCAGTGTAGTTGTTTCCCTTGGTTAAGTAGATGGGTAATCATTCCATGTAGTATACATATATGATCAACAGTTGACATATGTTTTCTAAAGCCAGCTTGTGATTCAACATATACAAAATATTTCTCGGCCCACAGTGTGAGCCTATTATTTAATATTCTTGAAAATAATTTTCCAATAGTACTAAGTAATGTAATTCCCCTATAGTTACCTACATCATTTACGTTACCTTTTTTATGAAGTGGCACTATATAACCTTCAGACCAGGCCTCCGGGAAATAACCATTTCTGAAAGTTGTATTAAAAAGTTTGTGCAGAAATGGTGAAATTAGTATTTTTCCATGAATTAGAAATTCGTTTAAATACATATCTGGTCCCCCACTCCGTCCATTTGATAACTGGGAAATTGATTGCAAAAGTGTTCTTCCTTAGAAATTTCGATATTCAATTCAGCGAACATTATTTTTATTTCCGACTCAAAATATACCTCATTAAAATGAATAATATCTTCATCTGGCTGGAAAAAATGGTCTGTTGGATTATTTATGGCTTTGAAATACTGTTATATTACATCAATTCGCAAATATGAGTTGGAAAGAACACTTGGGTATTATTTATTTTGATCTGAATAATCCTATCAGTTATGCAGGACCACAAAAAAATACTCAAATACTTGAAGAGAGAGGGTAGATATAACGTGAGTTTGCAAGTCATTCGAAGGTGGTTACATAATGTCGACGCCTACAGTCTACAGCACCCACTACGCCACACGTTCAAAAGAACAAAAGTCATATCTCAGGGACTCAATGCCCTGCGGGATGTTGATTTGGCGGATGTTTTCAATATCTCGAAGGAAAATGATGGAATGCGATATTTGTTTGTGTCAATCGACGTATTTTCGGAATATGATTATATTGGATGATCTTATGGCATCTTGTAGCAAGGCTCCTCGTATTAACGACTTGTTTACTGAAGGAAGCCATCATATAGAAACCTGTCAGTGATTGTTTTAAACCAGGATATCTTCTTCAATAAATCCTCTACCCAACGGAGGAACTGTCATTACCTGGTTGTATTTAATAATCCTTTAGATAAGCAACAAATTATTACACTCGCTCGGCAGATGTATCCCGGAAATACGCAGTTATTTCAAAGAAGCAACCAGTCGTCCATACGGGCACTTGGTGGTGGATTTGAAACCTACCATACCGGAACAGTTACGCCTGCGTAGTGATATATTCAATATAAAAGAGAGCAACGACGGCAAGCACCCTCATTTGTTGACAAACCTTCGACCAGATAGTACGTATTCTGAGCGAGAGCAACAATTGTCTGATAAGACACAATCCGAAGACGTGTTTTCTGACAGTAAAGATATTGTCGAAAAAACAGACGACTTTATAGACAAAATGGCGTCTTGCGATGATTGTGGTGTGCTCTTTGAAAACATTCACGATCTTCAAAAACATGTAAAAACCTGGTGTCCAGAACAGTATCTCTCAAGAGAAAGCTACCAGATGAGGATTACATACCGAATTAAAGAATGAAATACGAATCGGATGAAGAAAGTGATGTCGAGAACAATGATGAAGCAAATGAAGTATTTATGGCCTTGGCATCAATGGCAAAGGAAACTAACGAAGACGAGTGGCGTAATAAAGTGAAAAGGGAGGACTATCGGATGTTGAAGCTGAAGAGAAGGCCGACACAAAGCTACGTGAAGACGATATGCGAGGCGCAAAGCTGATTCAATACATTTTACAGCTGAGAAACGGACATTTACATGGTGAAATTATGGATACCATAGAACAGTATATAAACAGTAACATTGACCGTGAAAAGGCTATTCGAATAGCATTGAGGACATATAAACATCAGTTTGAAGAATGCATGGATAAGGAAGACGAGGAAGCAGATGATGACAAAGAATACACGGATGAAGAAGATACTGAATGACTCCACTATTGAACATATATTTTCTACACGTTATTGTAAAATATGAGGATTATTCTTAATATTGAACATTTTGTATGTGAGTATGTGCTCAATTTAAGGATGACTCTAATAATTGACATGTGTATCTGTCATGTGACTGTACGGTCAAAATGTGTAGGGCTCTAACACCGAACATTTTGTATAGAAAGAAGATACAGGATTACTATAATATACTTTACATTTAAATTATATATGTTGTTGTAAGGTCGATATGTGCGTGCGTGCTTTTAATATGTGCGTGCTTCTAATACTGAAAATTTTGTAGCATACATGCATGTTGTTTAAGATCAATGTGTGTGTGCGCGTGTGTGTGTGTGTGCGCGTGTTTGTGAAACCTACCTGTATTGTATGTGAATATACACTCACCAAGCGGGGACCACCTACCAAACGGGGAAGTCCCCGGTTGGTGTTTAGCTGCTAAGCTTGTTCCCCGGCACTAATTTACTGATATGTCAACTTTTATTAGTAATCCGACACTATCCCCGATTTGATAGTTACCAGCCTGCACAAATTATACACACAGTTTGGTCAAACTCAAGCAGTGTGTGTATTCTGCTAGATAGACAGTTCCCCGGTTGTGCTGCTAAAAAATGATACATTTCCCGCCAAATGCTCCTCGTCATAAAGAACATGGAAGCAAAGGAAAACAGATCATGAAAACGCAGGAAAGTCAGGTAAATATCATATATTAAGTGTTGTTATAAAGTATATAAGCTATCCAATATTTACCACACAGTTTAAACATATATACATGGTGTTTTGTGTGATTTGAGCGTTTAATCTGCATGCACAAAGTTGAAACTTTTACATAAATATAATATTATGATACACATCCGATCTTACATGTTGCTTTGTATGGCCATACAATGCATAATATTGTACATTGTCTTAACCTTCAATGTGCTGGAAACGACAATTGTCGTCTGCTGATTTTAAATATTTGTATATGTTCTCTTCAAACACATGTTTTAGCAGCGCAATAGAATCGTCTCAATACGAGTCTACATGTACATTGTCCTTACATATACCCGCAGTCTGATCAGGGTCTACATGTACATTGTCCGTACATATACCCGCAGTCTTATCAGGGTCTACAGGTACATTGTCCTTACATATACCCGCAGTCTGATCAGGGTCCATATGCACATTGTCCTTACATATACCCGCAGTCTGATCAGGGTCTACACGTACATTGTCCTTACATATACCCGCAGTCTTATCAGGGTCCACATGTACATTGTACTTACATATACCCGCAGTCTGATCAGGCTACACGTACATTGTCTTCACATATACGCAGTCCTTAGCTGGGACTGCAGTCTGATCAGGGTCTACATGTACATTAATTGTTCTTACATATCGGGTGTACCAGAAAAAACTGGACCACCTTTCACATGACCACACAATTGGCATTATTTCTAAAACAATATTCATACTTTGCACATTATATTATTTATTTAACGCAAATATGTGGACAAAGTTTCATCAATATAGCACTACAACTCTTGAAACATCACTAAAATGGAAATCATACCTACATGTAAAATAATGAAATGCCGGAATTTTACGCAACGTCATTCTCGAAGACAACTCTTGCTACTTGCTGATGGGGTTCCATGGCTATATGTGTCATTTTTGGAACAGTATATTCTCTGGCACATATTATTAAAAGTAAGCTTATATTACCTATATCTGACTGTTCCACATGCATGTTCGGTTACAATCCGAATCCAATCTATAGACACTATACAACATGATGACAACAACGTAATTTCAACATCGCGATGGCATTTTACTTGTGAAGGGTAAAGGTGTATGTATCCATGTTTAAAACTGCAGATATACAGATAATAGTTAACCAATAATTGTAAAATGTTGAGACTGTACTAAAAACACATCCATATGTTTGGTAGCAAAATTTGAGAGAAAACATTGTTGAAATAATAGCATGTATCTATAAAACTACTGGAAAACCCCTCGAATATGGGAATGTGTGTGAATTTTGTTTTCAGGCATGGCACTATTATACATGTAATTTTAAATTGGTCATCATTTACAAATTACTTGACCGAACTGCTCATATTTCTGTACACATGTTCATATTAAGCAGATGAGGATATGTGCAAAATATAACTATTGTCATGTAACTATGGCTAATGTTACAGTCACTGTCCTATAAAAGGTGGTCCAGTTTTTTCTGGGCCACCCAATATAACTGCAGTCTGATCGGGGTCTACATGTACATTGTCCTTACATATACCCACAGTCTGATCAGGGTCTACACGTACATTGTCCTTACATATACCCGCAGTCTGATCAGGGTCTACACGTACATTATCCTTACATATACCCGCAGTCTGATCAGGGTCTACACATACATTGTCCTTACATATACCCGCAGTCTGATCAGGGTCTACACGTACATTGTCCTTACATATACCCGCAGTCTAATCAGGGTCTACATGTACATTGTTCTTAGATATACCCGCAGTCTAATCAGGGTCTACATGTACATTGTTCTTACATATACCCGCAGTCTGATCAGGGTATACACGTACATTGTCCTTACATGTACATATACCCGCAGTCTGATCGGGGTCTACACGTACATTGTCCTTACATATACCCGCAGTCTGATCGGGATCTACACGTGCATTGTTCTTACATATACCCGCAGTCTAATCAGGGTCTACACGTACATTGTCCTTACATATACCCGCAGTCTGATCGGGGTCTACATGTACATTGTTCTTACATATACCCGCAGTCTGAACGGGGTATACACGTACATTGTCCTTACATGTACATATACCCGCAGTCTGATCGGGGTATACACGTACATTGTCCTTACATATACCCGCAGTCTGATCGGGGTGTACATGTACATTGTCCTTACATATACCCGCAGTCTGATCAGGGTCTACATGTACATTGTCCTTACATATACCCGCAGTCTGATCACCAGGGTCTACACGTACATTGTCCTTACATATACCCGCAGTCTGATCAGGGTCTACATGTACATTGTCCTTACATATACCCGCAGTCTGACGTCATGACGCCACAATACTTTATTTGCGTCAAGATATGTAATATTTAAATGCAAGAAAACATACAGACTAATAGTGAAAACGCTAACTGAACGTCGCATGGCCGCAACACTCCGTTTTTGTATGATTCTTTCAGGTTTGAACCAGACTAGATTTCCATCGCAGGCTTGTTTCGGTACATGTGGTTATTAGGCAGTGGCTGCCTTTCGCTAGAGGCAATGCAGCACGATCATATATTTCATTCGTAGTTAGTTCGTAAATATGCAAGAAATAGAAGCTAAGATTCGTGAGTATTTAGTATGTTATGCTATTTATTGAACTTCATCAGCCAAGCTTCGTTTCTTTTGAATTCATCTTGTTCAATAAATATCGTAATAAACATTGACTCATGCAAGATGATCCTCCATATACTAATACTTACAGGACAAGACAATGAACATGGTGACGGTTCCGAATCTTCAGAAGATGAAGACGTACAGAAGACTAGGAAAACAAGTCAAAGCACTGCAGTCGGTGCTGCGTCCACATCAAGACAAAACAGTACTGCATCGAGGGAGATAATACTAGATGGTTCGTTTGTTTCTGTTTTTGATGCGTTATAAACTTTCTTAACATGAGTTAAATGTTCATATGGCCAAACACTTGCATGATAATGACTTCAAACAACCAACTTGTATAATATATATGATACTATAGAGATGATGCACGTACATAAATGGAGATTTTGTTTGTGTAGAACAAACCTGATGCATTGACATGCTCATTTTCTTTTATCAAGTATATAAACTAATTTGTACAAATGCAATTGTTCTTATATATGCAATATAAGGAATTGTCGCCGCTCGATTATCGTTGTACGTTTGAACAATTGAATGTGTTAAAACAACTTTGATCTAGCGTATAATATGAAATAATGCATAATTACGATTTTCTCTTCTCTGAAACGTCAGAACGTACTCATCGTGCTGGAAAGAGGTGCGCCCCAAAGAAGAGACCTTGGTCAACGCAGGAAAAGAAAGCCGTTCTCAAACATATTGAGAGACATATAATTATGGGAAATCTTCTGGGTAAACGACAGATAGCGCAATGCATCGATGCAGAACAGGCATCGTTGAATCGAAATTGGAAGAATGTGAAGGATTTTTGTATAAACTTGATCGAAATTAGATAGAAAAAAGATCAGTTGTAAATGAACGGTATATATACATGCCATTATTCCAGAATCGGATCATTTTGGTAACGATGCCCCCTTTGCTGGTTGAATGGCGAACGGCGTAGTCCGTGACCAAACTGAGTAATGGCCCAGAATGACCGTGAGTACGCTGATTGCATGTGTTATATGGACATTTCTTTTTCCATCGTGAGCGCAAATAATGTCTCAATATCTTATTATCTAAAGATTACACCAATGCATTTATATTATCATTCACTGCTTACATACTCCAATAGTTTAATCACTTCCGAAATAATCAATTGTACTTCCAACGTATGTATGTTTTTATTCACTTTCAAAATTACTATTCGTGATGGGAAGTTGCGGCTGTGTGTGTCACGACATTCCAGGGTGTTTTATTGCATTTATAGCCATTTAGAGCCGATGCAGTAAACGTACTTTTAGACTAATCAGGGTCTACACTGTTGTCTTCTGTAAAACGAGATAATCACGATCAACCCTGACATGACGGGTCACATGCCCCAACAACTGACCAATCACCTACATGTAGTATGCTTAGTCAATTATTGACCATTCACCTATACGACAGCCGCTGTGAATATCCGTGCATATTGGTAGCTGGGAAAAGAGACCTAGTGGCAACCTCGCGACAACAAGGGCAACAATCTACTGTCTGCACTGTATTATGGACACATAAAGCACACATGGCGGCAGTTTGCCATGTGATGTACAACCAACCATACTGCTCAGTTTTGCCAGAGATCTATAATTTATATATATACATACTATATGTCTCTTGTTTTGCATAATTTGTCTATATTACAAGTGATGTGCCACCGGGTCCCCTTTGCCAGACGTCATCACGCCGTAGTATGTAATACACCTATTTACGAATGGAGCACATGCGTTTCCCGTGCACACCGGTAATATACAATACTCGTAAATAGAGTGAATGATAGCGTGGGACGAGTCATGACAAAACAGCACTAAATGTGATTTTATACCATGACACAGACTATAAAACGCTTACTGGTTTAGCCGCTGACAGAGCTGCCTGTTTCAGCTGCTGTGCCCGCGTCTGCACTTATGTTGCGAATAAACAATCAGCGTTTTATCGTGACAAGTTACATAAACCAATTCACTGACATTGGCGATTATTCCACTTGTTGTAATACCTTTTCAAACTAGCCTACTGTCCCCCATGTCACGTGTTCAATACTGTGCACTTATTTTCAGCGACTGTCAACCATGCCTACCTACCCACTGATATAGATAGCTATTATATTCAGTCATGTTGTTACGTGCCCTTGTAACCTATTACAATAAAAGTATGTTCAGGTCTAGTTCGGTATTGTAACGAGTCCTTTCCATTCTCGATAACGACTTCGTCATGCAATTATGCTATATTAGGAATGAATCCCACTTCTGACATTGCTTTTCCCCAAATATTAGATAATAATAAATGATAGATAATATAAGGGTGAACAAAATTGTTTGTTGGTGAAGGGGGGGGGGGGGGGGGCGTTCAAATTGTTTCTATCCAAAACTATTAGATTCACCCTAATATTATCTTTAATTATTGTCTTTCATTTATTGTGACACACACCACGCCGTATACCTTTGCAGCAAACAAGAATACCGCCTACGTCGTGTATCCCCTCACACAGAGCACTTAGCCTTATATACTTAGGTGACTTAAATACTGGTGTTGTGAAAAACAATGGAATCTGGAGCTACTCTCGTGGGTAAATGTGACCACAGTGTTCATCACATACAGGATATCATTCAGAAAACCATCATAAACGTCATAGCCAACTTGGAGAATGATAATGAAGAATTTTATTGTACTTCACATCTTGCACTCGGTGCTTTCTAACTCGACGGCCATTTAAAACACGGAAATATAACTACAGATGTGCACTCCAAGTGCATGCGCGCGGGTGGGTATGCATGCAGGCAGGCAGACAGACGGTTGATAGTATGGTCCACTGGTGTTAAATTCAATACACAAATAGTATCCAGTAGTATTGCCGTATAATAATACAAACGTGTCTGGACTTATGACCTTATGACCTTTGTGACCAGTATTTGTGCTACGCCGGATTTGTACTTTCGCATTTAGTCAAACGAAACACCGACCATATGTCTAACAGACAGTATACTATATACATTTGTATAGCCTTATTGTATACTTTCATATTCTTCCCAGTCAGTTGACATTGCTACGTATAAATATTTTGCCGTATTTTGTACGCTGTCAAGGAATGATATTGTTGCGAACTGATTCGTGCGCATATGATTTGTCAGTGGTGACAAAGTGATGGGAGTTCCCCGTTACGCATACACAAATTCCCCGGTTAGCATACACACATTCCCCGGTTAGCATACACAAATTCCCCGGTTAGAATACACACTTTGGGTCCCCATTTGGCTTTTAAAAACATCTGGCATGCAAAATACTTGAAATAAGAAGTACACAATATCAGAAACATTGTAGAACCATCAGGAAAGGCTGTCGTTGTTCATTTGGAGGGCGTGAAATGAAAGGAAATACTGGCACCCGGTTGGTAGGTTCACAGCTTAGGTCCCCATTTGACGGATTCTACAAGTATGTGTGTGTGTGCGTGTGTGTGTGTGTGTGTGTGTGTGCGCGCGCGCGCGTGCGTGTTTGTGTGTGTGTGTGTGTGTGCGCGCGTGCGTGCGTGTGTGTGTGTGTGTGCGTGTGTGTGTGTGTGTGTGTGTGTGTGTGTTTCTAATACTAAATACTAATATAGTGTACATACATGTGTGTATAAGGTTAAGAGTAGTAGGAGTATAATACTGAACATATTTGCATTATATCTGTGCTTGTAAGGTCAGTATGTGGATGGAGCCCCAACCCATACTCGACCATTTGTACGGGGCCAATATATATAGTGAAACACAAAGAATGTCTTCTGTTTTTCTTGAATTACAGTTGAAAATTGTTGTCAAATAGTATTATATAATGTATGGAACATGTCCATGTATAGCTGGTGATAAACATATTGTAAAGAAATGATCCTTACTTTAGCTGTCAAATGGAGCGTTCCATTCCACAGCTGTCATAAAAATCTTAACTACTTTATTTACTGAGTGATTTACCAGATCAGATGAATATTGTAAGGTGATGTTTTACATAACTGCTATATAAGCCATACTATTCACATTCTGCTGTGTGAATCACAACAGAATGCCGTGGAATGTCCATTGTCGACTGTTGACATTGATTTGACAATTCGCTGGAGGTCACGTGACCACCTTTATTAGGCCAGTTTGGGCTGGATATTCAATACCATGGTGTCATACCGATATATGTTTGTAGCTCAACACTTCTCCTAAGTATTTACATAGGTGATCATACCTCAAACTTTCTTATAGCTCCATTATTCTAATTATTTGTTCGGTGGTGCTCGCAAAGTTTCGTGACCGCCATTATTTGACTGTCGATTCACGCAGCCTTTCTGGCTGGCCGTTACTCATTAAATGCATGTTTATCTTCATAGTTTTACACTTACCTGATGTATTTTGACAAATAGAATCGTCTGTACATCTGACCGTCACGATATGTGAGCTATCTACGCTATATTTCTAGTATAAAGCCCAAAAATGTAACTTTCAAATCCAAGATGGCGGAAATTTGACTGTCAGCGCTCTATTCCAACCAATGAAACGGCTGACTGTCAGAATGTCCTAGCCATCCGATTGGCTGACTGTCAGATCCAGTGTCTATATAACAAGGGAGACTAGCTCATTTCAGCACCTCGGTCACCCAGTGACAGCAGACGAATCCCGTTTGTCTGAATCAAAATTCGCCAGTCTACCGACAGCCATTTTCTAGTCTAAGGGACGCTACTCTGCTTAGAAACTGTTATTACTCAGTTAGTACTACATTAATTATCTCCCTTATATATTAGTCTAGTCCTTGAATTAACTACTTGTGGATGCCATCCTGACCATTGCTAATTAAATAATGAAACGTTCATCTTGTTTAGTCTACTCTAAACTGCCAACCAGGGTTTAGTTGCTAGCCTAACAATATTGCCTTAAAATGCTACTAACATTAGAGTTGTGTATCGAAAGGGTACTGGAGACCAGTTTAGAACCTAGTGAGCACATCAGTGTAATTCTACACAGTCACCCATACGGCCTCGTTATGAACTCAATGAAATATTTAATGCATGGATAAGTTTGCTATGAATTTGTAATCCTGGAAAGGTAAACAAAGACAAACACGTGTACATTCAGATAAATTATTTTTATTGGTATATGACACATCAATACAACAGTTCAAACAAATATATATACGTACATGTACATGTGCATACTGCATACATCAAAATATATACATAGTTCAATATGTGTTTTGAAAGCGAAATGAACATATGAAATGGTTCATCACTTAGTAATTGTGTAATGCCCATACGCAAAGCTCTCTATACCAGTAAAGTAACGTTTGTCGTCATACGGCGAGAGACTTGTTTTCTGGACAGTAATAATGTACAGCTTATGGTCAAAGCTGCGAATCAAATTCATAGATTGACGTAATGAGCATTGTTTTTTCAAACAATCAATATACATGTCATGCTTCAGCTGCTTATTGACACCACATTTCTTCACTCCCTTAGCTCTCTTAATTGTACATTGTTTTCTTTTCATGTGTTCAATCCCGTATTCATCACTTACAGTCTCCGTGTGACTATATAGCAGGCTGTACATTTTGGGTCGTAGACCAACAAATTGCTCGACTATTTGACCGCCGCATTAATCTTTCATTGTCCCCAGAACTTTACTGTTTGTATTGCTATGCAATGGATGG
Source organism: Conchocele bisecta (assembly GCA_029237695.1). Classification (NCBI taxonomy): domain Eukaryota; kingdom Metazoa; phylum Mollusca; class Bivalvia; order Lucinida; family Thyasiridae; genus Conchocele; species Conchocele bisecta. The sequence continues at coordinate 71,384,699 of CM055276.1, read as the reverse complement.
TCCTTTTCATAATTACTCGTGTCAAACGTATCCTGATGTGCTCTCATGTCATAATACCAGTTATCTGTTTCTATTTCATAACATAGGGAGTCTGTGTCAGTGAACAGCAGTTGTGCCTTTCCACCATATTATGGTTTTATGATGTCATAGTGGAAATGATACATGAAGACTTCTGAAATGTCCAGAATGCAAAATCCGACGACAATGGGACGGTTCAAAACAATGTTTGTTTTCTTCATATGTGCAGCTACCAAATCTTCATTACAAATCTTGAAAGATTGGAAATTGGGCTTTGCACATACTTTCCGGAGACATTTTGGGGTGTTGATGAGTTCAACGTTAACCCGTTTTCTCATGTTCTCAATCGATTTCCCGAAAATAGCATTGTTGGCTAATTTAAACAGATCCTTTTCGAAGTTATTTTTAGCCAACTTTCGGTTTTCTGTGTTAAAATCAATGTATAGTTTCAGCCAAGAAGTTTACGTAAGACCGATGGCTCTGTGAACTTTTGTAAGTACCATACCTTTTGACAAGTAATATTTTAAATTCCGTTAGTGCACAACAAAATTTCGTTTGGACTCTAATGTGGATACTAACTTTGTTGAAGCTTTCCCTTTGATGCCTAATAGTTCCTTTAACTTCATACTATGATCTGAGAGCATTTCCTCGGTGATCGCGAGTGATTCTGGGGCTAATGGATAGTCATTGTGTTCATCGTGTAAACTCGCGGGTTAATCCAGGTCGACTTCTAAAATGTATCAAGTGCCAGCTTTATCTGATATTTTGGAAACATCAAACTGTTCTATTTCTGTCAATATAAGTCTTCCATTGGGAGGTGTTCGCACATTGCCGTGCCGTAAAGATTGTTCATGTCCAGATAAGTCAACCATGTATTAGGTTTGGTGTTGTCATAATTGGAAGCTTCTGGATTGTTCGCTTGCGCAACTTTCTTTGAAATCATTGATATACCACCGCGAACCCCCGTTTCAATTAAGTTCACCATGTATATGTCATCCAACAGCTCTAGATACACGTCCTTCATTTTTAACATGGCGTCCCAACTATGTCCTGGAAGGGTGTGGTAGTGAGCTGGGTCTAACTTATAATACTTCAAACAAAGCGAGCGGAAGTTCTCGAACACATCAGACAACCAGATAACATCAGTCTTGACGTACAAATCGTGCAGTTCACCAATATTGTTCATGCCAATGTCTCCCACATTGTCTGTGCATGATCATAATCGTTGTAAGATAACTCAGTGTCAGTCAATTTGTTGTAATTTTGGTCTCTTGATGGTAGGCACGTTTCCTCAAACTTTTCAGGGGAGGTAATATAGTCATAAGGATAGACGCCCTTGCGCAGCAGGAGATCAAATTCGCACTTTTTTGGGAAATATTTGGCAAGATTTCCAAATTTTGAAACATCCTCCTCTTCCCAATGAAAAGGAAATGTACTTTTCCATGTTCTTTGGAATACATGCTATCGGTTTTGATTTGTATTTGCCTGCCGACTCCATGAGGAGATGCATGTCATACCCACGTAAATTGTGGAATATAACTGGTATGAAAAATTGCTACTCAAAGGACCTTTTCCCCTGCTGAAACTGATACTGAAAGTTGCAGTTGTTATGGGCCGCCCGTCTGTACTGTCTACTAAGATGGTCATGATCTCGCACCCTGTCTTCTCCTAATTCCTCGTCACATATGTGACAATATACGGCTTCCTGAAATGATCTTTCTTGGTCAGGTGAAAGCTTCATAGGTTTTACCTCACTCAACATTTTACAAATCTCCTGTTCTTCGGTCAACACACTTTCAAAAAAGTTATCATTGACATTAGGCCCCCTGTATACTACTGCTGGTTTTGACAATTCGTCATTAGTATAACTTGATGATATAAGAGAAGCCGGAGGGCTCGTGTTTTTTATATTTTGTTGTAGATGATGTGTTCGGATCTGGGTCACAAGCGTCTATGGGTTTTACAAAACTCTCAAGGTCTGTATAGACTACAAATGGTACCAGAAGTTGTTTTCTCACCTGATTAAAATACACCCATTCTTTGTCTTCCGACTTGGGAAAGCTAAGTTTCTGGGGACCGTGTGGCGAACCGTACGGCACATGCTCATTCAACAAGTCTTCCGTAGTAAATCCATGGAGACAGTAATTACAATAGTACGTCTGTACATTATGTGAAGTTCTGTCCACCAGAAGCCGACTGAAATTTCGTACTGGGCAATAATGTCTTTGTTTCCCTTTAGAGAACAATAGCAGATTGACGTGTCTTGACATGCACCTATGGTCACTAATTTGTAAGGGATATACGTCATCCTTCTCCAGACCAAAATACATTCACTGAAATACCGTTTCGTTTTTCAAATGCTGGTATTTGTGAAAGAGACACGGGAAAAGCAAGATCCTCGCATTTAAATTCAGTTTCGTATTGTGTGTAATGAGTAGTAGTAGTAAGGGAGTCAAAATGATACCACCTACCGTGATATCATTTATAACCCTCTATAATACCACCACCACCCCCGAAAAATCAAAAATTGGTTAATGAGGAAAATTGTCTCCCGACAGCAAATTTATGAATTTTTGGAGAAAATAATTTTGAAAAGAGGGAGTCCCAATTATATTGGTAATTGACTTTTGAAAAAATGGTTATAATAAAATATTATTCGAGAAAATGGATAATACAATACAATTGGAATTGAAAGTTTTTAATGCCTGTGTTGAAGAAGTTTACGAAGAATACGGGGGTTATAGTCCTATATATAAATTCTATAAAATGAGAACACTAGGCGATATCGAATACATGAAATACCAGCGTAATTTATTACACTCCGATAAAAACGTTGCATTTACAATATTATACCGGCAATTATGTCAACTATACAAGAGGCAAATACAAACATTAAGACGGATAATGCGTATCGGATATGAAACTAAGGTGTATTATATAAAATTATTAAAACCCAACGATTTGTTTACGAATGTACATTTCTACGATATCGCTTATAAATTTATGTTGTAATCATAACACCAAACAGACGACAATGTTCCAATTACACGCGTTATGAAAATGTAAATTAGGTGTCCCACCTTACACGTATATTAAGTGTCCATTTATAGAGAGGTTTACACGATTACGTCTTCCGGGATGGAAAATAAACACACTGTAATATATATTACACACACGGCTATTTATAGCCTTATCGATGGTATGTAAGCGGGCTATCGATTTACACAGGTGGTGTACACAGTTTATAAACACGTAGTGAGGGTTATATAGTTCACGAATTTCCGGGATGGTTCGTTATTTAATTAATTTTAATAAAATTATAAAAATATTTATAATTTAAAGCTGAACACCCCCTATTATATAGAAAACATATTAATTAATATAATAAAATAATTAATTAATAATAAATAACAATTTTTTTATTTCACCAGCAAAGTTAAGCTTATATACGAGAAATAAACACAGTTCGGTGTCGGGACGCCGGCATTAATATCTCAACAGTGAGATAAGTTTCGCCACATGTACTTGGGTCCGCGGTGGGGTCCACGGTATTGGTCCAATGATGGGGTGTAGGAGATGTGAGTGTAACACACCTCGCTAAGCCGAAAAAAAAAGAAATTTAAGCGAAGGCTTAGCGGGGTGGACCCAGAAGGGTTTTGCTGGCGCGGGTTCGAGGCTCGGTGGAACCTAAAACTTTTTTTCTTTTTATTTTTCTTTTTAAATTGTTAATAATTTTCCTAAAATTAATTAATAAATTGTTTACTGCACCAATATAATTAATTTTATAATTTTCTTTAAATTAATTATAAAATTAATTATTTAATAAAAATATTAATTTCCTCCGACTTTATCTCCAAGTTTTACCATAAATTTATCCCAATCAGTACTCTCAATCTTGGGCATGGTGGCGCGCGCTTTGATTCTAATATCATTTTTTTATTTTTCATATCTCCCCATTTCTTCCACCACGGATTCAAACTCTAAATTTGATATTTTCTTATCGGCCAACGCTTTGGACACCACAACGTCGATGGTATTTTTCTTCGACCTGGCGAGAACAGATATTCTATCATGTTTTCTACATTTTTTCTCGAGCTTTCCACCCGACGCCCTAATTACCATACACAACAATCGCGACCGCGCCCACAGGTTTACCACTAGCATTAACCGAGCAGACCGCCATTTGGATAACTTCACCTGCCGCTGTCATAGTGTATCCCCCACATTTATTACTCGCTGTGGCACCGAACGAATATTCATAGCGCCCCTCAACCAATGGGCCCCGCTTCTCAGCCCAAACTGTTATGACACGTTTTGGCGTTTTCATTGTTCGCACTATTCCGGCAAGCGCACTGTTTGCGTATATGCCTCAGTACGAATCTTATAAGAGGCCTCCTCAAGAGCTTTGGTCACGGCTATACGATCATGTTTCAGTTTATCGGAAACTTCGGTTATCTTTCCGTCTAGTTCGGTAAGTGCCGCTTCTCTGCTGAGAGAGTCCTCTAAGCGCAACGCATCATAAGCCTCCGTAATGGTCGCCTGGTGGCCTTCTAGGGCTTTTTCAACACCCAACCGGGCCTCTTTTTGAAATTCGGTTATTTTCCGTCTAGTTCAGCAACCGCCGCTTCTCTGATGAGAGAGTCCTCTGAGCGCACCTCACTATGCCTTCGCAAGGGCTGCCTGGTGGTCTTCTCGGGCTTTCTCAACACCCGACCGGGCCTCTTTTTGAAATTCGGTTATTTTCCCGTCTAGTTCAGCAACCGCCGCTTCTCTGATGAGAGAGTCCTCTGAGCGCAACACCCTATAAACCTCCGTAAGGTCCGCCTGGTGGTCTTCTCGGGCTTTCTCAATACCCGTTCGGACCCCCTCAACCCCCAACCGGGCCTCCTTTCGAAATTCGGTTATTTTTTTTTCTAGTTCAGTAAGTGCCGCTTCTCTGTTGAGAGAGTCCTCTGAGCGCAACGCCCCATAAGCCTCCGCAATAGCCTCCTTGTGGTCTTCTCGGACCCCCTCACCCCCGACCTGGTCTCTTTCAGAAATTCGGCTATTTTCCCGTCTAGTTCAGTAAGTGTCGCTTCTTTGCTGAGAGAGTCCTCTAAGCGCAACGCATCATAAGCCTCCGCAATGGCCTCCGCAAGGTTCACCTGGTGGTCTTCTCGGACTTTATCAATACCCGACCGGGTCTCTTTTCGAAATTTGGTTATTTTCCCGTCTAGTTCGGCAACCGTCGCTTCTCTGATGAGAGAGTCCTTTAAGCGCAACGCACCATAAGCCTCCGTAAGGTCCGCCTGGTGGTCTTCTCGGGCTTTCTCAATACCCGACCTGCCTCTTTTCGATATTTGGTTCTTTTTTTTGTCTAGTTCGGTAAGTGCCGCTTCTCTGATGAGAGAGTCCTCTAAGCGCAACGTATCATATCCCTCCGTAAGCGCCGCCTGGTGGTCTTCTCGGACTTTATCAATATCCGACCTGCTCTCTTTTCGAAATTTGGTTATTTTCCCGTCTAGTTCGGAAAGTGTCGCTTCTTTGCTGAGAGAGTCGTTTAAGAGCAACGCATCATAAGCCTCCGTAAGGTCCGCCTGGTGGTCTTCTCGGACTTTATCAATCCCCAACCGGGCCTCTTTTCGTTTAGTTCCGTATGCGTTTCTTCACGACTTTGTGTATTCACAGCCAGGGCATATTCTCTAAGTTGTGAAAGTAGACTCCTGTGAATATTGTCCGTGGCCACCGATATAGTTCTATTGATCAAGGCCTTTGTTTTTTGGGTAGTTAAAATGTCGCCCTCTGTCGGGATGAATCCCCCTTCTGTCGGTTCCAAATTCTTTGAATTTGTCACCCAATCGGAAGAACTACCTGGTCCGTATATACTCATTTTCAATAATGTTGATAATATATATATAAATTACGAACATGCGTTTAATTCTAAATAATTTTCTTAAAATTAATTAATTTGTTCTTCAACTCTCGCCCTTTATCATCAAGAATAGAAATCTTCAACTCGTGGATGTGTCCCGATTCCAAAACTTTCATCTCGGGGTGTGGGAAGTCTAAGGTCAGGGTCTCACCAAAGAAACAGTCGCTGGCGGGCACAGTTTTCAGTAATGTGCTGGGGGATCCGTCTACCGTGTTGTACGATGTGTTCACCCGATCCAGGTGCACCCCGAGAGTTTTCGTGACGGCGAAGTTCACCGGGGTATCGCCGCGGTGCTCGCCCACGGGGAAGACAAATTTCAACGGGAACTCTCGCCCTTCATCCTCGTTGTAAGGGGATGCAAATTTAAATCCTAACATTGAGGCCAACCCAGGAGTGATCTTTAATTTTTTATCAACGGACAATGTCGCAATCCCCGTGGCTTTTGAGATTGTGAGAGTGCCATTATCAGGCATATTCGTCGCGATTAAAGCTTGGACATCTCCGAAACCCCAAAGGCCAGGAAGTAATGCGACAGCTGCTTCCCGAAGGCGTCTCCTTGTTTCTACAGGACTATCGGAGTCCTGTAGATCTATACCATCTCCGGAATAGATAGCCTCTGGCCATTCTATTCCGGAGATATCCTTGTGCATTTCAATGTTTTTCCACCCAACCGTGAAGGTGATTGATCTAAGGCCTACCCGGCGTTGTCCGCAGCAGTTGTCTATTAATTTTTGAAGTTCACAACTCCCTTTTTGAACATTAGTGATAGTAACAAACATAATAATATCTTTCAATGAATACCAAAGCATTTAGTTTTAATTCTAATGCAAAGTACGCGGTCGGTGGTAAATACACCCAAAAAGACGTTGTTAACCGCCTTGTACACCCAACCGTAACGGTTAGACCGGACAGTGGCTTTGCCACCAATTTTCCTAACACGTTTGAGAAATATGTAGTTCCAAAGACTACTAGTCAAGATGTAATACTAAGATGGGATTTTTCCCATATGAACTTCTGGCAGAACCATCTGACATCCAAGTATGTCATGCTCCGAAGTGTCTACAACTTTCACGTGTATTACACCACCAGGAGGATTCTCAAAGAACTAGGTATTCCACTACCACAAGACGACGGGTGGGATCCCATTTCAAGCGCATACGACCGTAAGGCGTTCGAAAGATTGTGTAACGAATTTGGGGTACCAAAAGACGCGGACTGGAGACAGAAAGTATACACCTCAACCAACAGTTTAGGGTTAGTTCACCTTAAAGGCTTAGTTAGTGGTGGGCATCTTGATAAAGTTACAGCATATTTCTCAGGGTTGTGGAGTGCTCGCGGAGCTACCCCACCACCAGTTAGAAAAATGGCAACATGGACTAAATATAATTATAAATTGAATAAGATGACGTTCGGCGATGAAGTGCTTGGAGGGCTTGCGTGTAAAGACGGTTATTGTCATTGGCTACCTACTAAAGTAGCCCACGTGGAATACCTAGACCTGGGTGATACTCCACAGATGCGAAATGCTTGGACCACATTTATGTTAGATGAAAGCACTGGATTTACGCAGGGTGGCGTTATTCGTCTCAACGAATCCATTCGCATATACGTATGGGCAATCCTCGCCTCACAGAAGCAAACGCGCAGCGCTATACTGGGTACGGGAACGGCCTTTGACGCACAAAAACAGTTCTTGGCACTTGTCGAGGACGCCATCTCAGCTAAGGTGGACCTCCAGAAGGCGATCCAGAATTATCAAGACGTTTTGCAGACTGCCCGCACCCCGGTAGACTACGCATTTGGAATAGGTCTTTATATGGCGCCGAGCAATATGATACTACGAGACGACCCGGTTGACGGTTACAATACTCAGATCGTAGTCGCAACCACCAATCAAAAAATTGGCCGCAACGGGAACGTGAACACGGGTATCATCAAGCTCCCACCCAAGATGATTGGGAGCGGAGTTGTAAGTGGAACCGATTTCATAAAACGCCCAAAACACAAAATGTATACACCTCCCTCAGCACAATCGGGATTGAAGTTGAACCCAGTACCCCCAATTCGTAAATTGGATGCACCATCGAGTTCCCCAAATCCAATCATCAACAATGTTGAAACACCAATCGAGATTGGAAGCACAACACACGAGGAGGAGAAATTAGGGCTCGTCGTCGCCCTCGTGGCGATCGGATTATTTACGCTTTGGTTTTAGGAACTCTCTGGCGAAGAATAGTAGGAGACCGGCGATTGCCACAATTAAAGCCCAGGTATTTTTGGCTAGCCATCCGGCCGTTTTTGATAATATAGATAGCAAGTAAGAAACGATACTTCCGATCAGTCCAGGTAGTGCGGCAGCCGCCTTTTCGGCTAATTTAGCCAGGAGACTGGCGAGGGCTTTTAGTTGTTTTTTTACCCACTCCTTGGCTCCGCCGGATGGTGCGGGTGGTGATGTGGGTGTTGGCGCGGGTGGTGGCGCCGCACCACCAGTGAAAGCTAGAACTATGGTCGATATAGTCATGCTGATAGCAACGAGGATGCTTGCTATCGTGACACCCTGCTCTCTGAAGACGCTCACCGAGTGTCGTCTCCTCATGCAGGACCCTCGAGATTGTTTCACGGATCCGACATATTTGGGTGCGGAGAGCCTCACGGTTAGTCGATGCAGCCTCCAAGCGAGCTTCTCTTTCGTCCCGCAACGACTGCAGGAGTTTGTTGATCCGCTCGGTAGATTCTCTATCGTCACCCGTTCCCTCCAGTTTTCTTTCTTCTAGCGCGATATGTTCATCCAGCGACGAGAGTTTGGCGAGGTTAAGGACCAGTTCGCCCCGGACCGTTTGCATAACCTTATCGAGGCCACGGAGTTCGCGAAGAGGTAACGGTGGATCATCGTTGAGTATTTCGTTTTCGCTGAACGTGGTCTTCATCGTGTTAATAGCGTCGGTGGCTACTCGAGGGACCTCGCTGAGCTCGACCGTTTCTATCGCGGAGGCCGTTTTCGCCATCGTTTCGTCGGTAGACTGTAGGGCCTCCACAGCGCGGGGCGGCATAATTGTTTTACCCCTCTTCCAATCTGGGAATCCGAGTTCATTCCTTATGAGTTGGCCACCGCCCGGGTTTCCTGCAATGGTGCTCAGTGCTAGGGGTTTACCGGTCATCGTGTTGACGATCGGGAGATTTGATGCTGCTTTTAGTCGCAATCTATCGTTCAGATCAAATTTGAACTTGGAGTAGTCGCGAACGACAGATGGGACCAGACCTTTTTCTGACAAACTGTTGTAGTAGTCGTTTACAGCTCCCTCGAGTAATTCCCGACTTTGACTAGTAGTAGCGCCACCTAATTCCCCCGATTGGATTGGAACTGGAGTATCTATGAAGGTCGAATCGTTATAGTTATCGATGTCACCATCTATGTCATAATCATCCTCATCCTCATCGACGTAATCGTCTCTGCCGATTTCATTCGTGTCAATATCGTAATCAGTCATCTAATTTTCTTAAAATTAATTATATATTAAAGACAAAACCATACGGGTTTAATATAGTTTCACTAAATTATGTCTTCGAGTCAATACGGTCGCAAACTCAATCCATATCGCAGACTGCGTGAGCCCCTCGGGGCAAAAGGCGTGAGACAGAGTGTCGTTATTACGAACAACCCATCGACGATCGACCAGAACCAGCAGCTCTTGGTCCGCTTCCCCAACCTCGAAGCTAACGACGTCATTGTGCCGGGGACTGTTCGCCTCGCTTTCACTATTTCGCTGACGTCGACGGACGAGAACCGAACCGTCGTTCAGAACCTGGGTTGCGCCATAGTCAAGAAGACCATAATAAAGATTTCTGGTAATGAGGTGATGTCGATCGATGACAGCGACGTCTACCATTGTTATCAGGACCTATGGATGACGGCGCAAGAGCGCGAAAACGCTGTTTATCAGGGTATTGACACCAGCAAAAATAAGAACGTAACCAAACTTAGAATCGGGTCTGCTAACAAGGCAGATAACAACGCGAGCGACAATGCGGTCGCGGGCGCTTACGGCAACCGCTTCTACATCCCGCTCGACTTTGAGTTGCTGGAGAGTCACATGCCCTACTATCAGAGCGCTTTGGCTGACCGCCTCGAATACGAACTAACGTTCAACGACTACGGCCGAGTTCTCATAGCCAGCGACATGTTATCGACGTATACGATTGATAATGTTTCGCTGGAGTACAACATGGTCACGATGCCCGAACTCGCGCGATTGATCAGAACCCAGTACGCCGGGCGCGTTCCCATACTTTACGACCGAGTTCTTCGCCATCGCAAGATGACGAAAGACAAAGGCGACACATTGTGGAATATTATTGTCAACGTACCCGCCCGCTCGATGAAAGGTATACTGATGTTGTTCGAGGATGCTCGGTTCGCGCTCGGGGCTCGAAAAACCGACAAATTCTATAACCCCAAAATCACGAAGGTAGAGGTGACGATCGAGGGAGTACCAATCAACTCTACAGCGCGGGTCTTCGCGCGCACCAGCAGTGGGACGAAGTAAGAAAGCAGTTTGCTGCCGGCTCTAAGCGCTCTCCGGAGGTTGCAGCAGTTGCCAAAGACCTGCATCTCTCGGCCGTCTCCCTCGCGGAGTTCCTGAATACCAAATACGCGTTATGGCTAGACATGCGAGCCAGCGACGACGACCAAATACACGGCAGCGGACGCCAAGTTGAGAACGCTAGCGAGGGTGTGACGATCCAGATAACCAAAGAGGCGGACGGAGCCGGGCCATTGAACGTGTACTTATATATAATTACAGACGCACAACTCAACATCGAAGATGGTCGATACGTCTCAGCACTCTACTGATTTAATTAATTTTAAGAAAATTAGCAATCATTCTAACGATTCATTAATTAATAAATTTGAAAAAAAAAGAAAATTAGCAATCAATACCAATTCACGATTGGAGATGCCCACTCTGCCATAATATGTGGGCAGATAGGATGTGGAAAAAAACGGTTTTCATCTAGACTTGCTCGAGGGCTCCTACCGCGATGCTTTCGTCATTATTTGTGATCCATGTGTCCTTTGACTTTGGTCCGTGTATCTGGCGGCACAACGATACTTATCAGCGGCGCCCGTGGATATAGACCGACCCTGAGGTATACGTTATTGACCCCGGTGATAGGCTTCACGATTGGCTGCGTGGTTTTATACCAAAAATTCCAGGGTGAGCCCACCCTATACGTGATTGATGATTGCTCAGCCAAGGCGGCGATGACCAAAAAGAAGGACATGCTCTCCGAGCTCGCTTATTTTCTGGCCGCCATGCTAGGCAAAGCGTATGGATATCCACTCAAAAGTACAACGCCGTCCTCAAGAATCTGCGCGAGCAAACGAAATGGGTCGCCCTCTTTCACTGCATGGACCGAGACTCCATTCGATGACTGTCTTCAGAGAATGACGTTATCCCACAACGCGAGGAGCGCCTGGAGGTTCGACAAATGCTTTCGGAAACTAAGCACGCCAAGCTTTTGCTAAAGACTGATCAACCAACTGCTTACGAAGTTATCTCAATTGTTAATTTTATAATTAATTAGCAATTACTTAACGTTCGTTAGTAATTGCCGAGTAAATGCTTAACAATTAATTTAAGAAAATTAGTAATTACTGAACAATGCTGAACAAATGCTGAACAATGCTGAACAAATGCTTAGCAAATGTTTGAAACAAATGCTGAACAATGGTTAACAATGTTAACAATTTGGTGCTCCGCTGCGAGCTTTGTTGCGAGCATAATGGTGATCATAAGTATCGGGTGGTGTGCTTGGCAATATGTTTAAAGTGATGAGACTGTTAGAATAGTTAAATTAATTTTAAGAAAAATGAACTGCGACGAACTTCTCGATCAGCTAATAGAAGAAACCTCAACTCCGACTGCCAACATCCTGAAAGATAATGATCCGACAGAGCAATCGGAATCAACTCCAACGGGGGTTGTATTGGTTGAGTGCAACGACTCCGAATGAAAATGAAAATGCGGCGCGACGAGAGCGGCTAGCTGCGCTGGTTGCTGTGGGGACAATCGGAGCAATTCATCTCGGTAGGCGTCTCTCAGTTTTTCAGGTGGATAAGATGTCAGATGCGGAGATCGATAAAATGTATGCGCGATACGAATCTAGGTTAGGTGCGGAGATGACAAAAACTCTCGGATCGGCGGCTATTCATTTGTACGCAACCGCCGTTAGTATACATTCTCCCTATACCAAACACCGCGGGATTGATTGACGATCTAGAGACTGACCCTTTTACAGGTCACACTCTTAGAACAGCCTGCTGCTCAATTTATCACAAGTTTGGAATGTACTTAGCTCCGCTGACAACCGCGTTGACCACGGGGTAAACACTGTCAATTTGGACATATATGCCCACGAACTATAAGCCCTAATATTAATATCATAAATGATGACACAAGACACACCCGCGAGAGTGACGGAGTTGAACCCGATTGCTCCAACACAATCGAATCCGAGTGTTACTCCGCCACTGGATGACATACCGCATATAAAAATCCCAAAAGACAGGCAGCTGGGCGGGCGGCGGCTGCCACCCGAAAAGTTAAACAAGATAAAATACTCGCCGAGCTTCGAGAGGCTAAACAGTCGTTGCAATCGGGGACGGAGACAGCAAAACATCTGAAGACAGAGTTGAGTACAACAACACCCCCAATTCACGAATTGGAAGCACACTCAACACCCAATCGAGGTTGGGCGAATCCGATTGAACCCAAATTCGTGAATTGGAGTTGGGTTGTTGGTTGTGGTCTGGCAGTTGTTGGTGCCATGTGCGTGTGGAAATACCCCCTATTATCGAAAATACAACCAGCCAGTGTTCAGAAGAAAATTACGAAACACCAATCGCGATTGGATGCGCCCCATTTAAACATTGATCGCGACCCCTTTTATATGCAATAAGTATAATGGCTGAACAAGATGGTAAAATGTTAGTGAATGCGCTTTATCACGCCGTGGTGATATCGGGTTTCAGTATCGGGAATGCTCGACTATCAAAGATGGCCATAGGAGGATCCGCTCCCAAATTAGACTTTACTGTGAGAGACGTAGGGCTCGCGACCTTAGATGTAGCGGCCGCAGTTCGGACCCGAGATTATTTAGTTAAAGCTGGAATGCTACCAGTTAATATATGGAAATAAATGGCTTCAATCGCAGTAATACAGAGTGGCCTGCGGTTCTCTTACCAGGCGAATTGCAATTCCTGGAGCGCAGGATCGCAATTCGCGTTCCCATTAATTGCAATTGGACCGCAATTGGACCGCAATCGGACTGCAATCATGTGACCGCGGTCCAAAGAGTTGGTTGCGGAATTGCAATACTTATAGCGCAGTTCGCGCTGCGCTCCGCTTTTAATTGCAATTTACGCTCCTTTGTTTCTGTAAAGTGCGAAAGAATGACCGCTTTACGCTGCGCTCTGCGGTAAAACCAGCGGACCGCTCTGCTTAACCAATGCGGCAATACAATCGAAATAGTTGACAAACGTATCCGTGTTCCAATCCAAAATTTTATCCCATCTATCTAATTCAAAGTGACTACCCTAGAAAGTCAGCGGTATTTGTGATCTGTTTTTTTGGTGCGCAATATAAATCGGCGGGTTATTGCGAGACAAACAGTGAAACATTGACCTTGACAATTTCTTGGACAAAAACAAAAATGTCGTCACTCACTCACTGCCGTTCCGAATATCAAGAACACATTAATAGACACCACCATGCTGACAATATATTTATTTTCATATAAAATCAAATGATAATGTGTGGTCTACGGTATAATATAGCAAAACAAAGCATCAATTTTGCGTTTTGTTTACTTTTTCGTCTGTATCAAATTACGTTTTCCTATTATGTTGACATTATTTCGACGCGATCCTATAGTCGACATGACACTTTCTGAGATCAATACAACTTTTCATAATGTCTTTCAATTTCAAGCTGCAAGGAGACTGTGAATTGCATATTAACCATATAACATGGTGAACATATTGATAATAATTTTAAAAGAAAAGCATATTTTAATTTTCGAAACCTGATCATAAAAATTAAAATATTAAAAATTTATTTTGGAATTAGATTTATATTACTGCAAACGTTCTGTTCTAGCTGTTGATTTCTATTGGCCCGATTATCAATTTTGTGAAGATAATATTTATTCGGTGATAGCCATTTATTTAAAATAAATACGGTTTACTTGTGTCACAGAGTGAGAAAGATAAATAACGGCCCGGAATCGAACCACCAGACCTCATGTTTACCGTACCATGCCCATGACTCTACCGAGCAAGCTAACAAGGCACAGATCATACACACTTCATCCCCATGGTCAGTTGCGTACTGTGACATTCTTCTCCGCCAAATTGAAATTCGTCCTCGAATTCTATGTTTAATTTTTGTCTCCGAATTCCATATGTTTGGGTACAATTTGGGAGTATTTATCAGTCGCGGTCCTTTGTTGGGCAACAGAATACTCAATTATCGTCCGTACCCAGAGTTCCGCCGGTGCTCCATAGGTTTTTCCTGCAGAGTACCGAATCGGATCTCATTCGCGCTTTAGCTGTTAATTGTGACATATTTTTCTGTACTTATTACACAGAAATGAATAAGTATAATACTGACATTTCTTTCAATTGAAAAATACAGAAAATATGTCGCATTTAACAGTTGAAGTGCAAATCAGATGTGATTTGGTACTTTGCAGGGGAAACCTATGGAGAGCACCATTATAAACTCTCGGTACGGACGATGCGGGAGTATTCTGCAGAGTTACTTCCCGCAACTACGTTGGGCGCTAAATGTCACAGGGTGAGAAAGATGTGCACCAGCCCGGAATCGAACCGGGGATCTCTGGTTTACCACAACCATCGCTCTACTGCTGAGCAAACCGGGCACAAATACACACTTATTCACCATAGTGATCACTTCATTCAACCAAAAATTCACAAGCTAGAAGTTATGCCAAATTATTACAGTCAACGTCACAGATTATGCTCTTGGCGACATTAGCGGACACAAATTTGTCCATCAATTTGATCAAATAAACAACGGAATCTGACAGATAACACTACGACGGCGCATGGAAACATCATTATTCTGGTACTTGGAATCAAATGGTGGATATTAAGATCAATATGTGAGGCGCTGACGGAACCTTTAACATTTTTTTATCACGATAGCAGCTACAGGGATTGTTGGACGCATTTATTTATTTTAGAGAAACAAGAGATTACAATGGATTGGATAATACTACTAAGTGACATTTTGTTCTAACGTACACCAACATAGAGGATTAAATTTGCGACAATGTTGGATTCTGGATTTTGTGGACAGGTGACAGAAATCGGAGCTGGATAAGAACCGACAGACGTGATTCTGATATGCGTGCTTGGTCTGTGGTTTTTCTTCCAGATCATGTCATGCATGTTTTAATTTCACGTCATGTCAAAGCAGCATATTGAATATAATGAATAACTTTAATATTCTACACCAGAATTAAAGTTCATTCATCGTCTGATGTGTAACTGATAAATTAAGGTAAGTTACTTGTATATGACAACTTTTGCCTCACCACGATAGAGGAGGGGGCATTTAGTGTTACCCTTGACCTTGTCCGTTCTTCCGTCTGTCACCAAACTAGTAACTCGAAAAACTTTTAAACCGTAATAGCACATACCTGAAACTTGGTACATGTATGTTTGATACGACCCCATGGTCCTGGATTATCTCCCCCTTTTCAAGTTAGAATTTTCCAATTTTGTCTTGTAGCTCGTAAAACTTTTAAACCCTAATAGCTACACACCTGAAACTTGGTGTCCTTATGATGAGTAGATTTGCAAAGTTTATTTTCATTCGACCCCCGAGTCATGGATTATCTCCCTCTTTTTGAATTAGAATTTGAAAATTTTGCCTTGTAACTCGTAAAACTTTTGTAATAGCTACAGCACCTGAAATTTGATATGTAGCTTCCTTCTGATGAGTAGATGCGGAAAGTTTATTTCGATTTTTGATTCGAACCCCGTGTCATGGATTATCTCTCCCTTTTAGACACTGGAATTTTGCCTTGTTTACTATCAAAGCGATATGTGGGGTATCCGTGTTCTATGAACACATTTTCTAGTTTAGTTATCTCCCTTTGTTTTTTCGCGCACTGATTTGTCCGGAGGCATAACGCGAACACCCTTTGCAATATTTTTTATGAAACTTAACACATGCATAGGTCTCACTGGACAGGGCGGAGCTAGCGTTAAAGGTACATGCCCACTCAATAGGCACAAAATGTTCTTTATGTCAGAGACATCATCGGAGACATTTTCTGGCCAGATAAACAATCATTTACCATTACCCACGTATTGTTTGGCATTATTATACATTTTATATCAGAAGAAAATTTCCACATTGATATCAGGGACGATAACTGTGTTTCCTTAAAATGTTAACGGACATTACTATTTATTCTCTGTATTTATTTTTTGATGTGCAATGATCATACTTTATAATCGGTCAATTTTTTTTCAGTTGATGCATTTAATTTAATAGTATAAATAATTATAAAATATCATGCCCCATTTGCACATGAAAATACCGATACCACCGCGCGTCACTATCAGTAAAATAAATATTACCAAATGATTATATCTGTATAGCGGGCACTCGTAATGTTTATATTAAAGTAGTGGAATAGTGACAATTATACACTTATTTAATTCCCATAAAGAGCATTTTTTAGCCTACTGAGTGGGCTTGCACCTTTAAAAAGGGGTTGGACAATTGTTTGTCGCGACCGCCTGCGGACAGTGCGATATAGTCTGCACATTGACGTCCATCTGTATTTTTTTTGCCGAGCCTGCTTGCGGAAAGCGAGACTTAGTGATCACAATGACGTCCGTGCGTCAGTCCGTCCGAAATCGGTGTATGTTTTTTTTTTAAATACCATATCCTAAGTCACATTGACTTCTTGAAACATCAAATGCTTATTAGTCATAATCCATATATTCATTCTGTCTCCCACTCATGCGGCCCCTGTGCCCCAAGGTCAAGGTCAATTGACTTTGAAATTTTTGTTAAAGTTTTTGCATACCTTATATCTCCACAACACTTACCCAGATTTGCTTCAAACTTCAGATAATTCTTTATTATCATCCATATTTTCATATTATAGCCCACACATGCGACCCACATGCCCAAGATCAAGGTCAAATGACTTTCAAATTTGCGTTAAAGCTTTTACATACGTTAATTCAAACTTCAAATAAAATATACTGGACACCATCAAATGCCTCTGTGGTCAACATGCGGGCCATGGCCATCTTGATTTTTATTTACCGTAGGTTAAAAGTTTTTAAGAAACACTATATCTCAGAAACAGCTTCGCCAATTCACTCGAAGCTTCACATGTGTGTTTATCATCATCCATATTTTCATTCTATGCTCAACTCCTGCAACCCCTGTGCCCAATATCAAGGTAAAATTACTTTCAAATTTACCTCAAAGTTTTTGACATGCCTGCATGTGGACAGTGCGATATAGTTGGTCACATTGGCCTACATACGTACGTACGTACGTACATCCGTCCGGTTAATTTTTTTTGATTTACGGTTAAAGTTTTTAAAGGTCATGCCACTCAGTAGGCACAAACTGTTCTTTATAGCAATTAAATAAGTGTATAATTGTGTCACTATTCCCCAGTTCTAAAAATTATGTGTGCCCGCTATCCATATATAATCATTTAGTAATATTTATACTGATAATGACTAGCAGTGGTATCAAGCTATTTCATATTCACAAATGAGGCATGATATTTTTATGCCACCGGGTTTCGAAGAAACGGGTGGCATATAGTGTTTGGACCGTCCGTCCGTCTGTCCGTCCGTCCGTCACACTTTTCGGTTAACCACTTTGTCACAGTTTCTCAAATATGCTGCAGGTGGCATCCGCGTTCGACAGACGCATTTCTTGTTTTTAATAATTTATGCTAATTAAAGGTACATACCCACTCAGTAGGCACAACAATTAAAGTTATGTGTATTCTCAGTTATTTGTAGGAATTAAATAAGTGTATAATTTTGTCACTATTCCACCGGTTCTAAACATTACGAGTGCCCGTTATATGGATATAATCATTTAGTAATGTTTATTTCACTGATAGTGCCCACGTGGTGATATTCAGGCTATTTTCATAGGCAAATGGGGCATGATATTTTTTAATTATTACTTATACTAATTAAATGTGTTTCCTGAAAAAATAATGTTTTTGACAGATTATAAAGTATGATCATTGCACATCAAAAAATAAATAGTAATGTCTTGGTAACATTTTAAGGAAACACGGTTATCGCCCTGATAGCAGTGTGGAAATTTACGTCTGATATAAAATGTATAATAATGCCAATAAATATGTATTAATGGTGAATTAATGTTTATTTTGCCAGAAAATGTCTCAGATGATGTCTCTGATATAAAGAACATTTTGTGCCTACTGAGTGGGCATGTACCTTTAAGAACACTTATATCTCTGAAACCGCTTCACCAATTCACTCGAAACTTCACTACGGTGTATTTGTCACCCACATTTCATTATTATATGTGCCAATGTCACGGTCAAATTACTTTGAAATTTCCCTTAAAGTTTTTGTTGGGCCCGCTTGCAGACAGAGCGATATAGTTGGCACATTGGTGTGCATTCAGGATAAAGTTGTGTTAAAGTGTTTTTTAGTTAAAAGTTTTTGGGTATACTACAAAGCCTTTGGCGGGTGCGGCATGTTTTTACGTCAACGGGCTAAAGCTTTGTTGCAATAAAAAAAATTGTTTGTACTATCAAATGCCTCGGCGGGCACGACATGCAGGCCATGGCCATCTAGTTATTATGGCATGCGATTTGATCAGTCGGCCATCACACCATGACTAGTTTAGCACTTGATCAGTCGGCCATCGCACCAGGACTAGTTTAGCACTTGATCAGTCGGCCATCACACCAGGACTAGTTTAGCACTTGATCAGTCGGGACATCGCTCCAGGACTAGTTTAGAACTTGATCAGTCGGCCATCACACCAGGACTAGTTTAAAACTTGATCAGTTTCCCATCTCACCAGGACTAGTATAGCACTTGATCAGTCGGCCATCGCACCAGGACTAGTTTAGAACTTGTTCAGTCGGCCATCACACCAGGACTAGTATAGCACTTGATCAGTCGGCTATCGCACCGGGACTAGTTTAGCCCTTGATCAGTCGGCCATCGCACCAGGACAAGTATAGCACTCGATCAGTCGGCCATCGCACCAGGACTAGTTTAGAACTTGATCAGTCGGCCAGCGCTCCAGGACTAGTTTAGCACTTGATCTGTCGGCAATCTTCACCATGACTAGTATAGAACTAGATCAGTAGGCCATCGGTCCGGGACTGTACTTGCTCGTCGGCCATCTCCAGGACTGTTTAGCCCTTGGTTCAGTTCGGCCATCACACCAGGACTAGTGTTTAGTCCCTTGATCAGTTCGGCCATCGCACAGGACCTAGTATAGAACTTGCATCAGCGGCCATCGCACCAGGATAGTAGCCCTTGATCAGTCGGTCCATCGCACAGGACTAGTAGAGAACTTGATCAGTATGCCATCGACCATAAGTAGTATAGCCGTTGATGCGCCCATTGCACCATCCAGTAGACTTGATCAGTTGGCCATCTCACCTTGCAGTATGCACGTGATCAGTCGGCCATGCCGAGTATCATGTAGACTTGATCCAGCGGCCATCGCCAGGATAGTAGCACTTGATCAGTCTGCCATCGCACCATAACTAGTATAGCGCTTGATCAGTTGGTCATCGCCGCACCAGGATAGTAGAGCACTTGATCAGTCTACCATCGCACCATAAGTAGTATAGCGCTTGATCAGTCGCCCATTGCACCATGCCCAGCATAGCACTTGATCAATTGGCCATCTCACCATGCCCGTAACACGTGATCAGTCGGCCATGCCGAGTATAGCACTTGATCAGTCGGCCATCACACCAGGACTAGTTTAGAACCTGATCAGTCGACCATCGCACCAGGAATAGTTTAGCCCTTGATCAGTCAGCCATCGCACCAAGACTAGTTTAGCCCTTGATCAGTCGGCCATCGCACCAGGACTAGTATAGCACTCGATCAGTCGGCCATCGCACCATGACTAGTTTAGAACTTGATCAGTCGGCCATCGCACCACGACTAGTTTAGAACTTGATCAGTCGGCCATCGCACCAAGACTACTTTAGAACTTTATCAGTCGGCCATCGCACCAAGACTATTATTATAGCACTTGATCAGTCGGCCATCGCACCAGGACTAGTTTAGCACTTGATTAGTCGGCCACGTCATCCTGCGTTACAGACAGAAGTGTGGCGGTCGGTTGTGTAGTGTAGTCTAGACACAAACTGGTGGTGGTGGTGGTGGTGGTGATATAGACCGGAACTTTTAGGATGCCAAATGTAGATGGCTGGTGTGTGTGGGGGATCATTGTTTTGTGTCCCGCGGTGGTGCGGAGTACAATGATGAATTACTTATGAATCGCAGGCGGGAGTGTAGTATTTCACCATGCCCAGTACGTATACTTGATAGTTGGCCATCACCATGCCCAGTATTAGCGTGATCAGTCGGCCATGCCGAGTTGACTTGATCAGTCGGCCATCGCACCGGATAGCGAGCATTGGATCAGCTAGCCCATCTAGAGCACTTGATCAGTCGCCCATTGCACCATGCCCAGTATGCTTGATCAGTGGCCCATTCACCTGCCCAGTATAGCACGTGATCAGTCGGCCATGCCGAGTATAGCACTAGATCATTCGGCCATCACACCAGGACTACTTTAGCACTTGATCAGTCGGCCATCGCACCAGGACTAGTATAGCACTCAATCAGTCGGCCATCACACCAGGACTAGTATAGCACTCGATCAGTCGGTCATCGCACCGGGACTAGTTTATAACTTGATTAGTCTGCCATCGCACCAGGACTAGTTTAGAACTTGATCAGTCGACCATCGCACCAGGAATAGTTTAGCCCTTGATCAGTCGGCCATCGCACTGAGACTAGTTTAGCCCTTGATTAGTCGGCCATCGCACCAGGACGACTAGTATAGCACTCGATCAGTCGGCCATCGCACTAGGACTAGTTTAGTGGTGGTCGGGGGTGGGGGGTGTTGTGTAGTCATAGACGAAAACTGGTGGTGGTGGTGGTGATACACATTGTTCCCACTGTGGGATATAGACCGGAACTTTTAGGACGCCAAATGTAGATGGCTGGTGTGTGTGGGGGATCATTGTTTTGTGTCCCCGGCAGTGGTGCGGAGTACAATGATGAATTACTGATGAATTACTGTATTGAACACACATGTATATGCACTGTGATAGCGTACTTCACAATCCTCAGTTTTAAATTGTTTCTGTATCGTAAAACTGAACATTTATTCATTTTGAAAAACTTAAAATTGTGGCAGATGATCGAAATGAAAACTGGATGTTTACATGCGAAATGAACCGGTGCATCGGTATATTTTAACCGCACGATGACCCACTGTATATTCATACACTATCCGTACGGATATATCGTATATACGAACGGATATCGTATGTTTTTGTATAATATTTGTATAGTACGTTTGTATAATGTAAACAAACTGTACTATACGATGATACGGTAAGTTTTTAACGGAAATAGCGAAAGAATGACCGCACAAACGGTATCGCGAAAGAATGACCGCACAAACTGGACCGCAAAGAATTACCGCACAAACGGTATCGCGAAAGAATGACCGCAACAACGGACCGCGATTGGACCGCAATTAGACTGCAATTTCAGAGCGGACGAATTGCAATTCAACGACCGCTGGATTGCAATTCTTGGTAAGTGAATCGCAGGCGGGAGTGTAGTATTTCACCATGCCCAGTACGTATAGCACTTGATTAGTTGGCCATCTCACCATGCCCAGTATAGCACGTGATCAGTCGGCCATGCCGAGTATAGCACTTGATCAGTCGGCCATCGCACCAGGACTAGCAGAGCACTTGATCAGTCTGCCATCGCACCATAACTAGTATAGCGCTTGATCAGTCGCCCATCTCACCATGCCCAGTATAGCACGTGATCAGTCGGCCATGCCGAGTATAGCACTAGATCATTCGGCCTCACAGGGATATTTGCACTTGATCAGTCGGCCATCGACCAGGACTTATGCACTCATCAGCGGCCATCACACCAGGACTAGTTAGACTTGTAGTTTAACTTGATTAGTCGGCCATCACACCAGTACTACTTTAGAACTTGATCAGTCGGCCATCGCACCAGGGACTAGTATAGCACTCGATCAATCGGCCATCGCACCAGGACTAGTTTATACTTGATCAGTCGGCCATCGCACCAGGACTAGTTTAGAACTTGATCAGTCGACCATCGCACCAGGAATAGTTTAGCCCTTGATCAGTCAGCCATCGCACTGCGACTAGTTTAGCCCTTGATTAGTCGGCCATCGCACCAGGACTAGTATAGCACTCGATCGGTCGGACATCGCACCAGGACTAGTTTAGAACTTGATCAGTCGGCCATCGCACCACGACTAGTTTAGAACTTGATCAGTCGGCCATCGCACCAAGACTAGTTTAGTCCTTGATCTGTCGGCCATCGCAGCAGGACTAGTTTAGAACTTGATCAGTCGGCCAATGCACCATGACTAGTTTTGCCCTTGCTCAGTCGGCCATCGCACCAGGACTAGTTTAGAACTTGATTAGTCGGCCATTGCACCAGGACTAGTTTAGAACTTGATCAGTCGGCCACCGCACCAAGACTAGTTTTGCCCTTGCTCAATCAGCCATCGCACCAGGACTAGTTTAGAACTTGATCAGTCGGCCATCGCACCACGACTAGTTTAGAACTTGATCAGTCGGCCATCGCACCAAGACTAGTTTAGTCCTTGCTCAGTCGGCCATCGCACCTGGACTAGTATAGCACTCGATCAGTCGGCCATCGCACCATGACTAGTTTAGAACTTGATCAGTCGGCCATCGCACCATGACTAGTGTAGGCCTTGATCAGTCGGCCATCGCACCAGGACTAGTTTAGAACTTGATCAGTCGGCCATCGCACCAAGACTAGTTTAGAACTTGATCAGTCGGCCATCGCACCAAGACTAGTTTAGCCCTTGCTCAGTCGGCCATCGCACCTGGACTAGTATAGCACTCGATCAGTCGGCCATCGCACCAGGACTAGTTTAGAACTAGTTTAGAACTTGATCAGTCGGCCATCGCACCAAGACTAGTATAGCACTTGATCAGTCGGTCATCGCACCAGGACTAGTTTAGCACTTGATCAGTCGGCCATGTCATCCTGCGTTACAGACAGAAGTGGTGGTCGGGGGCGGGGGGGGGGGGGGGGGGGGGGGGGGGCGGGGGGGGGGGTGTAGTGTAGTCATAGACAAAAACTGGTGGTGGTGGTGATACACATTGTTCCCACTGTGGGATATAGACCGGAACTTTTAGGACGCCAAATGTAGATGGCTGGTGTGCGTGGGGGATCATTGTTTTGTGTCCCCGGCGGTGGTGCGGAGTACAGTTGATGAATTACTGTATATTTGAACACACATGTATATGTACAGTGATACCGTACTTCACAATCCTCATTTTAAATATTGTTTCTGTATCGTAAAAACTGAACATTTTATTCATTTTGAAAAACTTCAAATTATGGCAGATGATCGAAATGAAAAACCGGATGTTTACATTCGAAATCAACCGGTGCATCGGTATATTTTAACCACAGGATGACCCACTTTATATTCATACCATATCCGTACGGATATATCGTATATACGAACGGATATCGTATGTTTGTATAATATTCGTATAGTACGTTTGTATAATCACTGATAATGTAAACAAACTGTACTATGCGATGATACGGTAAGTTTTTACCGGAAATAGCGAAAGAATGACCGCACAAACGGTATCGCGAAAGAATGACCGCACAAACTGGACCGCGAAAGAATGACCGCACAAACGGTATCGCGAAAGAATGACCGCAAAAACGGGACCGCGTTTGGACCGCAATTAGACTGCAATTAGATTGCAATTCCAGAGGGAAAGAATTGCAATTAAAGGACCGCTGGATTGCAATTCTTGGTAAGCGAATCGCAGGCGGGAGTGTAGTAGGTGGTGCGCTTGTAAACGCATTGGCGTTCAGCGGTAGCAACTTTATATTCTCTAAAATGAAAAGCTCGAACGTGGATGAGGAGCGTAAGGCATCACGGGACGGTTGAAAACAGCCAAAATTGACTGCTTTTCTGAGGGCGGCGGATGATTTATAAAAATCACCGCCTCTCACAATCAGTTAAGGAGGTTCTTGCGACAAGTATTGAAAAATACTCATTAATGAAGTACAAATCGCGCGCCACAATAAAAATTCAGTAACCGCATCAGATGTGTTCAATTAATTTTTTACAAAGTTACCCCACCCACCTATTTTTGGCCAAAAGTTTCAACACGACTGAATTTATCGGAATTGTTTTCATGAAAATATGAGGCACAGATACTTTGTTATGTCTTGTTCTATCACTTGTAACACCACACCATTTTCTGAAAATGATTTCAAAGCGGGGTCATAACCAGCTCAAATTTTCGCTACAAATGCCCGAAAAATACCTTAATTTCTGACGCGAAACCGTACCGGCGAGACAGCATAGCAGGCGACATTTTCCAAGATGTCAAAATCAACTGGAGCTAACATTCAGTTTCGTAGAATTATGAAATACTCTAAAAAATACACCTTGTCAAGCCTCCCAAGGTCAAGAAATATTCATAAACCTATTTTTCTAGACACACTGGTGTAACTTACAGGGTCGGTAGTGAAGTATTTAGAAAATCGTCCACCCCCTTTTTAAAGCTAGCTGCCCACTGTCCCATGAGACCTAAGCGTCACGATTTAGCTGTAGAACAACTCAATAGCGCAAAGGAAGCGTGGTCGAAAAAACGAACCGCCCATCTGGACTGGGTCAATGAAGAGCTTCGCCGCGAAAATCACGCGGTACAAACTTTTCAGAACGTTGAAGAAGCCAACCGCGACTACGCGCTGGCATATCCGCACAAAAGTCTCGCGCCGCTGGATCGCGAGCCCCAACTTTCAAATTTCTATGTACCGTCAGAGCCACAAAAAGACCGCGAGATCGCGTTCATCGTCGTGGGAATGGGTGTGCTGGGGTTCGTCGGCTACTATATTCAATCGAGATTTTAAATTAATTATTTTTTTTAATATAAATATATATATAGAACGATGTCAGTTGACGAACTTTATTTTGCTATGATTGATGTAGGCTACACTGCCCTTAAACACCGCATGGTTGGTGCAAAGGGTATGATTCGTCTGGCCCGAGATTCTCTCGAGACGTGGCGGGAGGACGAAAAAGCGGCCACCCTTTTCGCAATGCGGATGTTAGATTCCTCCACCAATCCTGGGGGATTAGATTTTCCAATTTCCTTCAGAACTTAACCCCCAATCGCGATTGTACTTCCAACAAAGGTTTATTATTATCGACGCAGTTACCGGACGATCTGGCGAGGGCATGTTGGAGATTGTCCGATATATTAGAATACATCACATACGATGAACACGCGCAAACTTAATACCAAACTATCTGTTCGCCTAACGCGCAAGCTAGCGAACGCGTACTACAGCCCCCGCGGCTACTGGAAGGGACTCGCGGCCATCAAGAACCTCGCGGCGGCGACCAAGGTTTCAGAATACGCTGTCAAGGAATGGTTCAAGAAGCAGGCCATCTGGCAGATCTATTTACCCGCGCCTCACAATAGTCCGCGCCCGAAATTCGACGTGCCGGTACCGAACCAAGTTCACCAAGCGGATCTCCTGTTTCTCCCTCACGATCGCGTCGGTCGCAAGACGTACAAGTACGCACTGACAATCGTTGACGTAGCGAGTCGTTATAAGGGGGCTGAGCCGTTGGCCACTAAAGAGTCTAAGGAGGTGGCCGAGGCTCTCTCCCGAATATATAAGAGGAGTCCTCTCAAATGGCCGAATCTTCTCCAGGTCGATCCCGGCCGCGAGTTCATGGGCGCGGTCTCTCATCTATTGTCTAAGCACGAAGTTTCTGTCAGACGCGGCCGCGTCAACATCCACGGGACCAGGGGATCGTGGAGCGCTTCAATCGAACCCTGGCTGAGAGACTGTTCGGACACCAATACTGCTAAAGAAACTTTGTAGAGACCCTCATTTGCGATCGACCGAGTGGGTGGCAAGACTGCCCGCCGTGGTCTCCGCACTGAACGGAGAGGTGACCAGATTGATAGGTAAGAAGCCCGTAGATGCTATCAAGTTTAAAAGGGTGACGAGTGAGCCCTCTGCCGTCTCGCGCGGGCGACCCGTTGGTTTAGAGGAGCAACGGCTTCCATCGGATATTGATGTCCGGTACCTCTATCAACCTGGAGAGCTCGAAGGTGGCAGCCGCCGCGCGACTGATCCCGTGTGGTCTCTCAATGTATATCATCTAGACCGATCTATTACCAAGCCCGATGAGCCCGTGCTCTACTATTTGGATGATGGACCATCTCGAGGGTTTGTTCGCGAAGAACTTCTTATGGTGCCTTCTGACACCCAGCTACCCCCGGATCGTCAGAGTCTTTAGATTGCTAATTTTCTTATTTTTTTAAAAATTATTAAATAAATCATTAGAGAGGTTCTGTATGTATTCCGTCTGGTAACACACGTCTTTTATCGTTGTATGCCGAGAGTCCTAATTTTTGTTGACAGTACGTTTTCATAACGCCGTCTTTCATTTTAAATCCTCTATTTTGTGCTACATCTATAATGTGTTTTCCATCTTCTGTAGTTTCACTTATTACTCGTTTATATCTATCCCAATTTAAATTGTTGGTTCTCTTGGACATTCCTTTCGCAGAGTTTTTATTAACAGAATTAAATTTTTCTACAAAATAACACTTACTAGATAACGCTATCGCCCTATCTCCGCTAAATTCCATTTTGAAAAGTCCGGGCTCTCTTTCGCTCCATTTATCCCAAGCCAACCATTTCTTTTTTTCTTTTTCAAACCCGTCTAGTAAATTAGGTCTAATCAATTCCTCTATCGTTTTTCCACTAACTCCTATATACATACTATCTGTATCCATCTGTATTAATTCAAAGTCTTCTCTTTTTACGTATTTGTCTAGAAATTCGTAGTAAAATTCCAACATTCTCAATTTAGCTAGTTGATAAACCGCTATTCCACAATGGAATGGTCTCTTTACCGCACACCTGGGTTTTCTTGAAGATATTTCGTACGCATCTCCTATCTCTTCCAAATCGTCAAAGAATGCAGATCTTAATGCTTTGTCAACACAGGTTTCGTTTTGTGTATATGTCGTATTTAAATGTCTCTCCGTTGCCTCTATCATTTTTCCACAACACGAGTTTCCTAGTAATTTCATTATGTCGGCTACTGGTTTCTTATTTGGTTCTACATCACCTGTTCGTCTTGCGGCTGTAACTTCTTTTGCGAACCATTCGAATGGTTTTCCGCTAATATAATCTATAACACGATGAACTCCAGTTATTTCTAGGCCGTGTTTTAAATACCATTTCAACAGTGGCGCGTACAGCAATACTTTAGTGGCGGTCATAGATCCCACCAATTTTTTTCCATCTCCTCTTGTTCGGCCAGTATCTTTTAAATATTTTAACATGTGTGTGGGAACTTCATCAACCTCTACTTCTCTGTTTATAATAATGGGGACATTTCAGAAAACTTAATCTTTTAAGTTGTGTGGAACTTCTATATCCACCTCCGCAAACCCAAACCAGTCTCCAGATAAAATTCTTTTACAAAACTTTTTTATTAAATATAGGGTTATGTGGTATCTATATGGTGTATAGTTTCTCTCCCACACGGCATCTCTTTATTTAACTTAGAAAAATATAATAACGCGTTTGCGTCGTACCCCAAAACAGCCTTGCAAGGTTTGGAACCCACTCTAATATTTGAAACACCAGCTTCTGCATATCGTGTAAATACTATTGATGGACCGCCAACTAGAGCGTCCTTCATCATTTCGTATGTTTCTTCTTTTGGTGCATATAGAGCATCCTCCGGTATAATCGTCTATGAAGATTTTTGTTCTTTAATGGTTCCTCTCAATAAATATTGTATAGCTACTCCAGGTAGTGTTACCGTATCTTTGAAAATATCCACACCTCTGTGTTTATAAAATTCACACATTTTTTCCACCGCTTCTAGGGACGGTGCTACATCTAAATCGTTATAATATTTCAACCAATCTCTGAAAGTTTTCATATTATTTTCTTCGAAAATTCTACGATATTTACTTAATTCTGTTTCATCTATTAACATTTTCCCAGATAGTTTGGAATACCAATTCTCTATATCCGGTAGTCCTGGGTAATCCAGTTTGTCTGGAGAATCGAACCACTCATAAGGAAAGAAAGATTTCTATCCTTTGCATTCTAGGCTTTTATCCAACTATCGTAACTTACACCAGGTCCTAGATAAAGTATTACATCAAGAAATCTAAACTCTGGAGTAAATAGAAATATTGTTGCGTTTGCACGTTTTCCGACCATTACTTTCTTTGTTGTTGATGCCAGTTCGCCTACTAGGTATTTCTTTATTAAGTTTATATCGTACTTACTGCTGTTAAAACCTATAACCGGTACTTCCTCTATCCACTGTTCGATCTTGGCGATTTGGTTTTTACGTAAATGTTCTGTATTAAACCCATATCCTGACCACACTTCTTCTCTTATAGCTTTTCCCCTGACTTTCAAATCTTCTACGAATTTTTCTATAAGTTTTGCGGGATCTTTATCACAAATATGAGTTACTGTTCCTGAGAAATTATCTCCTATACTAACGCTTACCGGAACGTGCTCGGCTTCGTACTCTAGATTATTACCGAGAGTTTCAAATTCTGGGTTGAGATATGCCGCAAAATCGTATACTATCTGATATGGATAAAGAGTAGTGTCGCAACCGATCTTTATGTCTTTACCCGTTCTTTGAAATTCGCATTCCCACATAACTTTTAGGTTGAATTCTTTGCTTCTTCTAATAAATGTATCTCTTCTCATAGTGGATGCGCGTTCTTCTTTTCTATGCTTTGCATGAATCTCACACCCGTGCCAGTAACAGCCGTGATATTGATATACGGTATTGGTTTCTGTACAGTATCCATCTACTGGAGCTCCTAAAACCCATCTTTCACCCCCGTGTCCACACTGTTCATGGTGAATGTGAATTCCCTCGCGCTTTTCCACAGAGTACATCCAATCGATCGCCCCTCGCCCCATAACTGTTAGAACATTTTGGGTAGAACGCTTTCTCGAACGACGAACGCGGGCGCTCAAAATAATTACCATCACATACTACTTTTGTCTCACCTTTCATACATTTTGGTCCGTGTCTCTTCATATTACTCGCTTTCGTGAATTTCTGCTTGCAATTATCGCAGGCGTAAATTTTAGATAGGTTTTTAAGGTTTTTATCAGAAATGCGTGATTATTAAACAGTCCTATTGTCATTGGTTTATTACCTATTGCCTTATAGTGCGCTGGTACCTTTTTCAACCACCATGCATTACATTCGGTGGGTTGATATACTTCTATACCGATTTTAAAAAACTCTTCAACCTTTTTCAGATCTGAAAAAGGAATTGGTGAAACCACATTACTACCGAAATATTGCTTACTAAGTTCTTTCGCCTTTCTGTACATCTGTCAGGTCTTTTATCTGTCATATGCATAGCTAGACACCTGAACAGACAAAGGTCGTCATTATACTTATCTAAAGAATACATACCTTTTTTAGTCTTCAGCCATTCTGGAAGTTCTCCTCCTGCAGCTTCTTTGGATTGTAGTCCCAAATCTATTCCCCTACTACCCTGTATTAGCTTTACGAAAACCTCTACCCATTTTGCAAACTTCCACTTTGTATTTGGTCTATCTATTTTTTCGGACATTATTCGTGTTTGCTCCTTATCTGACAGCCATTTTTTAACTGTTTCCATTGATGATAGTGGTTCGCTACCACCGAGATTTTTGTGCATTATTATAGTTATAGGTTTTCCATTTTTAGTTTCCTCCATATGTTCTAGCTTGTAAGAATATGAATATCTCAAATAAAAATTGGTTGTTAGATACGGAGCGAGTTTATCGGACATGCGTTCAGACTCGTTAATGCCAATGTTTTTACGAAAGGAAAATGTAACTACCCGTCTTCTCTTTTTCTACTTTTTCCAATGTTTCATCGTGATCCCTCAATATTTCTTCACCTTTTTCCACTATCGCGCGAACTATATATTTTTTCTTATTATTTGGTATTTGGTCACCTGTGCGTCTAATTTGAGACAAATTATTGGTGCTTGAAGGTTTTATTACACTAGCCCTTAGCTCCGCAATACTTTCTTTTTGAATTCTGTTACCAACTTCCTCCGCTAGTGAGAGGTCTTTAAATGCCCCTCTTTTATAGGCGCGGGTAAACCGCTTCATAAACGTCTCATTCTTTGTGGTATTTATCAGCTTTGTCAACCCCCTAACTCTCAACCGTGTACTATAAGTAATCCCTAGAGATTCGGCTTCTCTTCTCAAACTTTCTATTTCTGCTCTAGTTTCTGGCGTTATCATATTTTCTGTATATACTTTTGTATATATACTTTTGTATAACCTATACAATTTATCTGTTCAATTGGACGTCAAAAATTTACATAATGTTTTTTTTCACGTCCAATTGAACATATACATATACATATATATATAGAAATACATATATAATGGAGTGTGTGACTTGTTGTAAGACGTTTACGTGTAAAGACTATCTACGAAGGCATCTAGCGAGACGTAGAAAGTTTCCTTGTGTCCCCCCACAATTTCAATGCCCCAGATGCCCTTGTAAATTCGTTAGTGCCCAAACTCTTTGTAGACATAAGCAACTACGCTGTCAGGTGGCTAAAGGTGAACGTGGTAGACTAGAGCTGGTAGAATTAGTTGCTGATTTGCGAAATAAATTAGGTATATCGGAGGAGAAAAATGAGGAATATAAA
Source organism: Conchocele bisecta (assembly GCA_029237695.1). Taxonomy (NCBI): domain Eukaryota; kingdom Metazoa; phylum Mollusca; class Bivalvia; order Lucinida; family Thyasiridae; genus Conchocele; species Conchocele bisecta. The sequence goes on along the minus strand of CM055276.1, from coordinate 71,353,642 downwards.
CTATTGTACTTGCATGAATGATTTCGACTTTTTTCAAAAGTCAATTACCAATATAATTGGGACTCCCTCTTTTCAAAATTATTTTCTCCAAAAATTCATAAATTTACTGTCGGGAGACAATTTTCCTCGTTAACCAATTTTTGATTTTTCGGCGGTGGTGGGGGTATTATAGAGGGTTATAAATGATATCACGGTAGGTGGTATCATTTTGACTCCCTTACTACTACTTAATGAATAACACGATCGGTATTGTCTCGTCCTGCGACATGGTGTACTGCCGCGAGCACAGACCACAGGAAGCATTTCTGATCATCATTTTTTATGTTGAGTACGGCCTTTTTCTTTTGGATGTTTGATGGGAGAGGGAGATAACTGCTACAGTGCTGACATCGAGTTTATTTACTTTTTTCGATTGTCCAGCCACTTCCATCCTGTTCACAATTTTGGTATGAATTGTGAACATTCTGAAATGCTTCTGCGAGCTGATCCTCTATTTGTGAAATATTTGTGCAAGTCAACGAAATTTATCTAAAAGTTGGTTCCGCGTATATGGTTTCATTATTTTGATCATATTTGACGAATTTGACGAAAAGAGTGATGTACCATTTCATACCTTTCACATGTTTCATTCTGTCTACAAGTATGTCTGTAATATCAGTTTCACTGTCCTTGAAGAAATGGAGGACATCCAATGTGTTACCAGCATCAAGTGTTACTGTCTGTGCAGTGCCTTCCAACGCATGTACACCCGATCAGTGTTGTTAATTTTGCCCCTCCTGATAGGCATCACGTCTCATAACACAGCGGTCGCAAATATCCGTTCGTTTCCCATAGAACCTTTCCGGAAGTGGTCTGTGACACCACTGACATTGCCTGCCACCAAATACATTTATGTTCAGGTGTGCTATCAATCTTCCTCTTCTTGTTGTCCCCATTTTCATCATTGTCGTCTGCTCTGCGTTTTCTCTACGTCGATACTTCATTTTCTTTATGTATTTTGTATTTTCATGTGGTGGTCTAAATTATCCTTTCTGCACTCTTCCACTTGATAACTGTACACACTCGTTTCTCCATGTACCGTCCTGGAGTGACGTCACACATGTGATCGATGGTTAAACTGTTTTCCACATTTTGCACACGAGTTGCCTCTTGCCGTCGATGTCGCTGGTGAAATTTTATCACAAAGTAACATAAGACGGCTGAAATTTAGTTCAATGTCAATTTCATAAGACAACCCGTTTCTCTTTACCCATGCATGTAAATCGGCTACCGTTTGCATTTTGTACATCTGTCGTTTCATGTTTCTGACCCAGCTGAAATATACACATTCATGAAAGAAATATATGTTGTCCAAGCAAGGGCATACATGATATTCTAGCATGATACGGTTTGTTTCTATTTCCTTATCAAAGAAAGCTCCAGACCATATTAAAACCAACTGTGAAAATTAAATGCATGTTTAAGGGACCAGGTTTATAATTGCTATATTGTCTTAGAAAATTATTTATTACCGAAATATGTAGCAATTTTCCACTGATGTAATACTTTATTTATTTCTGTTTATTTAAACCGTTAACAACTAAATCATCTGCATTACAAAGTTTGCCCTCATACATACCTATACAACTGTATTGTGATAATACGTTATCTTGTCACTGTTAACCTGGAAGAAAAGTGAAATACATATAAATTTACCACATACAACGCACATCATAATATGAAGTAAAGTGCAGACGACAAAATACAGTACACAACAGATCAACCGGAAACCTAACCCGCGTTTGTATGTGTATTGCATGAATTTTCGAAAGAAAATACGAACCGGTGTTATCGTCTGCTATTTAGACAGGTAATGTATGTTAAAGCATCGACTGCTAAACCTGTCGATTAATTTAAACTTAATATATGTCATTTATAAAATTTAACGCGAACGAATACCTGTTAAACTTACTGAAGTGTTCGTTGTTTTCTTCAAAAATCACTTTTTTTATAAAATGCATTACCTGGCTTATGTTGTCGGGAAAAACATACATGTAGAATATACGTGACGTCTGCTTTGCTATCGTCGTAACAACGCGATGTGTACTCGTCGAATTCTACTAGAGCTATGATAATATTGGGAAAACATTCAGTTATTAATAAACCCGATAACGCATCTGATTGGCTGTTGTTTTCAAGAAGCACTTTTAGTTGACGAACATGTAGAAGATATTTTGATATCTTCCTATCATGTCTCAGCTTGTCGATTACGACGTGTTGTGCGATACTCATAAACGGAGTTTTTACTTTATAACGTGGGTCGACATTCTCATGTAAACCAGGGATCGCCGCCACCGCCGCGTATTGAACACAGTATAACACGGATCTCGTAAATCCGGTTGTAACCGGTTATAAAATACATCTGATGAGACTAAAATCCCGGAATTCTATTCTTAGTCTCTGTGATTCTAACGGGGAAGTCCCGGGGTCAACGGGTACGCGGAAACTGCGACCCTCTGACGCAGAACTGTCATTTCCTATTCATCAGCCAGTCTATATTGGACACTCTGGTGGGGAGTGGGGAGGGGGGGGGGGGGTAGTGCGGGGTGGGGTGGGGATCCCAGCACGGGGTCTTCTCTCTGTGGTTTCCCGCCCCCGCCTGGCAAGAGTGGAGCCATTCTATATTGGACTATTTGGTGGGGAGTTGGGAGGGGGGAGGGGTGTTGTCCCAGCACGGGGTCTTCTCTCTGTGGTTCCCCGCCCCCTCATGACAACAGTGGAGCCAGTCTATAGTGGACACCCTGGCCTGGTGGGGGTAGTGGGGGTGAGGTCCCAGTACAGGGTATTCTCTCTGCAGTTTCACGTCCCCGCCTGACAACAGTGGGGCCAGTCTATAGTGAACCACCCTGGTGGGTGGGGGTAGTGGGGTAGAGTCCCAGCACAGGGTCTTCTCTCTGTGGTTCCACGCCCCCGCCTGGCAAGAGTGAGGCCAGTCTATATTGGACACCCTGGTGGGGGGGATTGTAGTGGATGTGGGTTCCCAGCACAGGGTCTTCTCTCTGTGGTTTCCCGCCTCCGCCTGGCAAGAGTGGGGCCAGTCTATAGTGGACCCCCTGGTGGTAAGAGGGGGGGGGGGGGTAGTGGGGTTGGGGTCCAAGCACAGGCTCTTCTCTATGTGGACACCCTAGTGGACACCCTGGTTGGTGGGGGTAGTGGGGTGGGGTCCCAGCACAGGGTATTCTCTCTGTGGTTCCCCCGCCCCGCCCCACCTGGCAACAGTGGGGTTAATCTATGGTGGACACCCTGGTGGGAGGGCGGTAGTGGGGTATTCTCTCTGTGAGTCCCCGCTCCTGCCTGGCAACAGTAGAGCCAGTCTATAGTGGACACCCTAGTGGGGGGGTAGTGGGGGTGGTGTCCCAGCACAGGGTTTTCTCTGTGTGGTTTCCCGCCCCCGCCTGGCAAGAGTGGGGCCAGTCTATAGTGGACCCCCTGGTGGGTGAGGGGGGGGGGTGGGTGGGAGTGGGTAGTGGGGTTGGGGTCCCATCACATGCTCTTCTCTATATGGATCCCCGCCCTCGCATGCAGCAGTGGGCCAGTCTATAGTGGACATCCTGTTGGGTGGGGCGGGGTAGTGGCGTTGGGGCCGCCCCCTCCTGACAACAGTGGGGCCAGTCTATAGTGGACACCCTAGCGGGTGGGAGGGGGGGGGGGTGGGTAGTGGGGGTGGGGTCCCAGTTGCCCGCCCCCGCCTGGTAACAGTGTACAGTGGACCATTTCTGTACCGGTCACCCTTGTGGGGTGAACCCAAGTACAGTGGAACCTCTCAAACCCGACACCCTGGAAGGACCCCAGTACAGTGAAACCTCTCAAAACCAGACACCCTGGAAAGACCATAGTACGTACAGTGGAACCTCCTATACCAGACACCCTGGAAGGACCTCAGTTCAGTGGAACCTCTGGAAAAGGGATAGCATAGGATGTCCCAATTCAGTGGAACCTGTCTATGCAGCACGCCCTGGGAGGTCCCCAGTTCAGTGAATCCTCTCGAAATCGGGCACAATGGGAGGTCCCCAGCACTGTGGAACCTCTCAACACTGGATAGGGTGCAGGTTTACAGTTTCCATCAGAAGGTGGATAAATGCCACACATCCATGCTGTCCTTAATATGACCTTGATCTTTTGACCTTCACAACTTTGAACGTTTTCCTACATTAAGAAGTTTGCCGGAGTTTCTCAATTCTGTCATCACTAGTAAATTCCTTGAACGATTACTTAAATATTTTAACACAGCATACGTTCATTCTGCCCTTGCCGACTTTGATCTTTTTCATACATTGCTAAGTTCGCCGGAGTTTCTCAATTTGTCATAACTTCTATATACCTTGGAGGATTACTTCAATATTTCAATACATCATACATCATACTTGTGCACAAATGTCACACAATCATGCTGCACATAATACGGACCCTCACCATTTGACCTTCACAACTGTGCTTATGAATATTTATCACTTTTGGTTAATTAACAGTTTCTCAAATCTGCCACCTTGGGCATTCGTGTGCCGACAGGCCACAGTTTCTTGTTCAATAACTTATGAACCGCTTCACCGATTTTGATAATACATATAATCGGCCACACTGTGTGTCTAGGGATGGTGATTTAGTTTGCATACGACCCACGTCCGACCGCCCAAGGTCAGGGTCACTGAGGATTTATGTTCACTTGGTTTGTAAAGCAAATGAGTTAACGTTTGTTTGATTCGATACCCTATGATCTGCTTCACCGATTATGATACTATTTGGCCACTATGTGTTTCCGTGGATGGTGCTTTGCTTTGCATACGACCCACGTCCGACCGCCCAAGGTCGAGGTCACTGGGGACGTATGTTCACCTTGTTTGTAAGGCAAATGTGTTAAACATAATAATTATCAAAGCTGCCAACGAGGGGATTAGCTTAATGATAACGATCGATGCCCTTGTTTACCATTAAATGTGGGTGGTTGTTCAGGTTGAAAAGTCTCGTCACCGTGAAGAACTTCTTGCAGTGATATTCAAACGCCCACGGACGGTCCAGTGTGGCATTAATGATGTACCTGCAAATATTTACACCTTCCTATAAATTCATAATGCAAACGTCCATTCGACGTATTGCGTTTACATCCCAATACAATACATTAGACACACGTGACGTCGCGCGATGTTGTCGATTGGTTAAAGTTCGCAACGTCGCTGTTCCAGGAATTGCGACAAAATGACGTAAAACAAAATTATTGTTCATTTTAGCGCCATATTTTGCTAGTTACAGTTTTGAAACAATCGGAAAATGCAGTGTAAATATAAGTAATAATACCATGGGCTGTTGACTGGGGTGTACAATACATTTGTTATGTTCAAAGTGCGTGGAGTCTTCTTCGGATTCAACGCTCTTTAAACATAACAAATGTAGTGTCACGCCAGCAAACGCAACAGTCCATGGTTTTATTCCTTAAATGTAACATTATATTATATACACAACCAGGGGCGGATCTACAAGGGGAGGGTGTTTTCCGGGGTTGCAACCCCCCCCCCCCCCCCGTTCAGTTTACCACCAGTTGGAGTCTGAATTTAAATGCCGTCAAACACAGGAAAGTGCATTTCGAAGAGCTCGAAAATAGGACAACCCCCTAGTTGCGAACGGTAACTCTTGAAATTACTCCCGTACCGTCCGTAGGTAGATAGATACGGACGGTACGGGAGTAGATTGCACGACTTACATTCGCAACTAGACACCCCCCCCCCTGTTCCCCAAATGCTGGATCCGCCCCTGACAACTTTTCTTAACTTGTGCTTGTCTGTATTATGATTATGTAAGCCTCATTGTATGACATAAATTTAAATAAATACAAATATAGTATAACTGTTGAAATGATTTGTAAATCAGGAAACATATGGCGTTTAACAGGATCTTTTTCTTCATTGGTAGCCACCTTGGTCGCCATCTTGTATTTCAAAAATGCAAATATTTCAATTCCTGCTCATTTTCTAAATCCAGAGGTCTATACGTACCGAATAAACTCGTTGTCATAAGTTAATCTTAGAGTTTGTGAGAAAAAAATCTATGTTTGTATGTATCTTTGTTGAAGAGTCATTTTAGTCGAGAATTATCTCAAGATCTATTGGTGGCAATTACTATACAAAATAAAATAACCAATATTTATATGATAAACATTTCCATTCTACAGAGGACAATAATGCAATCTTTTGAGGGCATATCATGAACAGTTTCTTTTCTACATCAGAAGGCAAGTCTGTGGAGACACTTTGGTCAGTTTTCACAAAATCACTAAGCAAGCTGGTGGATACTTATATCCCAAAGAAGCTCATCAGTGGCAAATTATATCTCCCATGGATCACGAAAGAAATGAAACGGAAGATCAGAAAGCGCGACAAAAATTGTACAGACACCACAGAAGAACAGGTAACCAACACTCTCGAAACCTCTTTCTCCAGATCCGACATTCCGAAAGGCAAAGATAAAGGTAGCAAACAACAACTATGTTGAGGACTTACTAGAACTCGGGACCACATACCAGGGTAAGCCAGACACGAGTGTGCCAGTGAATACTAAGAAAGTATTTATTAAGAGCTACAAACAAGACCAACATGGCATTTCACCTCTACAGAAGAATGGTAAGCTGTGTTCAGACACTCGAGAAACGGTAGACATCTGAAACAACCAATTCAGGTCAGTATTCACTCCAAAGAGCACATTGCGCCTTTCGCAACTCAGCCTAATGAAGGTACAGGAACTAGCGGAAACGGCGCATCTAAAACAGACAACGACTCCCTTAAACTCCAACACTTTTCATATCATGCCTGACCTGAGATCTCCACTAAAGGTATTGTAACTCTATTAAAAAACCTAAAAACAGACAAAGCAGCAGGCCCAGACAAACTACAGCCGATCCTATTGAAGCAGCTGCGAGATGAAATCGCGCCAATATTACAGGTAGTTTTCACCCCATCGCTTCAAACAGGTGTTATGCCAACATAATGGTCTGTGGCAAATGCAGCTCAACTCTTCAAAAAAAAGTGAGGAAGACATTAGCGGAAAACTATCGCCCACTTTCCCTTACATGTATACTATGCGAGGTCATGGAGCACATCGTCACATCCAACCTACGCAAGCACCTAAACTCGAACAACATTATGTACGAACTACAGCATGGATTCCGCGAAAGGCGATCCTGTGAAACCAAATTAGCCATGCTAGTCGAAGACCTAACTAGGAATGTCAGTTCTGGCAATCAGACAGACCTGGTCAGACTTCAATAAAGCCTTTGGCAAAGTAAACCATGGACAGTTACTGTATAAACTCCACTTTTACGGTGTCCGAGACCATACACTAAACTTTCCTTAACGGCCGAAGTCGGAAGGTAGTCGTTGATGGCGAGAAATCGGGGTCAGTCACGGTCACCTCTGGTGTCTCTGAAGGCTCCGTACTAGGTCCTATTCTCTTTCTAGTTTATATCAACGACCTTCCAGACCATATAATGTCACAGGTTCACCTCTTCGCGGATGACACTGCAGTATACATCACTATCATACATGAGGACGATGGCAAAACACTACAACAGGACCTGGACACACTTCAAGTATGGAAATAAACTGGAACATGCATTTAACCCTTCCAATTGCTAGGTCTTGCACATCACAAGGTCAACAACACCAGTCAAGTCATCATATACACTGCATGGCCAGGTACTAGAGGCAGTCTCGGCGTCACCATCAGCAATAATCTCTCTTGGAACCAGCACATCACAAACATCAGAAACAAAGCAAACAGTACTTTGGGGTTCGTCAAAGGGAATATCAAAACAACAGACCCAAGTGTACGAGAACAGACATACACAACTCTAGTCCGCCCCCAGATCGAATATGCCTCAATGATCTGGGACCCTCACACACAACAAAACATAAACACAATTGAAACGACAGGCTAGCGTAACTGACATGCTGTCCACTCTAGGGTGGTGTAGCTTGCAAGAAAGGAGGTTGCCTTTTCTATAAAAGTGCCAATAGTCTTGTCGCCATACCACTCACACAACACATACAGCCGTCAAACAGAATTTCTCGCTACTGCCATTCCATGACTTTTCGTCAAATACATACAACTACAGACTTTACAAGTACTCGTTCTTCCCTCGTACAGTGGTGCAGTGGAATTCCCTGCCCGAACACACAGTGACCCAACCCGACCTTCATCATTCGGCACTGCCCGCAACTCCCTCCCTTAAGACACAATGAATTGTTTTTAACCTACTTTTATCTTTTTCTATCTATTTTTAACCTTTCATCTGTTGTCATATCTTCTATCACACTTTTGCTGCCTTTTATCTACTAACTTGCTCCCGACGCGCAGCCTGTTAAAATTACCCGCGAGGGTGCACATGTAGCAGTATGTAAAGAAAGAAAGAAAGAAAATTCTTAGTGAGATGGAACTGCATTTCTGGTAGTCACGGGAAGTAACTCTGCATAAATTCCGTACCGTAAGGGAGTTTTACAGTTACTTCCCGCAACTACATTTATGGTTGATGGCCAATGTTCCTACCTGATATGTCCGAAGCCTGACTCGAATGATGACGGTATGTCCAATGGGAGTGTGACCTTGAACGGGTAACTATGCTTGCCTGGCTGCAGAACAAAAGCATCTTTTCCCTTGTCTGAAACAAGGTAAAATGTAAAAAGTATGTCATATGAATTTGTGGCTGTTACTGGAGAAACTTGACATATTATGTGATTTGCGACCAGTGTAGCTTCAGATCATATTGCACACTCCTGTAGCCGGATAACGATCAATCATGGCTGGCGTTTCATTGACGGAATAGCGAACAGTGGAGATCCTGATTAGACTGTGCGGGTGGGAGCATGCGATGGGTAATTTAACTATCGGGATTCATCCTTACTGGAATTCCGACTGGAGACCTGGTTTGGCGCTGAGATACGTCTATAGCATTATTGTATGTGAGAGCTGAATCTGGTTATGCCCCTTATATTGTTACGCGCTGGTAGTGGTGCGTATTATCACAACACCGTGTAGACCCTACATAGAATGCACGTGTTACTACAAGCTGCCGTACTCAGTACTCTGTACCAAACTAGTTATGTCAAACGAGCTATTTCGGATAACCTGTCCTCTCCTTGGACAAAGCCCTCGCTATGCACGTGCTACTGTGTGTCCCAGTATCATCCGACACGCGTTGCGGCTACCGATGACTGATGACCGGCAAATGTGGTAGCGTCAGCCTTGAGATGTTGATCAATCTCTGTGTAGCCAGCAACCTGTGTCAACCAGATCTGGTTTAGTTTTCGCTCATCTAAAGGGACTGAAACACGGGTGCCGAAGCAGACTAGCAGTCCAGGGAACATAGAAGACGTTACTTAAACTATAACTATTTAGTTACATTACTCCAAGTGACGGTTCAAATGAGTGGTAAGTTTACACCGTAAATAAGTGTCCGTGTGAATAGACTACGTTGTTTACCAGTATTTGTAAAACCCGCAACGAACGGTAGTTGTTAGACAGGTGTAAGGGTCATGACTGCATGACAATATTATCCGTCTATTATAATAATATCCAAATGTTACAAGTTTCAAGTTTTATTACTCATGGCCCATATGGGCATCTGAGTTAAGAAGAAAATATAAAATATTAAACAAACAAACATGGCATGATGAAAGACACACACACAATGTGATTCTACATACATGAAGTCAAGGAAGATGATGTAACCTTCAGACTATTAACATGATAATTAATGAACTGACAAAACCAGTTTCGTATGAAATGAGCAGTGAAGATCCCTACCATGACATGATAATTTAATGTAGACTAGTGTTCACCACTAACCTCTAAGACTGCTTCTGTCAGGACAGGCATCATTTAAATGTTGATATGATAACTTTCGTAAACAATGCTAACTTTACTAGCGTTTGTTTATCCGAAGAATTCATAATTATATTAAATTTGAAGGTGTTAGGCGATGTATAAAACTTTGTGAATATACTTTTTTCTTTCTTGGGGAAAAATAGACACAATTAAAAATATAGTGGAATTCATCACCTAATTCCTGTCTATTACAGATATTACATAATCTATTATCTCTATGTGTTCCCAAACATCGAAATATCACCATGCGGTTAGAGGTGCATGCGATTTACCACTCATTTATCAATGACGTTGTTGAAATATTTACAATAATGTCCAAATGACAAGATCAATTTACAACTAATCACTAAATTATTATTGCTAAGAGAACTGTACAATGCTTATTATTAGCTTACATTTAATTCTAAAGACCTCATTTTCGCACGAGTTTTAACGTGGATGTGTTATCTGTAAGATCTATTGTGCCAGAGTGCCGATGGAAGATTTCGCTCGCCTTATATATCCATACATGGTCACAGACCAAATATTGGTCACTCAGCCCCAACAATGGCCGTTTGCCCAAATAATGGTCACTGACCAGAAATTGGTCACTGGCCAATAGTGGTCGTTAGCCCAAATACGGATCAATCGCCCAAATATCGGTCAATGGCCAAAAATTCACGAGACGGAAATGACGTCAAATTATGAAAGTGACATCACAGATTATGCTCTTAGTGAAGTCAGCAGATACGAATTTGTCAGAGTAGCATAGGAGAGTCACAATGATACAAGTTTATATGGAAGCCACCCACCACGTGTGGTGGCTCCCACACGAAACTTGTTATCATTGTGACTCTCCTATACTACTTGGATTTTCCCCCCACTGTTCGGTGGGTATGTATGAGAAGAATGGAACATATTTTTCATCAACCGCGAGACCATATATTTCTGGCATGAGAAGATACACCCTATTAGAGATAAGAATCCCTATGTTATACTCAGTACATATATAATAACATAATGGTTCTAGTTAAGTGTGCGTGGTTGAAGACAGGTAGTCACGAGAGGTGTCTTCGCACCGGTATTTACGAATATTGCAAACATCACCGTGCATGGATGCGAAGAGGTTCCGTTTCGCCTCGCCCATGTCGGTATTGTGGAGTAGGGACCAAAGCCGAGTCATTGCTATGTCCACCATGCGGTGGCACTCAGGCTGCTCATCGAATGGTTAACAAGGGATTACGTGCTCGCAAGTATTATCGTTTAGTAATAATTGAAATCGGAAAGTCAGTTAGAAAGATAGAATAGATCTGATGTGTAGTTTTTAATAAGTCACGGTGTTTCTACAGCATTAAAACACTGTAAAAAAACATTATCAAACTAATTTTATAAAATTGGAAATTGAACAGAAAAAACACTACCATTAGTATTAGAGAAAATGGATAATAAAATACAATGTGTAAATTGAAAACACTAGACAATATAGAATACATGAAATATCAGCGTATTTATTACGCTCCGATAAAAACGTTACATTTACAATATTATACCGACAATTATGTGAGCTATACAAGAGGCAAATACAAACATTAAGAAGGATAACGCATATCGGATATAAAACTAAGGTGTATTATATAAAATTGTTAAAACCCAACGATTCGCTTACGAATGTACATTTCTACGATATCGCTTTTAAAGATATTGAAAAATTATTATTGAACAGAAAAAAAACTACTAATTAATTTATGTTGTAATCACAACACCAAGCAGACGACAATGTTCCAATTACACGTGTTATGAACATGCAAATTAGGTGTCCCACCTTACACACATATTAAGTATCCATTTTAGAGAGATTTACACGATTACATCTTCCGGGATGGAAAATAAACACAAACTGTAATATATACTACACACACAGTTACCTTATCGATGGTATGTAAACGGGATATCGAATTACACAGGTGATGTGAGTTGTTTCCCGCGTTATTGATAGTCCTAATAGGAAGCCGGGAACCTGAAGGGACAACCGTGTCCTCTACATCACAGCTGATAATGCATTATCAGTTTATTTTTTTATTTCATTTTTTTTAAATTGTTTATTATTATTAAATAATTAATTTAAAGAAAATTATAAAATTAATTATTTAATAAAAATATCAATTTCGGGATGGTGGTGCTGTACACACATTTCTTCCGACTTTATCTCTAAGCTTTACCCTAAATTTATCCCAATCAGTACTCTCAATCTTGGGCATGGTGGCGCGCGCTTTGATTCTAATATCATTTTTTAATTTTTCATATCTCCCCATTTCTTTCACAACGGATTCAAACTCTAAATTTGATATTTTCTTATCGGCCAACGCTTTGGACACTATAAGGTCGATGCTATTTTTCTTAGACCTGGCGAGAACGGATATTCTATCATGTTTTCTACATTTTTTCTCGAGTTTTCCAACCCGACGCCCTAATTACCATGCAAAGTATTCCAGATAAAACGGTAATTCCACTCAAAACCCCTGCAAGTGGAACCGTTACAATTGTAGATAGTGTTGCAACAGTCCCCGCACCACTCATTACAGATAAACTTGCCAGAACCGTACTAGAGGCTTCAGCTATATTTGCCGCGCGCTTATATTTTTTAGCGTTTCTTTTTCTATTTCTGTATTCTCTAACTAAAATATCCTGCATAGCGACACTATTATTCAACCTAAATTCTGAACTTCTTTCGTGAATTGGATACAGTGTTGATGGAGTGGTATTGCCAATTGGATACAGTGTTGGTGGATTGGTATTGACAATTGGAAGCGGTGATTCGTTCATGATTTTCAATATACAATGTATTAGTATCTTACAAATTAAGTTCAATTAACAATGAGACAATAGTGGAAGAACTCGCTGGGTCAGCGATTTTCGTAACAAAGTTAATAACACTACCTTCGGAAAGTCTAATTAGATCATCACCGGCGAACAAAAATCCAGTACGAGATTTATCATGACCGCGCCCACAGGTTTACCATTAGCATTAACCGAGCAGACCGCCATTCGGAGAAGTGTACCTGGAGCTGTCATGGTGTATCCCCCATATTTATTACTCGCTTTGGCACCGAACGAATATTCAGAGAGCCCCTCAACCAATGGGCCCCGCTTCTCAGCCCAAATTGTGATGACACGTTTTTGCGTTTTCATTATTTTCAACAATCCGGCAAGCCCCCCGATAGAGGAATGGGCCTCGGCACGAATATTTTCAGAGGCCTCCTCAAGCACTTTGGTCGCGGCTCTACGAACATGTTTCAGTTTATCGGAAACTTCGGTTATTTTCCCGTCTAGTTCAGTAAGTGCCGCTTCTCTGATGAGAGAGTCCTCTGAGCGCAACACCCCATAAGCCTCCATAATGGTCGCCTGGTGGTCTAGGGCTTTTTCAACACCCAACCGGGCCTCTTTTTGAAATTAAGCTATTTTTCCGTCTAGTTCGGTAAGTGCAGCTTCTCTGATGAGAGAGTCCTCAGAGCGCAACACCCCATAAGCCTCCGCAAGGGCCGCCTTGTGGTCTTCTCGGACTTTATCAATACTCGTTCGGACCCCCTCAACCCCCAACCGGGCCTCCTTTCGAAATTCGGTTATTTTTCCGTCTAGTTCAGTAAGTGCCGCTTCTCGGATGAGAGAGTCCTCTGAGTGTAACACCCCATAAGCCTCCGCAAGGGCCGCCTTGTTGTCTTCTCGGACCCCCTCAACCCCCAACCGGGTCTCTTTCCGAAATTCGGTTTTTTTCCCGTCTAGTTCAGTAAGTGCCGCTTCTCTGATGAGAGAGTCCTCTAAGCGCAACGTATCATAAGCCTCCGTAAGGTCCGCGGGTAGTCTTCTCGGACTTTATCAATACCCAACCGGGTCTCTTTTCGAAAATCGATTATTTTCCCGTCTAGTTCAGTAAGTGCCGCTTCTCTGATGAGAGAGTCCTCTGAGCGCAACACCCCATAAGCCTCCATAATGGTCGCCTGGTGGTCTAGGGCTTTTTCAACACCCAACCGGGCCTCTTTTTGAAATTAAGCTATTTTTCCGTCTAGTTCGGTAAGTGCAGCTTCTCTGATGAGAGAGTCCTCAGAGCGCAACACCCCATAAGCCTCCGCAAGGGCCGCCTTGTGGTCTTCTCGACTTTATCAATACTCGTTCGGACCCCCCTCAACCCCCAACCGGGCCTCCTTTCGAAATTCGGTTATTTTTCCGTCTAGTTCAGTAAGTGCCGCTTCTCGGATGAGAGAGTCCTCTGATGTAAACACCCCATAAGCCTCCGCAAGGGCCGCCTTGTTGTCTTCTCGGACCCCCTCAACCCCCAACCGGGTCTCTTTCCGAAATTCGGTTTTTTTCCCGTCTAGTTCAGTAAGTGCCGCTTCTCTGATGAGAGAGTCCTCTAAGCGCAACGTATCATAAGCCTCCGTAAGGTCCGCGGGTAGTCTTCTCGGACTTTATCAATACCCAACCGGGTCTCTTTTCGAAAATCGATTATTTTCCCGTCTAGTTCAGTAAGTGCCGCTTCTCTGATGAGAGAGTCCTCTAAGCGCAACGCATCATAAGCCTCCGTAAGGTCCGCCTGGTGGTCTTCTCGGACTTTATCAATACCCACCCTGGCCTCTTTTCGAAATTTGGTTATTTGTTTTCCTAGTTCGGTAAGTGCCGCTTCTCTGATGAGAGAGTCCTCTGAGTGCAACATCCCATACACATCTGTAAGGTCAGCCTGGTGGTCTGCTCGGACTTCCTAAATACCCGTTCGGACTCCATCAAGATCCAACCGGGCCTCTTCCCGAAATGTGGTTATTTTTTCACCTATTTCGTTTAGTTCTGTATGCGTTTCTTCACGACTTTGTGTATTCACAGCCAGGGCATATACTCTAAGTTGTGATAGTAGACTCCTGTGAATCTCGTCCGTGGCCGCCGATATAGTTATATTGATCAAGGCCTTTGTTTTTTGGGTAGTTAAAAAGTCGCTCTCTGTCGGGACGAATCCCCCTTCTGTCGGTTCCAAGTTCTTTGAATTTATATTTGTCACCCAATCGGAAGAACTACCTGGTCCGTATATGCTCATTTTCAATAATGTTGATAATATATATTACGAACATGCGTTTAATTATAATTTTGTTAAAATTAATTAATTTGAAATTTCTAGGACGACCGAAATCGGGTAATCGTTCTTCAACTCTCGCCCTTTATCATACCGCAAATTCGTGGATGTGTCCCGATTCCAAAACTTTCATCTCGGGGTGTGGGAAGTCTAAGGTCACAGTCTCGCCAAAGAAACAATCGCTGGCGGGCACAGTTTTCACTAATGTGATCCGTCTACCGCGTTGAACGATGTGTTCACCCGATCCAGGTGCATCCAGAGTTTTCGTGACGGCGAAGTTTACTGGGGTCGTGCCGACGTGCTCGCCCGGATCAAACACTCCGTCATCGTTGGCGGGATACGTTATTTTAAATCCCAACAGTGAGCCCTACCCCGGTGAGATCTTTAAACGCCTATTAACGGTCAATGTCGTGAGCCCTGTGGCTTTCGAGACTGCGAGAGTGGCTACACCAGGAATCTTCGACGCGACAAAATCTTGGAGATCTCCAAAACTCCGAAGGCCATGAGGTACTATGGCATCTGGTGAACTTATGGGTCTATGAGGATGAGTTACTGTAGTATCTGGCAGAGCTATGAGGTAGGGATCGTGGTCGACGCCATCGACAACTGATGTGAAAAACTCGAACGTTTCAATGTTTTTCCACCCAACCGTGAAGGTGATTGATCTAAGGCCTACCCGGCGTTGTCCGCAGCAGTTTTCGATTAACTTTTGAAGTTCACAACTCTTTTGAACATTAGTGATAGTAGCAAACATAATAATATATTTTAATGGATACCAAAGCATTTAGCTTTAATTATAATGCAAAGTACGCGGTCGGAGGTAAATACACACAAAACGACATTGTTAACTACCTTGTACATCCAACCGTAACGGTCAGACCGGACAGTGGCTTTACCACCAACTTCCCCGACATCTTTGAACAATATAGGCTGCCCAAGATTACTACGATGGAGGCGGTAAACGGATGGAAAGCAACACCGATGCAGTTTTGGCAGAACCAAATAGATTTCGCTGTATGGTGCGCAACAGCCGGGTGTGGAGTTTCACATAAAGACCATCTGACATCCAAGAATGTCATGCTCCGAAGTGTCTACAACTTTCATGCGTATTATACTATTAGGAGGATTCTCAAAGAACTAGGTATTTCACTACCTCAAGACGACGCCTGGGATCCCATTTCCAACGCATACGACCGTATGGCGTTTGAAAGACTGTGTAACGAATTTAACGTGTCAAAAGACGAGGACTGGAGACAGAAAGCATTTCCTACCAGCACCGGCCTCGGGGACGTTCTCATTTTGGGCCAGTCCGGGAATTGGACGCAGACTGATTTTAGACACGATCACTCCGGTAACCACATTGTCAGTCGGAACGCCGGGAATTTTGACCCCGCGACGATGACCTTCGGGCCGGAAGTGTCTGGAGGTCGGCACTGTGGCGTGTTTTCTTGTAAAATGTTACCTCCGAAACGGGCTCACGTCGATTACATACAGCAGGCTGCTGAGGTTCAGGACGCGTGGGGTACATTTATGTTAGATACGGGTCTAGGGTTCACGCAGGCCGGGGTTACTCGCCTCAACGACTCCATTCGCACGTACGTCTGGGCCATCCTCGGCGCACAGAAGTAAGCTCACAGTTCTATACTGGGCACGGGAACGGCGTTTGATGCACAAAAACAATTCTTGACACTTCTAGAGGACGCCATCTCAGTTAGGGTGGACATGGAGAAGGCGATCCAGAATTATCAAGAAGTTTTGCAGAATGCCAGCACCCCAGTAGACTATGTACCCCACCAACCCCAATTCACCAATTGGCCACCCCTTCAAGTTCATTTGAACCCGTTGTTCCACCCGCGGGAAGTAGTGTCACAACCCACGAGGAGGAGAAATTAGCGATCGTCGTCGCCCTCGTGGCGATCGGACTACTCGCGCTTTGGTTTTAGGAACTCTCGGGCGAAGAATAGTAGGAGACCGGCGATCGCCACGATTAAAGCCCAAGTATTTTTGGCGAGCCATCCAGCCGTTTTTGCTAATATAGATAGCAAGTAAGAAACGATACTTCCGATCAGTCCAGGTAGTGCGGCAGCCACCTTTTCGGCTAATTTAGTCAGGAGACTGGCAAGGGCTTTTAGTTGTTTTTTTACCCACTCCTTGGCTCCACCGGATGGCGCGGGTGGTGGTGTGGGTGCTGGCGCGGGTGGTGGCGCCGCACCTCCAGTGAAAACTAGAACTATGGTCGATATAGTCATGCCTATAGCCGTGAGGATGCTTGCTATCGTGATGCCCTGTTCTCTGAACAGAGTGCGAAGACGCTCACCGAGTGTCGTCTCCTCGTGCAGGACCCTCGAGATTGTTTCGCGGATCCGACTTATTTGTGTGCGGAGAGCCTCACGGCAAGCAGATGCAGCCTGCAAGCCAGCCTCTCTTTCGTCCCGCAACGACCGCAGGCGTTCGGTGATCCGCTCGGTAGATTCTCTATCGCCACGGGCTTCCTCCAGTTTCCTTTCTTCTATCGTGATATGTTCATCCAGCGCCGTGAGTTTGGCGAGGTTATGGACCAATTCGTCCCGGACTGTTTGCATAGCCTTATCGAGTCCCAGGAGGTCGCGAAGAGGTAACGGTGGGTCATTCATCGTCCTGAGTATTCCGTCTATCTCGCTTTCGTTGAGATCCATTGTGCGAATAGCGTCGGTGGCTACATGAGGGACCTTGCTGAGCTCGATCGTTTCTATCGCGGCGGCCGTCTTCGCCATCGTTTCGTCGATAGACTGTAGGGCCTCTACAGCGCGGGTCGGCATAATTATTTTACCACGCGCCCAATCTACGAATCCTAGTTCGTTATTTATGATTTGGCGACCGCCCCGGCTTCCAGCAATGGTGTTCAGCGATAGGGGTTTTCCGGTCCTTATGTTGACGAGCTCGATATTTGATGCTTTTAGTCTCAACCTACCACGCAGATCCAATTCGAACTTGGAGTAGTCGCGACCGACAGATGGGACCACACCTTTTTCTGCCAAACTGTTATAGTAGTCGTCTGCAGCGGCCTCGACTAATTCCTGACTTAGACTAACGGTGTTGGTAGCGCCCCCTATTTCCCCCGATTGTGATTGGATTGGAGGTGGATTCCCTATCGCGTCTATGAAGGGCGTTTCGTCTTGGCCGATGTCATCATCGAGGTAATCGTCTCGGTCGCCCGTAGTGAGATCGTATTCGTCCATGTTAAAATCAATCATCTTTATAATTTTCTTAAAATTAATTATGTATTAAAGACAAAACCATACGAGTTTAATATAGTTTCACTAAATTATGTCTTCGAGTCAATACGGTCGCAAACTCAATCCATACCGCAGACTGCGTGAGCCCTTCGGGGCAAAGGGCGTGAGACAGAGTGTCGTTATTACGAACAACCCATCGACGATCGACCAGAACCAGCAGCTCTTAGTCCGCTTCCCCAACCTCGGAGCTAACGACGTCATTGTGCCGGGGACTGTTCGCCTCGCTTTCACTATTTCGCTGACATCGACGGACGTGAACCGAACCGTCGTTCAGAACATGGGTCGCGCCATCGTCAAGAAGACCATGATAAAGATTTCTGGTAATGAGGTGATGTCGATCGATGACATCGACGTCTACCATTGTTATCAGGACCTGTGGAAGACGGCGCAAGAGAGCGAAAACGCGGTCTATCAGGGTATTGACACCAGCAAAAATAAGAACGTAACCAAACTTAGAATCGGGGCTGATAACAAGGCAGATAACAACGCGAGTGACAACGCGATCGCGGCCGCTTACGGCAACCGCTTCTACATCCCGCTCGACTTTGAGTTGCTGGAGAGTCACATGCCCTACTATCAGAGTGCTTTGGCTGACCGCCTCGAATACGAACTAACGTTCAACGACTACGGCCGAGTTCTCATAGCCACCGACATGGCATCCACGTATACGATCGACAATGTTCCGTTGGAGTACGACATGGTCACGATGCCCGAACTCGCACGATTGATCAGAACCCAGTACGCCGGGCGCGTTGCCATACTTTACGACCGAGTTCTTCGCCATCGCAAGATGACGAAAGACAAAAGCGACACATTGTGGAATATTAATGTCAACGTACCCGCCCGCTCGATGAAAGGTATACTGATGTTGTTCGAGGATGCTCGGTTCGCGTTCGGGGCTAGAAAAACCGACACATTCTATAACCCCAAAATCACAAAGGTAGAGGTGATGATCGAGGGAGTACCCAATCAACTCTACAGTGCGGGTCTTCGCGCGCACCAGCAGTGGGACGAAGTAAGAAAGCAGTTTGCTGCCGGCTCTAAGCGCTCTCCGGAGGTTGCCGCGGTTGCCAAAGACCTGCAGCTCTCGGCCGTCTCCCTCGCGGAGTTCCTGAATACCAAATACGCGTTATGGCTAGACATGCGAGCCAGCGACGACGACCAAATACACGGCAGCGGACGCCAAGTTGAGAACGCTAGTGAGTGTGTGACGATCCAGATAACCAAAGAGGCGGATGGAAATGGGCCGTTGAACGTGTATTTTTTATAATTACAGACGCACAACTCAACATCGAAGATGGTCGATACGTCTCAGCACTCTACTAAATCTAACGATAATTAATAATTTTGAAAAAATTAAGAAAATTAACAATCAATACCAATTCACGATTGGAGATGCCCACTCTGCCATAATATGTGGGCAGACAGGATGTGGAAAAACGGTTTTCATCCTCGACTTGCTCGAGGGGTCCTACCGCGATGCCTTTCGTCACATTGTGATCCTGTGTCCCACTGTGCGGCACAACGATACTTATCAGCGGCGCACGTGGATACGGACCGACCCTGAGGTATACGTTATTGACCCCGGTGATAGGCTTCACGATTGGTTGCGTGGTTTATACCAAAGATTCCAGGGTGAGCCCACCCTATATGTGATTGACGATTGCTCGGCCAAGGCGGCGATGACCAAAAAGAAGGACATGCTCTCCGAGCTCGCATTTTCTGGCCGCCATGCTAGGCAAAGCGTATGGATCTCCACTCAAAAGTACAACGCCGTCCTCAAGGATCTGCGCGAGCAAACGAAATGGGTCGCCCTCTTTCACTGCAAGGACCGAGACTCATTCGATGACTGTCTTCGAGAGAATGACGTTATCCCAACGCGCGAGGAGCGCCTGGAGGTTCGACAGATGCTTTCGGAAACTAAGCACGCCAAGCTTCTGCTAAAGACTGATCAACCAACTGCTTATAAAGTTATCAATTAATTAATTTTATAATTAATTTTAAGAAAATTATAAAATTAATTAGCAATTACTTAACGCTCGTTAGTAACTGCTGAGTAAATGCTGAACAATGCTTAGCAATTGCTCAACAATGCTTAGCAATTGCTGAACAATGCTTAAGAAATGTTGAACAAATGCTGACCAATGGTTAACAATGTTAACAATTTGGTGCTCCGCTGCTAGCTTTGTTGCGAGCATAACGGTGATCATAAGTATCGGGTGGTGCGCTTGTCAATATGTTAAAGTTATGTGACTTGTAAGAATAGTTAAATTAATTTTAAGAAAATTAGCAATAATGAACTGGACGAACTTCTCGATCAGCTAGTGGAAGAAACCTCAATTCCGACTGCCGACACGGTATCTTTCCTGAAAGATAATGAAACATCAACTCCGACAGAGCAATCGGGATCAACTCCAATTTCGATTGGGTTGAGTGCAACTCCAATTGCGATTGGGGCCGATACGAATGAAAATGCTGCGCGACGCGAGCGGCTAGCTGCGCTGGTTGATGGGGGACAATCGGAGCATTATCTCGGTAGGCGTCTCTCAGTTTGTCAGGTGGATAAGATGTCAGATGCGGAGATCGATAAAATGTACGCGCGATATGAATCTAGGTTAGGTGCGGAGATGACAACAACTCTTGGATCAGCGTATTCATTTGTACGTTACCGCTGTTAGTATACTTCTCCCTATACCAAACACCGCGGGGTTGATTCGCGATCTAGAGACTGACCCTTTTATAGGACACACTCTTAGAACAGCCTGCTCAATTTACCTCGAGTTTGGAATGTACTTAGCTCCGCTGACAACCGCGTTGACCACGGGTAAACACTGTCAATTTGGACATATATGCCCACGAACTATAAGCTCAGGAAATCATGACACAAGACACACCTGCGAGAGTGGCGGAACCACAATCCCCTATTTATCCAACCCAATCGAAATCGGAGTTGAACCCGATTGCAGCACTTCCCTCAACTCCGATTGATCCTCAAACTCCAATTGGTGTTTGATGGTCGTTGTACGACATAAAAACCCAAAAAGACAGGCAGCTGGGCGGGCGGCGGCTGCCACCCGAAAAGTTAAAGAAGATAAAATACTCGCCGAGCTTCGAGAGGCCAAACGGTCGTTGCAATCGGGGACGGAGACAGCAAAACATCCGATGAAATCTGTTTCTCCCCCAATCGCGATTGGATTGAAACAGGAGAGGCAGCAATCCCCGATTGAACCCTAACACCACCAATACACTAATTGGAATTGGGTTGTTGGTGGTGGTCTGGCAGTTGTTGGTGCCCTGTTTGTGTGGAAATACCCCCTATTACACCAATCCTTATCAAAAAACAACCAGCCACTGTTCCGAAGAAAGTTACGAAACCGATTGCGCCCCATATAAACATTGATCGCGATCCCTTTTATATGCAATAATTATAATTATCAACAATGGCTGAACAAGATGGTAAAATGATAGTGAATGCACTTTATCACGCCGTGGTGATATCAGGTTTCAGTATCGGGTATGCTCGACTAGGAAAGATGGTATTAGGAGGGTCCACTCCCAAATTGGACTTTACTGTGAGAGACGTAGGTCTCGTGACCTTAGATGTAGCGGCCTCAGTTTTTACCCGAGATTATCTAATTAAAGCTGGAATTCTACCCGTTAATATATGGAAATAAAATGGCTTCGATCGGAATAATGATAGGTGGTGCGCTTTTAAACGCATTGGCGTTCGGCGGTAGCAACTTTATGTCCTCGAAAATAGGAAAATCGGACGTGGATGAGGAGCGCAAGCGTCACGATTTAGCTGTAGAACAACTCCAGAGCGCAAAGGAAGCATGGTCGAAAAAACGAACCGCCCATCTGGACTGGGTCAACGAAGAGCTTAAACGCGAGAATCACGCCTCGCAAACTTTCCAGAACGTTGAAGAAGCCAACCGCGAGTACGCACTGGCATATCCGCAGAAAAGTCTCGCGCCGCTGGATCGCGAGCCCCAACTTTCAGATTTCTATGTACTGTCAGAGGCCCAAAAAGACCGCGAGATCACGTTCATCGTCGTGGGAATGGGTGTGGTGGGTATCGTCACCTAATATATCCAATCGAGATTTTAAATTTATTAATTTTATAAAATATTTTTTATAAATATATATATAGAACGATGTCAGTTGACGAACTTTATTTTGCTATGATTGATATAGGCTACACTGCACTTAAGCACCGTATAGCTGGTGCAAAGGGTATGATTCGTCTGGCCCGAGATTCTCTCGAGACGTGGCGGGAGGATGAAAAAGCGGCCACCCTTTTCGCAAAGCGGATGTCAGATTCCTCCGAATTAGATTCCTCCGAATTAGACTTTCACAAGTTCCTTCAGAACTTAACCTGCAATCGCAATTGTACTTCCAACAAAGGTTTATTATTAACGACGCAGTTACCGGACGATCTGGCGAGGGCATGTTGGAGATTGTCCGATATATTAGAATACATCACATACGATGAACACGCACAAACTTGATACCAAACCATCGGTTCGCTTAGTGCGCAAGCTGGCGAACATGTACTACAGCCCCCGCGGCTACTGGAAGGGACTCGCGGCCATCAAGAACCTCGCGGCGGCGACCAAGGTTTCAGAAAACGCTGTCAAGGAATGGCTCAAGAAGCAGGCCATCTGGCAGATCTATTTACCCACGCCTCACAATATTCCGCGCCAGAAATTCGACGTGCCGGTGCCGAACCAAGTTCACCAAGCGGATCTCCTGATTCTCCCTCACGATCGCGTCGGTCGCAAGACGTACAAGTACGCACTGACAATCGTTGACGTAGCGAGTCGTTATTAGGGGGCTGAGCCGTTTGGCCACTAAAGAGTCTAAGGAGGTGGTCGAGGCTCTTTCCCGAATATATAAGAGGAGTCCTCTCAAATGGCCGAATCTTCTCTAGGTCGATCCCGGCCGCGAGTTCATGGGCGCGGTCTCTCATCTATTGTCTAAGCACAAGTTTCTCTCAGACGCGGCCGCGTCAACATCCACTGGGACCAGGGGATCGTGGAGCGGTTCAATCGAACCCTGGCTGAGAGGCTGTTCGGACACCAATATGCCAAAGAACTTGTAGACCCTCATTCGCGATCGACCGAGTGGGTGACTAGACTGCCCGCCGTGGTCTCCACACTGAACGGAGAGGTGACCAGATTGATAGGTAAGAAGCCTGTAGATGCCATCAAGTCTAAAAATGTGACGAGCAAGCCCTCTGCCGTCTCGCGCGGGCGACTAGTTAGTTTAGAGGAGCAACGGCTTCCATCGGATGTTGACGTCCGGTACCTCTATCAACCGGGAGAGCTCGAAGGTGGCAACCGCCGCGCGACTGATCCCGTGTGGTCTCTGAATGTATATCATCTAGATCGCTCTATTACCAAACCGGATGAGCCCGTGCTCTACTATTTGGCTGATGGTCCATCTCGCGGTTTTGTTCGCGAAGAACTTCTTATGGTACCTTCTGACACCCAGCTACTCCCGGATCGTCAGAGTCTTTAGTATTCTCCCCTTTTTCAGAGTTCTTTTTTTTTTTTTTACCTATCCTATAGGCTCGGTGTGTAATCCGTCTTC
This sequence comes from Conchocele bisecta, assembly GCA_029237695.1. Classification (NCBI taxonomy): domain Eukaryota; kingdom Metazoa; phylum Mollusca; class Bivalvia; order Lucinida; family Thyasiridae; genus Conchocele; species Conchocele bisecta. The sequence continues at coordinate 71,329,771 of CM055276.1, read as the reverse complement.
CATCCATCACTCTCCTCTTGTCGTAGTACGCCGACAACCCCAACTTCTCTTGCTTGTACGTCTTCATCACCCCGTTATCCGTTCGGAATCCCCTGTTCTCCGCCATGTCCCTACCCCCTTCGAGAGCACTCTTGTACCTTCCCCAAGTCAGATCGTTAGATCTCTTCGACATCCCTTTGGCCGAGTGCTTAGATCATCCGTCACCGCTCACGTAGTAACACTTGCTACACAGAGCGATGGCTCTATCTCCCTCGAATTCTAGCTTGAACAGTCGGTCTTCTCCTTATTGAACTTTCTCTTCATCTTCTTTCTCACCACCGCCGCCAGCGTCTTCTCCGACAGCGCGAAGTACATGCTGTCAGTGTCCATCTGTATCAGTTCGAAATCTCCGCGATCCACGTACTTGTCCAAGAAGTGGTAGTAGAACTCGAGCATCCGGAGCTTGGCCAACTGGTAGACCGCTATGACTCACTGAAACGGTCTGTTGATCACCACTCGAGTCTTCCTGCTCGATATCTCGTAAGCCTCCCCAATCTCCTCCAGGTCTTCGAACCACGCCGACCTCAGTGCCGGTCGACAGTCTTCTAATCCGTCGTATATGTGGTGTTCAGGTGTCTCTCTTGTGCCTCTATCAACTTGCCACAACACGCGTTGCCAACCAGTTTGAATATCTCCGCCAACACCGCATTGCTCTTGTCGACGTCCCCCGTCAGTCTGGCAGCGGTGACCTGTTCCACGAACCATTGAAACGGTTTGCCGGGCGTGTAGTCTATCACCCTATGCACCGTCCTTGACGATCAGACCGTGCTCCAGATACCACTTTAGCAGTGGGGAGTATATGATCATCTTCTTGGCGGACATTGCCCCCACGAGCTTTCTCTGTCCTTCGACCCTTTTCCTCCCGGTCCCGACCAGGTAGTCCTTCATGTGCTGCGGAACCTCGTTCTCATCGACTTCTCGATTAACAAACAGCGGTGACATTTCCGAGAACTTGTCTCTCAACGTTTCCGGGACCTCTATATCCAACTCCACAAATCCGAACCACTTTTCACTCCTGACCTTCCTCACGTAACAGTCTATATATGACTGTCCTTCCGGGTCGTCACACGTCCATATCGTCTCCTCCCCGCACGGCATGTCTTTCGACAGGGTAGACAGATACAACGCATTGGCGTCATACCCCATCACCGCCTTGCATATCTTCTCCTCCCGACTACCTACCTGACCCCTGATCGTCGACCTGGGTATCTGGAGAACTTTATCTGTGAGACTTTATCGTTTTACAGTCGTACGCCTTAACCCACCGGTCGTACGTGGTACCGGGTCCCAGATACTGGATGATGTCGAGAAATCTAAACTCCGGGGTAAACAGAAACATCGTCGTGTTGGCTCTCTTTCCGACCATCACCTTATTCACGGTGGCCGCCAACTTCTCGACAAAGTACTGCTTGATGAGGTTCAGGTCGTACCTGCTACAGTTGAACCCCACCACCGGGACTTGGTCAATCCAAGAGATAATCTTTGCTTGCTGAGACTTCGATAACATATCTATGTCGGCCGGCAGATACTTCTTCCTAACCCCCTCCCTGATTGCACTGCCTCTCATCTGTAGCTCAGTCACGAACTTCTCGACAAGCGTGTCAGGATCTCGTTCGCAGATGTGTGTGATCCCCTCGTGCATCGTATCTCCCACGACACCGATATAGGAACGTGTTCGACTTGTCGAGATACGCCTCGAAGTCGTAGACTATCTGGTGAGGGTACAGAGTCGTCTCCTCCTCGCGTGGCGATTGTGGATAGTAGGTATTCACTTCATACAACCACTCGCACTCCCACATCACCACCAGCTCGTAACCGGCCTTCCTTATCTTGGCGTCTTGAATTTTCGTCCTCTTGTACAGCGATCTCGCGCTACCTCTCATGCAATGCCTCGGACACCCGTGCCAGTAGCATCCGTGAAACTGAAACACGGTCTCGGTCTCGTGACAGTAACCGTCGACCGGATCGCCGGCCACCCACCTCTCTCCACCGTGACCACATCTCGCGTGATGTATGTGCTTTCCCACCCTCTCCTCTTCTCTATTCAACCATTGAATCGACCTCTCGGTCGCTGACCCCTTGGGATAGAACGCCTTCTCGTATGCCGACTGCGGTCTCTCTACCCTCTTACCTGGACATGTCACCACGGTCTTCCCACCCATGCAGGTGGTCGCGTGCCTGTGCATGTTACACGACTTTGTGAACCGTTGTTGACATCCGGTGCACCCGTACTCGTTCGTCATCTTGCGGAGGTTCGTTATGAGGAAAGAGTGACCTCCAAACATTCCTATCGTCATGATCTTCTCCCCAACCGCGTCGTAGTTTGCCGGAGACTTCATTAGGTACAACACTCCGTCGGTGGTGGGCTCGTAAACACGAATACCTAACTTGAAGCACTCTTCTACCTTCTTAATATCATCCAGGGGGATTCCCTTACTACCCGGTCCGTTATCGTGCCCGATGTATTCGCGAGCCAGAGCTCGTGCCTTCCTACAGCACCCGTCGGATCTCCCTCCACGGTGGATGGCTATGCACCTAAACAGACACAAGTAGTCGTCGTACGTGTCGACGGAATACATTCCCTTTTTCTGTCTTAACCAGTCTGGGAGTTTTCCCGCTCCCATGAGAAGTTGTTGCGCATCGATGATCATCTTCACCTCTACCGATATCCAACGAACGAAGGTCTATTTTGTGTTTGGTCTATCAACTTTGTCGATGTCCATTCGACCTTTCTCTCTATCGGATATCCAACTCTCCGCTTTGGAAATCTCGTTTATCCACGGACTGCCCTTTGATTGTTTGCGATAGATCATCGTTTCGTCGGTCTCGATGTTCCTAATACGATAAGAACACGAATACCTCAGATAAACATGAAACATGCCGTGGTCATCTCTGGGCGAATTTTATTCATTATGCGATTATCGATCTCCCAATCTACCCCCCTCTCGAAAGTCCATACTATCTTCCTCCTACCACTATCAACAGTTTCCCTAACTTCGGCTTCTTCGGCGAGAATCCTGGGACCCTCCTCCACCAAAGCTCTGGCGATATCTCTCCTACTCTTAGGAGGTCTCCCCACCATCCCTTGATAAATCTTATTGTAGTACGCATTGCATAGTGGTTTTCTACGTGCGCTGGGATCTTCTTTTACACGCTGCGCGTAAGCAGTGGCACGCAGACTGGCTGTCGTCTCGTTCTCCAATTTCTCTGAGCGTTTTTCGGGGTCGGCGGGCAGTCGTCCGGTCGAAACCGCACGCCGCAGCCTCTCCTCGTAGACGACGGCTCGCGCGTCACTGATCCTATCTGCTATATCTTTCTTGAGTCTCAAACCTTTTAGGGAAATTCCCCAACTCTTAGCTTGCTCTCTCATTTGCTTTATGGTAGACATTATACTGAGTATAACCAATAGATTTTTATCTTTAATATTGTGTCAGTTGTTATTTTATTTTTAATAAATGTATGACAAATTGCTGTATTTATACTGAGTATAACTTATGGATTTCTTATCTTTAATAGGGTGTCAGTTGATATTTATGACAGATTGTTGTAATATACTGAGTATAACCAATGGATTTCTTATCTCTAATAGGGTGTCAATTGTTATTTTATTTTTTTATTTTCTCCGTGGAAGCGCCAACCGCCATTTTACACACTGAACTTTCCACAGCGAATTCGGTGTGGAAGGTTTCACGCCTTTATTTTATCGGAAATCGCAATAAAAGTTACGCGTGGCGAATTAGTAATCATAAATACACAAACCGCTGCTGAATAATTATAGATTACTGACAGGGCTCTAGATAATGATTTATTCATTGATTATTTTTACTCCATGGTTTTGTTTTCAATTGGGTATTTTCAATTATCGATTGGGTACCTTACAACCGTTACCCCGTTGTATAATATTGAATAGGGTATTTTCCAATTCTGGTATCAAAATGTGTAATAAACATGGCTATACAAAACATTATATACGTGCATGTGACATCTTTTAAGTGTTGGTTAAAACTAATTAGAAATTATGTTTAATTGGGCCTTAGCTGAGTCTTTTTTCTCCACGTTTTGTTGAAGACATATATACCGCGGTCTGTCAAATCTTAAACAATAACATCCGAAGTATATCTGAATGAAAAGAAACTTACTCTATTTGCACGAACTCGGACGTTTCGCATCACACACGTTTCGGACCAGGGTCGAGTCAGCCATATCCTTATTTTTTCGGTCACATCTCAAAGCAATTACTTACGCGTCATCACCTGCGAACACTGTGCGTATTAAATGGCGAATTACAAAAAGGAATCGCCATTATCAATCGTAATCGACCGACCGGAAATTCATATGAAGTGCTTTTCACAAATACCGTCACCGTGTAATCTGCTAAAAAGTAGTCCATAGACGCTTATTATATGTATTTTTGCATCATCGATATAGACGCTTATTGTAATCAAATAAGATAGATAGGCTAGTGGTGATTTTGTGACTGATTTTGCCATCGACGTCTTTGTCATTTTTTAATAATTTTATTGAAAACTGTCCTTGTAAAATTATCAGTACTCATATACTTTCAAACCAATTGATTACTCGATGTTTTAAATGGGTTTTGGTACGTAGGGCTTTCAATTTGAATTGGGTTTTCAGATTTGTTGATTGCGTATTTACGCAAATACGCAGCTTATCAAGGCCTCTGGATTACGACCATACAAACGTCATAATTCCGTTTAGAATGACACGACCCTGCAGATGTTTCTAAATATCTACATCTGTTTACATGAGCGCAAAATGACGTCATTATTCAATCCCATAATGCAACGAAATATACCCTTTTAGAAATGCACTGTGTATAAACCTGTACTCGGATTGGCGACCAGTGAGCAAAGTGTAAAGATTGATTGCACTGCGCTACTTTTCTGCTGTACGTAAATGGGGTCCATTACATGAATTCTATTGTTTTATTCGGGTCAAACATATTTATGGAAACTGATACCTGATAGATGAAATGTAAAACAATTAACACATTTAATAGTCTAGCTCTTTTGTTTTAGATATTTATATAATTACAAATATTTTGTTTACACATTGAAGCTTCCAATAATATACCGATGCATGCTATTTTTCCAACTAACGACAGATGGCTATAATTATAGTTCAACCCTCAACCCACGATCCCCCTCCCCTCACCCCCACCCCCCCCCCTACCTAAAAATACTTTTTTTTTGTTTAAATGATCTAAATAAAAACACCCACATTGCTGAACGCAAACACAATTACTGCGCATAAGTACTGGGTGGAAATATACGTACTGGGTGAAAATATATTTGTAAAGCCAATTTGATTTTTCTGAAATCCTCCAAAAGCAAACTGAAATTTATATAAAATCCTCAAATGGCAAAAAATACTATTCTCATATGTGTATTTTTCGTAATTTAGTAGACTGAAAAAAAAAGAAACTTAAATAAAAAAAACATTGACAAAATAAACGACAACAATATCATTGGCAAATTAACTATATGTATTACTTTTATTCCCAAATTTCGATTTTTCAGTGTTTCCAAGCAACTGGAAAAAATGTATTTCGCACTAATAACATGTCATAGCCATGTATTGACCCATAAAATGACCAACAACCAGTCTCTGATAACCATATTATTCCATATAACAAATATGCTATTTGAAACTGATTGAAAATACATTTTTATAGACATATTTCAAAGTATTTGAAAAATTGTCTTAAAAATAAAATCTCCAGATTTTGTATGATATGTGGATGGTTAATTATTCCGCAATATAGACAATAGGGGTAGTATATAACGTATTTATTATATGAATTCATTTTAAAACAACGTTTCCATAAACATCCAGAAAGGTAGTCACAATTGTAAAAATAATAATAATAAATATTTGCTTATTAGTTACATGTATTCACAAATTTTGATTTTTGTTCAGTTATCGGAAAATCAATATGTTTATGCTCCTAACATATCATAACCGTTTACTCGCCCATAACATGACCAAAACCAATCTTTAGTAATCATATTCCTCGAAATAAGTATGCGATAATAAATTATGAAAATATATTATAGAAATATTTCCAGTTATTATATACGTATTGTCGTCTCCCATTGAAACACAATGCAGCGCAAAACGTCAATATATATCCATAGTGACGTCCCGTGAGTTCATATTGGTCATTGCCGGAACTACGCTTCACATCGCAAAAATAGTTCCTATCATGAATTATTGGCACACAGTCTAAACATATCAAATATCTAAATATTGTAATTTATTTTATAATTATTCCACAATATGATGCACAAGAGGGTGGTTATCTACATTCATTACATGTATTGGTTATATGAAAGGTATATTAACATACTGTATTATATTTGGTCGGAATACAAACTTTCCCCCATGTCAATGTAATATATCTCTTTTGGTATACTACATCTCGGATAGCAGTTGCTGTGTGGTGTCATAACGAATATATAAGAAAATGAAAGCTGTTCATTTTAATTTTTATAAATTTCTCTAAATTGCTAACAATGTAGTAATGGGTGTTACTATTTGCCAGTCGTTTTATGTATATTTCAACACTGACTGCACATAGTATGCGCTAACAAATATATTATCTTTCTGTAAATTACAGATGGCTATAACTATATGTGTATGACCTAGCTGATAAGGAGCTATAATGAAAAAATAATTATTGTTATACATCGGTAAAATATATGATATAAATAAATAAATAAAATGTAATATTGAAACATATTTTTTTAAAGTACATAAGTGACTTATATGTCATTTAGGTTATGCGAGCTAGCTGTTAAGGAGCTATAATGAGAAAAATAGTTATACCCATTGATCCATAAAATATGATGTAAATACATATATAAAACGTAAGATTGAAAAATATGTTTTTGACTTATTTGTCACTCATTTTATCCTATAAATATGAAGTTTCAATGTACTCTATGTATCTGTCAATAGAGTTACCCATCGGACATCTGCTATTTTGATCTCTCACTCATTCATATCTGACATACATGTTTTTCTCATTTTCAAAGACCGATGAAATTCTTGAAAATAGTTAAGGCCACTATCCATAAAATATATAAATCTTATATTTTTAATTGCTTCCACTATGTCTGATCTCCTTATAATGCATTGAGAAATCCCGGTAACCCAATGAAAGTCATTAAATCATAACATAAAATAACACGAGTTTTATGCTTTAGAATTGTCCAGGTCATTACCAAGGTCAGGAATGATCGAGACAAAATTGTCTCCCCTATTATCATATGAACCAAGTATACTTCAATTGTTATGACGTTATGGCCAATATAGCTTGATCTGACGAACGAAAAGTTGTAACAATGCAGTTGAAGTGTAAGGGATAGGCTAGAGTAGATAAGTACACGTAGTCACTTAATCACTTATAATGTACACTATATTACATGAGGAACACACAGGAATACATTATACATGGGGAACACACAGGAATATATTATACATTGATATGCGAACATCACTGTACTGTGCATGATACTATTCAATTACAAGGTTGTAAGCCAATCGACTGTTATACTTTAACGCAACCTAAAAGCTATAGACGAATAAACTCAGTATGTGGTATCTCAATGGTCCCGTAGTGGACAATAGTATGAATGCACAAGTACTTTGATGATCGCTAATCAAAGTGAAATAACATACAAGTATAACATGGCAGAACGAACATTGGAGGACAAATGATCATCTGAGCTACCCCAGTGCTGGCGTATCTCAATAGATAGTGGTAACCTCTGAGTATCAAGGTCCCAAGGTCTACCTCCCCCGCAGTATGAGGTCTAGTCACCAATATGGCTATTATCCAACTTCAAGTGGATTAATTCATAAACAATATATGTAGTCTTACTACAATCCCTTAGCCATGATATGCCATGATAGGAGTATTACCATACACTATCAAAGTATACATGTGTATTGCCTATGCAATATATTTCCAAAGTATGAATGTCAAAGTCAAAGCCGGATGTGGTTACATCACATGATAGTCAATAACGATATAATGTTCCGGAAGCTGGTACCGGAAGTAAAGTTCCACAGGTAGTATTATTTCCGGAAATGGTGGACCAGATGTGAAGTTCCTATGGTATCACTCGACTGTAGCAACCCGGATGTGGTGGACCGGATGTAAAGTATCCATGGTGAATCAATGGGTTGTAATACCGGAAGTAGTAGACAGGATGTAAAGTTCCGATATAATACAAATGGCGATTATCACGTTGGCTAAGACGCCGGGAAAAGTTTCACTTTGGTGACATTCAACTCGGTGGTAGTATAATGATATGATATGTGTGTATGGCGTTTCACTTCACTAATCTATGGCTGTGACTGTCTGCTGAACGCGATGTAGCTATCACACACTGCTCTATACAGGCCTGCACCCGGAGCTGCTACACACACTGCGCCAGACAGACGTACGGACACTCGGACGACCTTGTACTCTGCACTGACTGGGGTCTGCCCTCAACGAGTGGACCAAAACGTTCAATGTTGCTCGCTGGAGCGATCTCAAGAGGCTACAAAAATGAAATGAGTCTCCAATTACTGGACGAATACGCACAGACAGACAGACAGGATGCACAACGGACTAAAACGCGAATCGAACAACGGCAAATCACAGCTGAAATAAAATGTTGTAGGTACATACCAAAATCCTCCGTGTCACTGGTGAATACAGTACTATCGTTCTGTTACCAGAAAATATGTATCCCACCAACACATAGCGAGACATCGCTTATATACACACCAGTGAAACCATGCACGGAATAATGAATATGCCTACCCCTCGTTCGACATCTCACATAAATATTACAAGACCATGGCTTTTGCCATTTCACCCGTGGGTTATATTTGGCATAAATATATGTTCCCACGCCATAAATTCAACCAAACTAGTGTACAGCCCTCGTGGAATAAATAACATCCAACATGGTATATCACACACTACCCTAAATCTGCACACTATAGACCCAGATCTCATAATCCGAAATCTACTCGACTGGTCTCGACAATGCGAAGGTTGCTTTTTGGCCCCGCCAAACCCCTCCATATCGGTCCTACGGGCTGTACACTCAAATGAGAGTGTAGCACATACTAAACTCTAATATCGTGGTCATTTATGGAAATATCACGACACAAAGCATCACCAGTATGGGATCTGATGTATCCGTGTTGGCCAGTACCAGGCTATGCTGAAACACTAACCCGTATCATACATAACAGGGCAGACCATGGTATGGTCTGCGCTATATACTGGCTTCACCTACAGAAGGTCCCCTATCTGATGAACAACTGACACGCGGACAAACTCGGCCGGCACGGATAGTGGACATCCGTAATACTAAAAGTGGTCTTTTCCCTAGCGAAACCAGCACACGCAGTCAACGAGTTCTCTACCACACACATGCATAGTCTGTGGCAAATATGGCGTGACATCAGTAAAACATTGCTCATAAAATGGACGTATATTTAAATCCACAAAAAGGACACGCATAAACGTATTTCATTCAACCAATACAACATAAGCCCCGTTATTACACGCACATTGTACATGGCAAATGTACATGCTAAATCACAGGTATGTAAAAATCACAGGTGTGTGAAATCACAGGTATGTGGAATCACAGGTATGTGAAATCAATAGTGCACACAATACAACACAGTACCACACATCACAAATATACAATTATACGGAATCCAGAATGTACAAGAATGCACGTGTCACGCGACATATCTCCCCACTAAACAAAAAGTGTTTACACTTTCGTGCATAATCGCGAGACACGTTGGCACAGCTGAATCTACCCCGATATCCTGCTCAGGTAGTCTGCCCCAGATTGTCGGCCCCTTTTATCGCGACAATACGTATTCTGGCTGACTGTTTCGCTGACCTTAAATGGGATAGGGTACCCCTTAATTCTTAATGGGTACTGCGTTGACAACTTTATCTCATGTTTCTCTATATGGGTGTGTCCCGGTGCATCCCTCAGGACATGGGTGAATTCCCGTAAGATCTCTTTGACTTGGGTCTTTTGTTTCTTGCCTAAAACCGGCGACAGGTCAACTTTGCTCTCCGTATCGGACTCTAATCCCCTGGGACATAACATGTTTTCTTCGGCACTACACCCACTTGGACTAGGACCCCCCTCTACTGTGTCTTCTATCGCGATTTCGCACGTTTTCTCGAGCCGTTCGCGCAAGTCGAGGACGTACTGATACGTCGTTTTGACGTTGTCCTCTATGTCCTTCTCGGACCACAGATCTCTTAGTATGCTCATCGGACCGCGAACGGCCCTTCCGTACAATAGTTCAAACGGTGAGAAAGCCAAACTTTCTTGAGGGACTTCGCGATACGCGAATAAGAGCGCGTTAATGTATTTGTCCCAATCTTTGGGACGTTCGCTTGCCATTCTGCGAAGCATTTGCTTTAACGTACCATTGAACCGTTCCACGAGACCGTTACACTGTGGGTGGTACGGTGTCGTGGTTAACTGTCTCAGCGATAACAATCTACTAACTTCCTCCATGACTGCCGACGTAAATTGACTACCCCGATCGGTGAGCATCTCCTCGGGGATACCCAGTCTACTGAACATATCCACGAGAGCTTCCGCGACTCGTTCGGCCTCGATGCCTGGTAGTGGTACCGCTTCTGGGTACCTAATTGAATAATCAACTAACGTTAGTATGTAACGATTCTTTCGATCGGTAGCTGGAAAAATTGGCACTACAATGTCAACTGCGACTCGTTTTGTTTGACGGAGTGTCTATCAACGGCATAGTTCCTAACGGAACCTTGGTGATGTGTCCCTTTGACACAGTCTTTTGACATATGTCACAAGACCTACAAAACCGTGTAATGTCACTGCCCACGCCTGGCCAATAAAATTCTGATAACACTCGATCAGTTGTCTTCTTAACCCCTAAATGGCTCGCCATGATTGATTCATGTGCCACTTTCATCACGGTAGTCCTAAGTGTTTTTGGGACTACCAGCTGATGGTACATCCTACCTGACCCTATCGATTCGAAATTACGATACAACAAGTCTTTTCAGTATGCGAATTTCGATTTGTTTCCGTTCTTACTTGACCGTACCGTTCCGTCTTTTGCGTTATTTCGAACCGACGTCAATGTGACGTCATGTGCCTGCGCCTCTTTGAATTCATCACGTGATACGTTAGCGATTGCGGTAGGGACATTGAGTGTCTTATACGATTCGTCTCGGGCTGTCGTTTGTGACCTAGTTTCAACTACGCACGATTTTGCGCCTCTAAAATCGGATATCACCGGTAACTCTGACCCGTCTACATTACCTATGGTAACATCATACATTGTATCTGTCATGCAAAGGGCTTCTACCTGACCTTTGAAAAAAGGAGTATCTAGATCTACCCGGGCGGTAGGAATTCCACTCATTTTGCTCCTATTTACCAGCATGCATGTTGAAACTTTGCTTAAAAACTGATCTGGTTGTACTAAACTTTCCCTGACGACCACCCCGGTACACCCAGTATCTCGCATTACTGTGACATTTTTCCCATTTAATGTGCCCTCTGCTACGGGTAGCCTATCCATACCAAATGTACATCCGTTAATCAACTCCGGCTGTATCTCGCTACCTGAACATACAATAGTGGTGTCGGTATCAACCATACAGAAATTTCCTTGGTTTTCCCCTGGTTGTTCCGTGTTTTGCCATTTACCTCTACCTCTGCCTCTAGTGTGCCTTCCACTTCTACCTCTATTTCTACCTCTGTACCGACCTTTCTGTTCTTTATCTGCAAAACTTACATGTTTCTCTTCCTCGACTGCTGCTGCTTTGTAAGCTGAGGACCGGTCACGTTTAGGACAATCGTAGGACATGTGACCTTCTTTGCCACAATGGTAACATGTCCCGTGATGCCTATCATAGCCGTTCCTGCTGGTACTTCTGTCATAACTGCCTGTACTCGGGCTTCTATCATAACCACCCCTACTTGGGCTTCTATTTTGGTCTCTATTCTGATATCTGTCCCTATGTCGACTCCTATCTCTGGATCGATTATCCGCACTACTTACCTTGCGCCTCTGGTTATCTACTGACCTGTACTCATTTCTGTTGATAGTACTGTTCCTCTGAACTACATACTTGCTACCTCCTCTAGCTTCTGCAAAGTAATCTGCCTGAACCGCCATCTGATCTATCGAGTCAAATGTTTTCTCTTTGAGAAATAAGTAGAGCTCACGACTGCATATACTTAACATCTGATCTCTGATTATGTAGTCTAGTACTCCATCATATGTTCTATTCACCTTACCTACCTCAAACCATCTATCTAAATAGTTCTTTGACCGACTGACATATTGCACAAATGATTCACTGTGATCAGGTTTGGTGTTTTTGAACATGCGTCTGAACCCATCTTCCGTTAGATCAAAACATTTCAACAATGCGGATTTCAACTTATCATAGTCAAGAGCATCATCAATAGGTAGTCTAGAATATACATATAATGCCTTGCCCTTCAATACAGCACTCAAGTGTAGTGACCACTTATCTCTCCCCCACCTTTGAATTGCTGCGTACCGCTCAAGTCTAGCTAAGTAGCTATCCATGTTGTCATTATTCTGATCAAAATGTGGCAGCTTCGGACCGAATGCTCTGCCATAGTCCCTATCATGTCTATCTTCATCTACTTCTTCACCTCTTTCTACTTTTGCCATTTCTACCTGGTGCTTAGTGTCTAATTCTCGCAATTTGAATTCTAGAGCTAACTGTGCTTCATTGGCATCTATTCTATCTTTCCCCATCTGTCGCGAAACCTCTTTAGCTAACTGCTCAGCATCTAACCTATCTTTCTCCATCTGTCGTTCAACCTCTTTAGCCAACCGCTCAGCATCTAACCTATCTTTCTCAGACTGCCTAGCCTCTAGTCTTTCATGTCTTTCTCTCTCCAGCTCTTCCTTTACAACGGCCCTTAACTCTGAATCTGCTAGCCCTAAGCTTTTGCCTATCTCCATTAGCTCCTTAATGGACGACATTCTCACTCTCAACTCAACTCCTGATTATCGATTTACACGCTTTACCCGACGGTACACAAGGTCTCTAGCACTCAAATCACTTGATGATATGTGCGAGTCTCTTGCTTCACGTCTATAAGGTTAAGGTAAATCAATCCGGTCTCTACTCCTAACGACGGTATAAGTTTCTCAATTCGGGTATGTCAATCCGGTATATGTATGGTCTGATGTAATGGTATATATACAATTCCCCCTCTATGGTACTGGACACAAATATTGGGGACTGGTTATAGACACCTGGCAGGATATAGTATTGTTCATACACAATATAATAGTGATAGTAATCTCGCCTCAGATGTAGAAGTGTCTAGTGATAACCTAGAACACCCACTGTGCCATCATCACAGAGAGGTACTGTTCGATACAATGACCCTTACATCGACTATCTCACAAGATCGTCTCAACTCTATACTTCTGTACCTAGGTAGTCAAATCATGTATGTGGTGATGTATTAGTGCCTAAGTGTTGGAGGGCATCTTACATTAGCTCCCAAGGCAAACAAATACAAGATTGAATTTTGACGACGCTAGGGGTACAGCTATTCTAGCCTCCTTACTTCAACTGCTTTGAAGAAACTGATTATAAAAGAGGAAACAAATCCCACTTATGACACCATTGTCAAGGTCATTACCAAGGTCAGGAATGATCGAGACAAAATTGTCTCCCCTATTATCATATGCACCAAGCATACTTCAATTGTTATGACGTTATGGCCAATATAGCTTGATCTGACGAACGAAAAGTGGTAACAATGCAGTTAAAGTGTAAGGGATAGGCTAGAGTAGATAAGTACACGTAGTCACTTAATCACTTATAATGTACACTATATTACATGGGGAACACACAGGAATACATGATACATTGATATGCGAACATCACTGTACTGTGCATGATACTATTCAATTACAAGGTTGTAAGCCAATCGACTGTTATACTTTAACGCAACTTAAAAGCTATAGACGAATATACGCAGTATGTGATATCTCAATGGTCCCGTAGTGGACAATAGTATGAATGCACAAGTACTTTGATGATCGCTAATCAAAGTGAAATAACATACAAGTATAACATGGCAGAACGAACATTGGAGGACAAATGACAATCATCTGAGCTACCCCAGTGCTGGCGTATCTCAATAGATAGTGGTAACCTCTGAGTATCAAGGTCCCAAGGTCTGCCTCACCCGCAGTATGAGGTCTAGTCACCAATATGGCTATTATCCAACTTCAAGTGGATTAATCCATAAACAATATATGTAGTCTTACTACAATCCCTTAGCCATGATATGCCATGATAGGAGTATTACCATACACTATCAAAGTATACATGTGTATTGCCTATGCAATATATTTCCAAAGTATGAATGTCAAAGTCAAAGCCGGATTTGGTTACATCACATGATAGTCAATAACGATATAATGTTCCGGAAGCTGGTACCGGAAGTAAAGTTCCACAGGTAGTATTATTTCCGGAAACGGTGGACCAGATGTAAAGTTCCTATGGTATCACTCGACTGTAGCAACCCGGATGTGGTGGATGTGATGTAAAGTATCCATGGTGAATCAATGGGTTGTAATACCGGAAGTAGTAGTAGACCGGATGTAAAATATCCATGGTGAATCAATGGGTTGTAATACCAGATATAGTAGACCGGATGTAAAGTTCCGATATAATACAAATGGCGATTATCACGTTGGCTAAGACGCCGGGAAAAGTTTCACTTAGGTGACATTCAACTCAGTGGTAGTATAATGATATGATATGTGTGTATGGCGTTTCACTTCACTAATCTATGGCTGTGACTGTCTGCTGAACGCGATGTAGCTATCACACACTGCTCTATACAGGCCTGTACCCGGAGCTGCTACACACACTGCGCCAGAAAGACGTACGGACACTCGGGCAACCTTGTACTCTGCACTGACTTGGGTCTGCCCTCAACGAGTGGACCAAAACTTCCAATGTTGCTCGCTGGAGCGATCTCAAGAGGCTACAAAAATGAAATGAGTCTCCAATTACTGGACGAATACGCACAGACAGACAGACAGGATGCACAACGGACTAAAACGGGAATCGAACAACGGCAAATCACAGCTGAAATAAAATGTTGTAGGTACATACCGAAATCCTCCGTGTCACTGGTGAATACAGTACTATCCTTCTGTTACCAGAAAATATGTGTCCCACCAACACATAGCGAGACATCGCTTATATACGCACCAGTGAAACCATGCACGGAATAATGAATATGCCTACCCCTCGTTCGACATCTCACATAAATATTACAAAACCATGGCTTTTGCCATTTCACCCGTGGGTTATATTTGGCATAAATATATGTTCCCACGCCATAAATTCAACCAAACTAGTGTACAGCCCTCGTGGAATAAATACCATCCAACATGGTATATCCCACACTACTCTAAATCTGCACACAATAGACCCAGATCTCATAATCCGAAATCTACTTGACTGGTCTCGACAATGCGAAGGTTGCTTTTTGGCCCCGCCAAACCCCTCCATATCGGTCCTACGGGCTGTACACTCAAATGAGAGTGTAGCACATACTAAACTCAAATATCGTGGTCATTTACGGAAATATCACGACACAAAGCATCACCAGTATGGGATATATCCGTGTTGGCCAGTACCAGGTTATGCTGAAACACTAACCCGTAACATACATAACAGGGCAGACCATGGTATGGTCTGCGCTATATACTGGCATCACCTACAGAAGGTCCCCTATCTGGTGAACAACTGACACGCGTTCAAACTCGGCCGGCACGGATAGTGGACATCCGTAATACTAAAAGGGGTCTTTTCCCTAGCGAAACTAGCACACGCAGTCAACGAATTCTCTACCACACACATGCATAGTCTGTGGCAAATATGGCGTGACATCAGTAAAACATTGCTCATAAAATGGACGTATATTTAAATCCACAGAAAGGACACGCATAAATGTATTTCCACCAATACAACATAAGCCCCGTTATTACACGCACATTGTACATGGCAAATGTACATGCTAAATCACAGATATGTAAAAATCACAGGTGTGTGAAATCACAGGTATGTGGAATCACAGGTATGTGAAATCAATAGTACACACAACAATACAACACATCACAAATATACAATTATACGGAATCCAGAATGTACAAGAATGCACGTGTCACGCGACAAGAATATACTTTAATTATATAAAATATGAAACTATGACGTTTTATTTTAGTTTTGTGTGAAAATAATTAACATTCAGATCATGCAAGACATATAGTGCTAATGTGTGTGGCAAATGATTCCCACATGACATAAACACATGTCATAATTTGTCTGAAACAGTGTGATATTTGTTAACAAAATATGGTGACCTTAACAAATTGTAGCATAAAAGCAAGGATACATAATTCAACAGTTTAGTATGTTCAACCTTCTCTCGTGTTATCTTGATTTATTTCCTCTGACAACTAGAATGGGAACGTCAGAACTACAAAACAAACCACATTGTATCCTACTATTTATTCTGTAGATGACAAATCCACACATAGGCATACAATTACATAACATGCAATACAACAGAGAAATACACAAAACATGAATACTGCAGTGTTCAAGCCTGAGTCGGTCCAAACTGGAAATTGAATTCACGCTTTACATATTAACCACAGTGATTTTCAATTACGCATCAATACTGGCGCGCGATCTATAAACAACAACCAAAATGGCGGAAATGTAGCTTTCAGAGTGTAACATGTCGAAATAAATAGACAGCAATTAGTTAATAGGTTGGTTAAACTAGAAAACTAGTTAACATTAGGCAAGTATTACAGATAAATATGTCAGCTAAATGGCTGAGAAATGTATGTACACACATCGTTAGTTCACTATGTAAAATGTTGTAATTTGTTACGTCGGGGTAGTGGACATTTCGTTTTCAGTGGGGAAATAACGGTCGGAAATATGACGCTAAGCGAAGTAAGACGTAGCGAAAAGCGGAATACTTATTTGACTAATAAACATGATAAAAACGTTAATATCCTACAAGCTGTGTGGTGAAAATGAAAGTTCGTTCAGCGACCGATTTGTAACTAAATAATCCAGGTAGGTCACCTCAATATGAGTAATATGATTATTAGGGCCCCGCCGAGAATCAGCTGTGCCTTATAGGTTTCACCCTGTCATCTGTCTGTCGGTGTGTCTGTCTGTTGCCTTAATTATTCACAAAAAAACATGTTTTTACAGCTCATGGACGATTATTATGCGCTGTTGAAACATGTTTTTATCGAGAAATATTGAAAATAAACATTTCCAGCAGACGACAAACTTTAGTAAGTCAATTTAGTAAGTATTGTTGATTCCAGGGAATATTGTTAAGTCGTGGGAGCGAATTGTTAAATTGACGGAACGAATTGTTATTTCGTGAGAACGAATTGTTAAATTGAGGAACGAATAGTTATTTCGTGGGAACGAATTGTTATTTCTTGGGAACTAATTAATAAAAAAGAATGCTACGTATCCTGTGGGGCTCCGTAAGCAATGGCTTCCCGTCCTGTGGTGGCAGCGTGTTCACTCGATGGAGGTGGATTTCTCGAAATTGGGAGCAGCAGTTCTCCATAGAGGATGACATCCAAGTTTGGACGGGGTGTCTAAAACACCTAATTTCCGTAGCGATGCCGTCTCGGCTCTTTGATTACCATGTCTTCTGTTAAAATGGTGGCCATTTTAAACTTCAAGACGGGGAGGGAGTCTAGCAGGGAGTCGTGTGTAGGCGTATGCTCAATTCACTGTATTGTCATTTTGTAAATTATACTAGGAAATATGGATCAGACTGTGCAGTCGGATCAGTGTCTACACTGTTCGCCAATACCCAGGGACTTAGGCTACCTGTATAATGTCTGCAATGCATAAATAATTCCCATGGCACATTATCAGGGTGTACGAGTGTGTAGTGATCTGGATCTACACTTTTGTCAGATCGTGGCCCAAATGGTGGATAGTCTCACTGTCACTAATTAATATGGCTAGGGGATATATGTAACTGTGACTGCAGAAATTGTGCTTATGGGTTTCCAGATCAGCCTGTGCATATACATGTCTGACCAGGATATTCACTGCTCTTTGATAATGAGCTACACTCGTCACAAATACCATAAGCCCCATTCCTCCAGTGACGGCCACATATCTGGCTGGAATTTATGTTGTACCTTTGCCGAATATCCACATCTTGGTATCGAAGTATTTCTCCGCAGCGTGGTAGTAGTACGTGGTTTCACCATCTTTCTCCGACCAGTGCACCTCGGCTTTCCCGACAAAATGGATGATAAAGCTGCAATGGACGGACGAAAGTGGCTACAATGGACGATTACTGCGGCTACAATGGACCGATAACCAGCTGCGAATGGACGATCGTAAGCGACAATGGACGATAATAAGCTGGAATGGACGATCGTAGATACAATGGACGGGATAATAGGCTGGAATGGACCGATCGTAGCTTACAATGGACGATAATAGCTGCAATTGGCGATAAAGCTACAATGGACGTTATTGGCTACAATGGTACGTTACCTTATTGGGGCTACAAAGGACGATATACTGATCGATAATAACTGCAATGGACGATAATAGCTACACTGGTCGATATTGGCTACAATGGACGATACTAGCTACAATGACGATAGTGGCAACACTGGACGATAATGGCTACAATGGACGATACTGCTCAGTGCTTGGAGCCCAATCTCAAACTAGAACTTCGATTATTGGTACTGGGACTGCTTTTGATGCACAGAAACAATATTTAGCAAATGTTAATGATGCTATTAACAGAGCTGTAGACTTACCAACAACAATTTCAAATTATCGGAATGTTTTAAAATATACTAGGTCAAAAGTTGACTTTGTATATGGTATTGGTTTATATATGGCACCAAGCGACATGGATTTGCAGATAGGAAGTATTCAAAATTATAATAATTTAATAGTAATAGCTATTGGCGATCAATCAGTTGGTTTTAATGATAATGTAAATGGTATGCCAGTTCCACCACATGTACAAACACAAGAAAAAAAAATATTGTTAAGCCCCTTGCACCATCTCCAATTTATAAACATAATATTACAGCGGCATCTCTAATTTCTAAAATTTCAATACCTGAAAAAATAGAAGCAGATAATCATGAAAATTATAATCTGCTCTAGTCACCGGTAGTATTATAATTGGTTTATGTGTATTATTATTTTATTATCGAGACAAAATATAATCTTTAGCAAACATATATAAAATACCTGCAATTGCTATTATTAAAGCCCATAAATTATTTGCTAACCAACCAACCAACCAACCAACCAACCAACCAACGGCTTTCTCTGCATTTTTCAACAACCAAGCTACACTTGATCCAATAATTCCAGGTAATGAAGCTGCTGCTTTCCCGGCTAGCGGTCCCAGTAATGATCCAAGATTTTGTAATTGTTTCTTAACACATTCTTTGGCACCTCCTTTCCCTGGTGGTTTTGGAATATTTGCAGCACCGCTGGTACCGGTAATACTTAAAATTAAAGTAGAAACTATAAATCCAATAGCGGTTATAACTGAAACTATTGTTATTCCCTGTTCTTTGAATAGTGTTTTTAGTTTTTCTTTTAATGTTGTATCTTTGCGTAATACTCTTTCGATTTAAATTTTTATTCGGTTTAGTTGGGTTCTTAATGTTCCCTTATCATTTAATACAACCTCAAGACGAGCTTCACGCTCGGATACAATGTCTGCAATTTGTTTTTCTATTTGTTGTGCCTCTGGGTTATCATAATAAAATGCTATGGCAACTTTAATACAGCTGATTTCTTAGTTTTATCAAGTTCATCAAGTTTCGCTATATTATTAGCGAGAGAGCCCTTCGTTTGTTGTAATGCTTTGTTTAAAGCTTTAAGTTCTCTCAATGGCAATGTTTCAAAATAATCAGTAATCCCTGTTCATGTTTCTTTTGATAATGTGTCAATAATTTATTTTACTGATGTTTCTGCGTCATTAACTGTATTTGGTAATTCGGTCATTTCTATATTTTCGACATTTGGAATTTCGTTTTCTATAGTTTGTATTTGAGCGACTGCCTCTATTGGCAACTTGGTCTTTGGTATGTCCAATAGGGATTTTAATTGTGTCTCCCCTTTATCAGTGAATGCTTTTAATAATTGATTTGGATTGCCTTCACGGCTTATTCGTACACCCTTCCAGTACAGTGTTTTGTTTTTCGTATGCAAATCTGGTCTCAGTAAATCAAATTGCTGATCCGATATTTCAAATGTTTTTTAATGACTCTCTGAATGTTTCTATAAACCTTGCTTGCTGGGACAGTTTCACCCCCGAAGTTGGTTGTTCCATTTGAACAGTTGGTATAATTTCACTGGTATCTATTGTGGATACATCAGGGTCATACGTTTCATTATCATAATGCATAAAGTCTCCTTCTCCACCTTCAGCCATTATTTATGTTTTTATTAAAGTAAATAATTCATAAATAGAAACAAAAAAACATTACAACATACGGAAGAAAACTTAATCCTTATAGACATTTAAGAGAACCACTCGGAGTGAAAGGAATAAGTCAATCAATTAAAATAACAAATAATCCATTAAAATAACAAATAATCCATCTACAATTAATCAAAATCAGCAGCTTTTAGTGCGGTTTCCAAATGTAGGGCCAAACGATTTGATTATGCCTATGACGATCGCAAAATACTTCAAAATCTTGGACGTGCGATAGTCAAGAAAACAACTATTAAAATATCTGGTACTGAAATTATGTCAGTTGACGATTCATATGTGTATTATATCTATCGAGATCTATGGAAAACACCACCAGGGCGAAGTAATATGGTTTGTCAAGGTATAGATGACAGTACAGGTTCAAATGTAGCAACATTAAGAACTGGAGCAGCAAATGCTAGTTCTACACACGCTGTATATATAGCTATCTTAGATACATTTGGGAACCGGTTCTATATACCATTATATTTTGAACTTCTTGAAGCTGATATGCCATATTATCAATCTGGGTTAGGTGACAGACTCGAATATGAACTTTCATTTAATGATTATTCAAGGGCAATAATAGCCCCAGGTGATTTGAATGCTAATTATGAAATTAATAATGTAAGTTTAGAATTTGATATGGTCACAGAGCCTAATTTAGCGACAATGGTAAAAAATCAATATATGGGACAAATGTCAATACTATATGATAGAATTCTTCGTCACCGAAAGATAACTAAAAATGAAAGTGAAATGTGATTTTCATATGGAATATAAATTTGAATACACCTACTAAATCCATGAAGGAAATTGTAATGTTATTTGAAGAACCATCAGCACCTTTTGCAAGAGAAAGTGAAACATTATATAATCCAACAATAAATAATGTTGAAGTAACAATCGAGGGTGTGCCTAGTCTATTATACAGTAAAGGGATGAAAGCATATACTATGTGGGATGAAATACGCAAACACTTTGCTGGCAGAGATATTAATGATCCGATAGTGAACATTGTCAGTAAAGAATTTCATGTGTCCAGTGTGACAGTTGGCAAATATCTTACAAAACAATATGCACTATGGCTTGACTTAATAACAACATATGATACTAGTTTACATGGGAATGGACGGAGAATAGAAAATAAGAGTGAAGGTATCACACTTCAGATTTATGAAGCAGCTGAAACTGCAGGTACAGTAAATATATATTTATTTATAATTCAAGATGCGCAATTAAATATAGAAAATGGACGATTTGTATCGGCGTTGTATTGATTTGCTAAAGTAGGCACATAGTGCTATTATCTGTGGTCAAACCGGATGTGGTAAAACGGAATTTTTCCTTGACCTAGTTGAGCTTTCACATTAACAAGGTGGATATGCTGGACTATTTGAGAATATAGTTATACTTTGTCAAACTATAGCATGGAACAAGGCTTATACAAACAGAAGTTGGATAGGTGATGTACGACACCCGAGAGATACACACATAAATATTGTTAATCCAGTTAGTAGTAATGGCTAAGAGAATCCCCAAGATCTGTTAAGATCATTTTTTAATAAATATGCTGGAAGTCCATCATTATATATCATTCATGACTGCTCAGCTACAAAGCAATTAAAAAAGAAAAAGGATATGCTGTCACAACTCGCGACATTCGGAGCAAAGCGTTTGGGTTATATCACAGAGATATAATTAACTCTTAAAAGACTTAAGAGAAGTGACGAAATGGCTGTGTATGTTTTATACAAAAGATAGAGATAGTTTTGAGGACTGTTTGAGAGAAAATGATGGTATTTCAACACTGGAGGAAAGAAACAAAATAAGAAAAGAGTTATGGAAAAAAAACCATTCTAAATTGCTTATTAGAACTGACCCACTGGTTATAAGTCGCTTAAGAAATGCTGAAAATTGCTTAATATTACTTAATATTTCTTATTTTACTTATTTTAACTTGATTTAACTGGATGTTAACTTGATTTAACTAAGCAATTCATAGATAACAATGTTAAGAATTGCTTTGTAAATAGGTATTGCTTCGCATTGCTGAGTAGTTCTAATTTATCTTAAATAATAGTAGTGATATATATAATGTTAGAGCTATTGATATTCATACAATTATTGATTATTATATTTGGTTCTGTTTGGATTTATTTTAAAATTAAATAGTATTTAACATATGGAATGTGAGGAACTTTTAGAACAACTAAGTGATGATAAAGTATACAAAGATAATGATGTAGGTGAAGTAAATAATGACCACTTAAAACAACGGTTATCTGCGATTATTTCAGGCGGGAAAGCTGTCCAATATTTAGGTAAATATATAATAATTTCACAACTAGAAGAATTACCAAATGAACAAATAATGAAATTGTGTAATAGATATGAAATAGATTGGGTGCTTCTATGACAAACATTTTTGGTAATACTGTTTTGAATATGTATGCTATACTTGCTGGTAAAGTCCTACATATACCGGAAGAAAATCATACTAAACTTCTAGCTGATTTAGAAGATGACCAATTTGTTGAACATGCATTGACTAGTACTTGCTATGAGTTATATTTTAGGTTTGGTGCATTTCTGGCACCTATTACTACAATGATAACAACATATAAATATTGTCAATTTAAAAATAAAAATAATATAAATAAAAATAATGGAGACGGAGAACACACAACAGAATCCTGAAGAAGAAATTCCAGAACGAAAAGAGGAGCTTAAACAAGTAACAACAAATAATCCGAAACGGGTGGAAGATGGCAAAAAAGGTGCTGCTGCTAGGAAAGCCAAACAAGAAAGTCTATTAAATAAAAAAGTAGACATAACACCTGAAGAACCAGTTATAGAGAAAGTTCATCAAACTACATCAAATATAATATATTTTATAGCTGGAATGCATATAACTGTCGGTGCTTTATTTGGTTGGAATGGTTCAATCAAAATAAAGTTGTAACAAGAGAACCTGAAATGTCTAGTGTCGGTGATGTAAAACACAATCCATTTTTTATGCAGTAAATAATTAATTAAATTAAATACATAATATATAAATTTTAAAAAAATGACGACAATGAATACAGATGGAAAGATAATAGGAAATCTTGCTTATCATGCTGCTGTAATAACGGCGCTTGAAATAGGATTTGCGAAGATAACGAATAAAAGTTATTCAAACAGGCAGTTCCAAAACTAAAACTTGATGGTTATAATATGGCGATGCTTATATACACATATACACATACACATACACATACACATACACATACACATACACATACACATACACATACACATACACATACACATACACATACACAAACATACAATACAATTACTATTGTCATGTACTTTGACATGTATCCATGTGAATTGACATGCATAGATAAATGAATATATTTGAGAATTTTAATGGTTATAAGGATTTTAGAAGTAGAGTTGAGGATAGAGGGAACATATAAAAGGAGAGAGAGGTGGAAGGAGTTGATAGATTTGGATCGAGCAATGTCGTAATATGCATTAGTATGTATTCTACTTCGGGTCTCTATGAATCAAGGGTATTATATGTGCATAATGTATTGTTATTCTAGTTGTATTCCGTCCCACTTTCGTTCATGTGTAGCAACTTTATTTTTATTTATAGCTATTGCTCTCTCAATATCTTTTTTTTTTTTAAATAGCTTTTAAAATCAGAAAAGTTTGGTTCTGTATTCCTTAATTTACAAAAATATATAAAATATTTTCCAAGTATAATGCACAGGTTTAAGAATATATTTTTCTGTTCATACTGTCCAAAACTTATTAAATGCCAATCTAGGTTACATGTAACATTATGATCCTTTAAAAAGGAACCCACTTGTGACCAGAAATGTTGACTTTTATTGCATTCCCAGAATAGATGTTTATTTGTTTCCTGGGCCATGGTACAGAAGTCACACAAAGTAGAATTTACTATGTTACATTTGTACAAGTAATCATTTGTTGCTACAATTTTCATTAGAAATTTGTATTGAACATTTTTTAGTTTAGAACTTATTGTGCTTTGAAAATAATGTGTGTTTACTACCTTCCAGTTAATATTTTTATCGACGAATTCTTCATTCCATTTTGTTCTTGCTTTATAAACAACATTTGTTTGACGATTAAGAAGCATAGTATGTAGCATTTTGTTACATTCTTTTGTAGATTTAATTATTTTTATTAGTGGTGTGTTTGTGTTTATTGCATTTATTCCTTCGTTTTTTATCTGTCTCTTCCAGTTTGTTTTTATGCTTGTTACAATCTTGTAATATTTTAAATAATCGTTGTTATTGATATTGTATAGTTGTTTTATATCTATAAATTCAAAGAATGACTTACTTCTATAATCATATATTTACTATATATACTTAATTCCACGTTAATACCACTCTTTATAGAAAAATATTCGGCCATTTCCTTTTAGTTTCGAATTATTCCATATTATTTGTTTTGATATATTCTCTGGAATGTCTATAAAATTAAGTTTACCCCATGATTCAAGGATTTCTGTCAAAAATATATTTTTGGTAATTTGTTTTGCATCAGTCACATTAAAATTATCTTCAAAGACATGAACACCACCAAAACGTTTCATGAAATTTAAATATAATATTTTCCATTGTCCATGTGTTTTTGAATTAGTAAGACGTTTTACCCATGTAGCCTTTAATGCATCAATAAATAGAGGATATTTGTTTTCTTCAGTGTAAGATCGAATTTTATTTCATCGAGTGGATGAAAATGTCGGATTTTCACGAGTGGCGAAGCCACGAGTGAAAATCCGACATTTTTCGTCCACGAGATGAAATAAAATCGATCTTACACTGAAGAAAACAAATATTCTATTTCTTCTATGACTATATAACGCCCATTTTACCGATATTTACATTATTTAATTATTTTATGTTCCCGCTAGATACCTCCAGTTTCAGTCGTAACCCGTGGGGTGCCTAAAATTCCAATTTCTCTTTGACACGCCGCATTACAAAGTAGTTACATTTTTGTGGAAGAGATTTATGACTAACAGAACTATCCCGTGTCTATAGAAGATACTAATTCATATTCATATGAAACACTGAATACGCTTTAACATATACTAACAATTCGATGTGTATACTTTATGGATTTTCTACGCAAAAAAAGCACCATGGCAACAGCAAAGTGCGGAATAATATGTTACATGAATATATAATCATGAATATATAATGAGGCGAGAAAACGGAAAGTGCCGCCATCTTGTATTATGTTCATTCCAACTAAGGAGAATAATAGTGTCACAACAAGTTGTTTAACATTGTTTTGAACATAATTTGATGCCTGCACACATTACATATTCACTGTCGCTGTAGTGCATTATACTTTGACAAGGATCTCAGGCGAGGAATGAAGTGGATAATCATATCGTGTTACGAAAACTGATGTCGCCATAATGTTTAGAAACAACGGTCAGTATTCGTGGTATTTGTTTGGATAGCGACTGGTTCGAAAACGTGAAGCTAACATTTCCGTTGAATGTTGGATGAACAAAAAATCCTGGAGAGATGAGAGACTGGTTGGCGCCTTGATTAATAATAATATTCATTCGTGCGACATGTGTAAAGTAGGTGGGTGGGGTATGTTTTCTCAGATGTTGATTCTCAAGTTGCTTTTCATTATTTTTGCTCTTTGTGTAGCACTCTGTTTCGATTTGTCAAACTGAAATTACTGGTATGTGGACAACTCTCGATGTTTTATCTTTCTTTTTGAGACATCCTGTCAAAATGTAGTTGCGAACGGTAACTTGCATTCTACTCCTGTACCATCCGTAGGCTGAGTTACGATTCCACTAATATGCCTTCTCTGCAGAATAGCGAATCGGATCTGATTCGCACTATAGCAGTTAATTGTGACATATTATTTTCGGAATTTCTATCTGAAAAAAATATTAGTATTATAAAAGTAATACATACTAATAATTCTGAAACAAATTTTACTATTGTAGAAGGTTTAGACAATTATTTTTGGCCTTTACAAAAAATGGACCTCATCTTAACTTTTACGTTTTGGAATTTGGCTGCCGCTGACTGGATCACTTGTTGATAATAGCTTAAATTTACTTTATCAAGTCAACTACATATGTAAATTTATGTCATAAGTACTTGAATATGTTATTTTCATGGTATTAACACTCATTTAAGTTCAAAACTATATAAAATCTTTCACAATTAACTGCTAAAGTGCGAATCGGACCTGATTCGCTATTCTGCAGAGAAGGCCTATGAGTGAAATCATAACTGTGGCTACGGACGGTACGGGAGTAGATTTCAAGTTACGGTTCGCAACTAATCAAATTGAAGATGTTTGTTTACTTATTGTTCTCTGAAAATAATGAAAGTTCACGATATATTTGGAGGTTATTTTCACCACTAGCATTCAAAGAGTTAAATTTGACATGCTTTTCTCTAGTATAGAGATTTATGATAAATGACAGAATTCTGAAAAATATTTCAGTGTCGTTCTGGTGGATTACACAGAAAATGTCAACGTTGTCGTACAGGTTGCAAATGTCCGTTCTTGGGGCGACTGTTCTTTTGAATGTAAAGTAGAACAATTGTGTCGCAAGCATAGATACAAGCACCTGATTCATCACGGAGAATTTCAAGATCAAGAATGAAGATTAACAATTCTAATGGAATTCCATGGATTACACAGAAAATGTCAACATTGTCGTACAGGTTGCAAATGTCCGTTCTTGGGGCGACTGTTCTTTTGCATATAAAGTAGAACAGTTGTGTCGCAAGCATAGATACAAGCACCTGATTCAGCACAGATAATTTCAAGATCAAGAATGAAGATTAACAATTCTAATTGAATTCCATGGATTACACAGAAAATGTCAACATTGTCGTACAGGTTGCAAATGTCTGTTTTTGGGGCGACTGTTCTTTTGAATATAAAGTAGAACAGTTATGTTACAAACATAGATACAAGCACCTGATTCATCACAGAGAATTTCAAGATCAAGAATGAAGATTGCTGGCTATTTTAAGATATTCAATAATGTGTTAATTCATCATGTTTTATTTGTTATTTTGATTACCATTGCTCTTTGTTTACTAAATATGCTAAATGTTGGGCAATGGTGTTATTTGAGGGTCTTCATGTTTAATTCGTATCTATTTGCGAAAGCAAATTGTCCAGTTCCGCGATTTCCTCCTTCCTTCTTCGATTGCAGATAACACATGTTGCTCGGTGCGCTCATCCAGCAAGGGAGCTAATCGCAGGTGTCCAAGGGACATAATCATGCAACTACTAAAAGTCCCCAGTTGGGCGGAGCCTAATTTAGTTTAAACATAGTTTATTGCATATAAGTACAATGGGCGGAGCCTAAGAAAGTAGTTCGGCAAATCAGTGAGTTTTCGAAATCGATATTTCACGGGCGCATCTGGTATTTCACCTGTGTAAGATTGGATTTCGATTTCACTGGTAAAACACGGTAATTCATTGATAGTCATAAAAGAAAGGACTCCAAATCAATCACATTTAGTCCACCCTTTTCAATACTTTGAACAATAATTTTCCGACTAACTTTGTCTGCTTTAGAATCCCATAGACAATCAAACATGATATTAATTATTTCCTTTATGGTTTCCTTTCTCGGTTTATCTAGGACAGTTAAGGGGAAGACCAGTTTAGGAAATGCAAAACTCTTAATAACTGTTATCTTTCCTAAAGTGGTAAGCTTTCTATGTTTCCATACTTCCAGACATTGTTGAAATTCCTTTATTTTTGGGATTAGATTTATATCGTGGACTCGTTAGAGAAATATATACTTAATGTTTTAGCTTTGTCTGCTGTCCAAGAAAACTGTTTTTCATCACAGTATGTAGTAGTAGAATATTTAATGGAACCTATTCTGAAAAGTATTGACTTTGAATAGTTTAAGCGTAGACCCAAGATATTTCCGAAATTGTCTATTGTATTGATTAGTGCTTCTAATGATTCTTTAGAGCCGTCCATGCAAAACGTGGCGTCGTCTGCGAACATTGTATTTTTTATTTCCTCTTCATTAATAACTATTCCCTTTATCGAAGTATTTTTCCTGACACTGTGGGACAATAGTTATATTGCTATAATGAATAAGTATGGGGATAATGGACAGCCTTGTCTGACTCCTCTTCCTAGACTAAAACACTCGGAAAGATATCCATTATTTGTTACACAACTGGATATATTGTTATAAAATAATTCAATCCATTTCATAATATGGGGTCCAACATTTAGGAATGTTAATACGTTTTGTATATATTCATGACTTATACTATCAAACGCCTTTTCAAAATCAGCAACAAAAAAGAGACCAGGAATATCTTTTTCATTTAGGTGATCAATAATTTCAAATAATAGCCTTATATTTTCCCTATTTATCTACCTTTAATGAAACCAGTTTGAGATGAATCTATTAAAGTATTTAATACGTTTTTAATTCGATTTGCAATTGCCTCGGCTGCCATTTTATAGTCAACATTTAATGAACTTATCGGTCGCCAATTAGAGAGATTAGTTGTATGTTTCCCTTTCTTTGGAACTAGGTTTATAACACTTTGTTTTTGGAGAACTGTTAATTCGCCTTTTTCAAACGATAAATTAAGGGATGCAACTAGATACAATTGTATTTCATTCCAAAAAGTTTATAAAATTCAACGTTAATTCCATATGAACCTGGACTTTTATTATTATTCATTTCCTTTGAAGCATTGAAACACTCTTCTTCTGATAATAACCCCTCGCAACTAAGCTTCTCTTCATTATTGAGTTTATTACTATAATCGTCTGGGAAAAAGTATATATTTGAATCCAGACAATCTTTTTTCTTGTACAGATTTTCATAATAACGTATTTCTTCGACCTAGATTTCTTCTTTGTTTCTTATGTCTTTTCAATTTACACTTAATTGTGAAATAATTTTCCTTTCAAATTTTCTTTTTTCCAAATCTGCAAAAAAAATAGTATTTTTTCTCCACCTTCCACCCAGTTTACTTTTGATCGAAACATAATACTTTCTGCTCTTCTTTTATAAATTTCTTCCAAACGAGTTGTGTTATTATCTATTTCCTCGACCACTTCTGGTGTTTGTATGTTGATATTCATTAATGTTTCTATACTATCCTGTAGCTTCTTCTCATCTGTTTTATCTTTTTTATTGCGCTTGGCAGTATATTTTATTGTTTCATTTATAATGGTTCCCTTTACTAATTCCCATAAGACATTTGGATTCGCTTCCTGATTTATTTTGATAATTTCCGCTATACTATCTTTAATTAGTGTTTTGTAATTATTTTCAAAAAGTACAGAGTTATTTAGTTTAAAGTATCCTGGTCCTCTAATCTGGTTATTAATATTTATCTTCAATTGTACTAATGAATGATCTGTTTTAATGCTGCTTTTTATTTCACATTTAGAAATATTATTTGCTATGTTATCCGATATCAAAAAATAATCTAGTCTACATAAAATCGGTGGTCTTGAATTGGAATGCCATGTAAATCTTTGTTGTGCTGCATGTTTTGTCCTCCATATATCAGCCATATTATATTTTTCCATAATATTAATTATCATTTATCTATTATTTGTGTTTGTATGTTGTAGCCCACCCCTTTTGTCAAGGTCATAATTTAGTACAGCATTGAAATCCCCTCCCAAAATGATTCTCGAATTTTCATTAGTCGAAATAAAATCATCTAGTTGTTTAAAAACATTTTATCTTCTACTTTTGGGCTGTAAATATTTATTAACATTATATCTTTACTATTTATTTCTATCTGTAATGCCTGAATTCTACCTGGAATCAGATGTATATAGTTTATTATTGTATATAGTAATTTTGAGTTTAAAAGTATACATATCCCTTCACTGTTGCTGCGATTTCCGCTAAAAAATGCCTGAGCCCCCCAATCTGATTCCCATATTTCTAGTAGAATGTGTTTCTTGTAATAAACAGAGGTCAAAGTCATTATCTCTTTGCCACTGGTACATTTGTATTCTTTTTAACTTTGCTCCAAGTCCTTTGACGTTCAATGTGCATATATTAGTGTCCATATGTGTAGCAATATAATGTTCTAATTAATTGGTCGAACAGCAGCATATTGCTCGATAGAAGAGAGTAGAAGTGCGTAGCAAAAGTAGGTAAAGAAGATAGACTAAGGACGTAGTATACAAGAGTTGTCATAAATACCCTCATTGTTGTTGTTGTTTCAATTTCACGTAAATGATTAATTCACAGGATTGGAATTCAGGGTTATACAAGAGAAATCAAACATAATCACAAACGTGTGTGTGGATCTTTGGCTGAAAAAAAATTCTTCGTATCTCCTGATCAGACTGCACTTATGTACAGTCTGATCAGGTATTACGCTGGTCGCTAAGCAACCTCTGAAGAAGTATATGTCTGCCCTGATTAAAAACGAATGGGATTTATGCCTACTGGGAACAATTGCATGCGGGTCAATAAAGTATATTGTTGTCAGTGTCGTAAGGTCCACTTTCTCAGCCGGTCACCCACACAAGTTATGTACTGACCAAAATAATTATGATTCTATTCCACAATTCAATACTTAACGTTAGAAGCCATAATCTGACACCAACATGCACATTTGTCATACCGCAGATAAGTTTCTCGGCTTTTGATTGGCTAGCTTGCGATTCCTCTCCGGCGCCTCACGTCCAATGAAGACACATTTTGAAAGCGTCTAGCGATTGCGAATTGTATTCCTCACTAAACACAATAAAACCCCGAATTGATCAATACAAGTAACAAATTGTACACTCAAAACCACCAGTCTTTATTGTTTATTTTTCCATAAATATTCTTCACTCATCAAAATATGAGCGAAAAATTAGCCAAAATAACGAAAATTGCTTTTCAAATCTCAACACGCTTGTCTTCGTGACACGGCTATATTTAGGTCACAAACTATGGGTTCCACGCACGAAACCGCGGCGTAGCAATGACAACGAATGTTTGGGAACCAGTCGCATTATTCTAGAGGCGCCAAAGGGAGAGCAGATCGATAGAGTAGTGGAATATAAATTAAATTACACGATATAAAAAAACTGTCATAAAGTCGTTTTCGATGGATTTCTTACTCCATATTTAGTTTGTTTTCGTTTAATAAAAAAACAAAATGTTCATTTACGCCTTTATATTAAGACTGACGTTAGAAAATCGAATCTCGAATTATTTTTCTTCCTGAAAAAACGCAAAGATCAAAAGAAGAAATATGTTTATACGCCAAATACAGGATCTGCGGTATGACAAATACGTTATTGTGATTTGTGATTCTACACATGCTATATGGTGTAATATTGCCCGTCTGAAGGTATGTTCACCCTCGGCTATCGCCTCGGGTGAACATACCTCCAGACGGGCAATATTACACCATATTGCCTGTGTAGAATCACAATAACTTATAATATAACAAACACTTTACTTAACCCTTCCAACACTGTAGAACTGTATGGCAAAAAACAGTGTAGATCCAGACCATCCGGTTCGTGACGAGCCGTCTCATCAGGATCTGCACGCTTTGCAAGTAATTTTCATATTCTTGAGACAAAAAGCAACAAAAACGGCCCCTTTTCATAAATGGACTAGTCTAGAAATAATTGGTTGCAAAATGAACTATCAAAGTCCATACCATTTATTAGGGGTGAAATGGTTAACTGTAAAGAGTATTGAGCCGTATCGAAAATATATTACCCCAAGACATGCGTATACAGAACGAACGTGATTTAGTTTGAATAGTAGCAAACCTGTGTTTGCTAAATAATGGTTCTACCAGACGTGTTTATTTATTTGTCAGTGTTGACATTTCGAAAACGGGTTCTACATTATTTCTAGCTGCAAATTACTGTAGAGACGGAATGAGTAGGCGTTGCCTAGTTTTACATTGAACAGTGTCGACTAGTCAGAAGAGCACATACACTTGAACGAATACTGTGTCAAAAGACTGAAACATGCAAATTGTACAGTTTCTGCATGCTTCATGTCTAGTCTTATATTACGCTACTGATCGTAAACTGTGATAACAAAGTAAAAATACCAAAAAAAAACACTATTCTAAAGCATTTAATGCCTCATCTCGTCTATCTAGCTGCTTACAGTTTATGATGTATGATTAGCTTTATATGCACACTGTATGCTGTTGAATTACTGTAGTCTTGGTTGCCAATTAATAACTATGAGATGTGAGCATGGATAGAATTATTATTCATAGAAAATGATATACATGTCTAGCCCCCTCTTAAGCATAGTCGAAATACGAAATTTTAAGAGGATGCAGACAGTTATTCTAGAAAGGGCTAAAGTATATGCTGACATGGGCTAAGATCACAAAATATCTCGGCTATAGATACCGGTATGCTCAACAATGTATGTAGTGTCCACTTAAAGCAACCTGTTCGCTCGAAAATGTCCTGGGTATTCGTGAGGAAATATTATAATAATGCTATCACTGCTTTAAATTTCGCATACTCAGCCAAAAACAGCGTCCCATAAAAGCACCAGGAAATGTTGTCCGTTGTGTAATATATATTATATCACGCGAAGCTAGGAATCATTAAAATCTCCTCTAAGAGACGATTCTAACTTTCAACATGCGTGCATATATATATAGAAAGTTTCGAAGATCAGTTACCCATGGGTAGTTTATCAGGTGCACGGCGATACACATAGAACAATTGATGTTCACATATAAATAAATGCATATAAATGGCAAGTCCAGTGTTGAATTAATATAAAACAAGTATGAACATGTAATAATCCAACTGTTCAACTTAAACGGTGCTATTCAGTCTAAATCGAGTATGGTAAATATGATTAAACGGACAGGTCACTATGAATGCACAATACCTGCTGAGCACATCACATGAAAAGTAGACTTATATTGTACTTCTGACAACAGGCAACATGAACTAGTGACGGCCTTTATGTCGCGTGACACGTGCATTCTTGTACATTCCGGATTTCCGTATAATTGTATGTGTGTGATGTGTGGCACTGTTTTGTATTGTTGTGCGTACTATTGATTTCACATACCTGTGATTCCACATACCTGTGATTTCACACACCTGTGATTTGTACATACCTGTGATTTAGCATGTACATTTGCCATGTACAATGTGCGTGTAATAACGGGGCTTATGTTGTATTGGTTGAATGAAATACGTTTATGCGGATTTAAATACACGTCCATTTTATGAGCAATGTTTTACTGATGTCACGCCATATTTGCCACAGAATATGCATGTGTGTGGTAGAGAACTCGTTGACTGCGTGTGCTGGTTTCGCTAGGGAAAAGACCCCTTTTAGTATTACGGATGTCCACTATCCGTGCCAGCCGAGTTTGTCCGCGTGTCAGTTGTTCACCACATAAGGGACCTTCTGTAGGTGAAGCCAGTATATAGCACAGACCATGCCATGGTCTGCCCTGTTATGTATGCTACGGGTTAGTGTTTCAGCATAGCCTGGTACTGGCCAACACGGATATATCAGATCCCATACTGGTGATGCTTTGTGTCGTGATATTTCCGTAAATGACCACGATATTTGAGTTTAGTATGTGCTACACTCTCATTTGAGTGTACAGCCCGTAGAACCGATATGGAGGGATTTGGCGGGGCCAAAAAGCGACCTTCGCATGTCGAGACCAGTCGAGTAGATTTCGGATTATGAGATCTGGGTCTATTATGTGCAGATTTAGGGTAGTGTGGGATATACCATGTTGGATGGTATTTATTCCGCGAGGGCTGTACACTAGTTTGGTTGAATTTAAGGCGTGGGAACATATATTTATGCTAAATATAACCCACGGGTGAAATGGCAAAAGCCATGGTTTTGTAATATCTATGTGAGATGTCGAACGAGGGGTAGGCATATTCATTATTCCGTGCATGGTTTCACTGGTGCGTATATAAGCGATGTCTCGCTATGTGTTGGTGGGACACATATTTTCTGGTAACAGAAGGATAGTACTGTATTCACAAGTGACACGGAGGATTTTGGTATGTACCTACAACATTTTATTTCAGCTGTGATTTGCCGTTGTTCGATTCCCGTTTTAGTCCGTTGTGCATCCTGTCTCTCTGTCTGTGCGTATTCGTCCAGTAATTGGAGACCCATTTCATTTTGTAGCCTCTTGAGATCGCTCCAGCGGGAACCATTGGACGTTTTGGTCCACTCATTGAGGGCAGACCCCAGTCAGTGCAGAGTGTCAGATCGTCCGAGTGTCCGTACGTCTGTCTGGCGCAGTGTGTGTAGCAGCTCCGGGTACAGGCCTGTATAGAGCAGTGTGTGATAGCTACATCGCGTTCAGCAGACAGTCACAGCCATAGTTTAGTGAAGTGAAACGCCATACACACATATCATATCATTATACTACCACCGAGTTGAATGTCACCTAAGTGAAACTTTTGCCGGCGTCTTAGCCATCGTGATAATTGCCATTTTGTATTATATCGGAACTTTACATCCGGTCTACCACTTCCGGTATTACAACCCATTGATTCACCATGGATACTTTACATCCGGTCCACCACATCCGGGTTGCTACAGTCGAGTGATACCATAGGAAGTTTACATCTGGTCCACCATTTCCGGAAATAATACTACCTTTGGAACTTTACTTCCGGTACCAGCTTCCGGAACATTATCATTATTGACTATCATGTGATGTAACCACATCCGGCTTTGACTTTGACATTCATACTTTGGAAATATATTGCATAGGCAATACACATGTATACTTTGATAGTGTATGGTAATACTCCTATCATGGCATATCATGGCTAAGGGATTGTAGTAAGACTACATATATTGTTTATGGATTAATCCACTTGAAGTTGGATAATAGCCATATTGGTGACTAGACCTCATACGGCGGGTGAGGCAGACCTTGGGACCTTGATACTCAGAGGTTACCACTATCTATTGAGATACGCAAGCACTGGGGTAGCTCAGATGATTGTCATTTGTCCTCCAATGTTCGTTCTGCCATGTTATACTTGTATGTTATTTCACTTTGATTAGCGATCATCAAAGTACTTGTGCATTCATACTATTGTCCACTACGGGACCATTGAGATACCACATACTGAGTTTATTCGTCTATAGCTTTAAGTTGCGTTAAAGTATAACAGTCGATTGGCTTACAACCTTGTAGTAATTGAATAGTATCATGCACAGTACAGTGATGTTCGCATATCAATGTATCATGTATTCCTGTGTGTTCCCCATGTAATATAGTGTACATTATAAGTGATTAAGTGACTACGTGTACTTATCTACTCTAGCCTATCCCTTACACTTCAACTGCATTGTTACCACTTTTCGTTCGTCAGATCAAGCTATATTGGCCATAACGTCATAACAATTGAAGTATACTTGGTTCATATGATAATAGGGGAGACAATTTTGTCTCGATCATTCCTGACCTTGGTAATGACCTTGACACTTTATCAGAATATAAAGGTGTATTGGCCCGTCGTACTGTAGGCGTGCGGGCCGACCTACCCGAATATGGATAACAGGATCAATGTACATGTACGTGTTTCCTCATGCTGTTTTGTATACCCTTCATGAGAAAGTGTCCTTGTCTCAATCCACCAAAACGAGCATATCCAAGTATGCGACCAGCGTAGCGCTAACATCACCCTCGTCACATATATTGATGGCACACTTCAGATGTACATTTGAACAACAAAACAGCATTCAGATCAGCATTGCGTAACAAGATTAGGCGAGTTGATCAATAGTACACTGGTCCAGACTCACGTTGTGGAGGGTCCTGTACATGGCAATATCACAGACCTAGAATAATATTCTAGGTCTGTGGTAATACAACGCAAATACTGTAAGACCGTTGACGGTATTGTTTCATATTGAAATTTATACTAGTGATTCTTTATAGGTAATGCGTCTGATAACATATTGACCGACCCCTGTGTATAGGTGCACGTGTTAACTCTTACTGAATTCACTTGTGTGAGTGAATAAATAATTACAAGTATTATTGTGAAAGTATACTATGTAAAAAAGGTATGAAGTTGCTATGATGTATGCACAACAAATGTCTATGAACGATTTATATCCCAATATGAACCGGCGGCTGGCAGAAGGGTCACATGCTATTTTAAACTAGTGCACCTCCTGGTTGTAATGTACACTCCTGTCATCTATGACACTTAGCTATTAATTTCTGTATTTTATTTTCTGTACAGACAGTGTAGGTCCTGATCATGCATCACAAAGTGGCAGCCTGATATGCGGCTAAGCTCGTAGCATATGCCATAACGCCCCTCCCGTCAGCCGATTGATCACAATGGTATATTTTAAACATGCTAAACATCTGTATTTTAATGTGTGATTGTTTGATAGAATATATCTACACGTCTCCAGTCCAGTATTTGTATTGTTTGTATTCGATCTCTTCTATTCTGTGTGATGCTTTCCACTTAACAACTATACGTCCATTTCGTGTCCAGCATGATTCCAGTTCTGTGTTTCTCCTCCATTTGGTTATGTCGTGTTAGGTCCTCCGATATGTAAATACTCGTTCCATGTAACTTGTTTTTTCTGTCTTTCATTCTTTCAAATTTATGTCTACGGGATAATAATTTGACTATTACAGGTCTGGATTTATTCGCGACTTTTATACCGAGTCTATGGGCGATGTCTAAGTCGGTAACCTGGATATTTTTGTTCATCTTCTCATTGATGAATTTCAGCACCGTTTCTGTAGTTTATTCCATTGTTTCTGAACGTTCTCCGTTGTCTTCTGGTAGGTTTATTATTCTGATGTTATTGCTGTGACTGTACTGTTCAAGAGCGTTTGTTTTCTCGGTTTGGCATTAATTTGTCTTTTCCGCAGCACGTCTGTACTGGTTAATCATATCATCATTTGATTGTAATTCTTTTTCCAGAGTTCTAATGTGGGATTTACATGTATCTAGGTTTATGTTGACTTTATGCGTTTCACTTTTCCACAATGTCAATTCTGTGTGATATCGATTCATATACATTTTTCGTAATTTTATCAACTATGTCTTCCATTTCTTTTTTAATCGTGTTCTTTACACTCTCTAGTATTTCTTATTTTTTATCAATACTGTATAGGTTGTTCATTATGCTGTCCAATCGGGAACTGATATCCGTGTCTGTGTTGTCTTCAGTTTCTTTCATGCCTGTGTCCATTGTTTCTGTCATCTTTACTGATTTGGCGTTACGTTTTTTCTTCGACTTAGTTTAGCTGGACTGGATTTCTCCAGAATATCTTTGTCCATAGATTTTGTGGTAATACTGTCTTCGTTTATACTGGTTGTAGAGCTCCGTTTGCGTTTTTATTGACCGCTCATTGTTCTGTTGTTTGCCCCTTTATTTCATTCCACTCATTTCGACAATGTTTACATTTACATACTGTTATCTTTTTTGAAGAGTATACTTTAGATTTTGTTTAGCGTGATATATTCCATATTTTACGGAAGTGGGTGGGGTAATGTCCGAAAATATAATTGTTAAATATCACTGTATTTATAAATCTGTGTTAATACATTTCATATATATGTAAATATTAACAACTCACATTTCTTATACAGATGTTGCTGGTCCTTAAATCCGTTTTAATAGTCCATAATGATGAATATAATTTCTTCCAAAATTAATACACTGTTTACACTTACTGAGGGCTGATACAAAACTTCTTATTCAGTTCATTGGGTAGTAATTCAGCAAATGATGAACGCAAAAGGCATGATAATGCTGTAGAGCAATTGCAAAAGGCACAGGCATAGTGGGCAGAAAAAAGCACAGAATCAGGAAACAAAATCACGCTGCTAAGACGTTTGATGATGTGGACGAAGCTATTAGAGAATATAATGCTGTAACTGCTCCAGTTTCAGGCACACAACGATTACAATCGTTTGAGAGAGAGCCAACGTTTAGGGATTACTATACACCTTCACAAAGTCAAAAAGATAGAGAAATTGTGTTTATTATTGGTGGAATGGCGGTTATTGGGTTCATTGCGTATATATTGGCTTAATTATAATGCTGGTGCCACCGCATATATATATCAAGAAAATCATGTTTAATTTCTATTTTGTTTTACTTGGGGTAAAACCCTTGAAGATACGCTTTTGTAAGGTGTTCCATTCAATCCGGTATGCCCGAAAACATATAAAAGGATATATTATAAGTCGATATAGTGATGTCTCTTAGAGACGATTCTAATGAGCAAAATTGTAAAAATATGATATTTTAATTTCCATTTTAGTGCGGTGGGATAAAAAAATAGAGCTTAAAGCACATATACGATTGGCTTATTTATGCCTGTGTTTCCGTCGTTTGTTAAAATTCGTAAAGAAATCGCCAAATAAGGCTTAAACTGTATTCGCATCAAACCAAATGTGTCGTATGTAGCAAGGGTAACCAAACTTCACATTTGTTGATGGTCCAATCATCAGTTGTTCCCCTTATACCACAAGGTTGGGTTTTATCGCATTCATAACATTCCATTTGCTCGGCCCTGATATCGTGGAATATTTAATACACATGTATGTAGAGCGTATACACGTCTTCAGTGGATTCCATGGATCTCATAACATTTGCGTTGTTGGTTAGTCTGCACAGTTGACCATTTAAATCATCACCCGATTGCCTATGCAGGGTGCAAATATCAACAGGTACCTTTACATAAACAAGGGCCTCATATCATTCTGAAGTGGCTTGTATCAAACACAATGATAAGTGCAATATATGTACCCAGATACACAGGTATGGTTATCTACCGAAAAAATGACATTGTAAGCAAACGAGAGTTATTAAATAAGCTCTATTAATCCATATATTTATATATTTATATTTAAAATGTAAAAGGCGGACTTGTGCTATGTATCAATTGGATGCGCAGGGTGATCTGGGTCTACACTGGTCGCAATGTCAATAAGCCTCATTTCCCCAAAATATCGGCCACGTAATTTGAATCACGGGTAACTATATCTGATCATTATTCTAAAAACAAAAAAAGGCACATACATTATATTCGTCACCAAATTTGCCCAGTTCTCTATGGATATTTATATAGAAAAATACCACACCAACGTATTAAGTCAATTAACATAGTAAAGGTGAATATGGTGGATTTATTATACATACTTATTACAAATTATTTATGTATGTAAATATTGCCATTCTACCACACACTAATGCGTGTGGGTTTATAAGGTTCTTAAGTATATATATCTTTCGGTTTTAAATCTCCAGCCTTACAAAAACAAGATGGCCGACCGGTTGCTAAGGTAAACCACAACATGACAACGGCGTTTCTATCCGACCGCCGTTTAACTGTGTCAGAAATCGACCGAATGTGTGTAGAAATTCTACGAGGATGAATTTGTTTCCGAGTATCTGCGGATGTCTCCCCTTTTCAAAGTATATCCTATCCAGTATCGTTCGACATTTCATTAGGTGCTAATTGTTCGTACCACATAAAATCAGATTAAAACACAGATATTTGAATATTACTAAATCATTTAATACTGAATGCCACAGGCTAAGAAATATTGAATATTAGTATGTTTTCGTACAAAACAACTATATAATTTTGTACAACAAGCATTGTTTTTACATATATCTATATATTAAGGGGGCTAGAACACCGAACGAAGTTAAGGTGGTCTAGCCCCCTTAATATCTATATATATATTGTTGATTTTCACTATTTATCACGTATACGAACAGACGAACGGAAACTTACCGTCATCAAACGTACGCTGCGCGTACGGACGGACATGAAGCGCTTATATAACGCGGTAACTATATGCTTACGGGTGTCGAACCCGTATATACACCTATACAACGAGGTCAAACGAAAACTGACCACTAGATAATCCATGTGTAAACAAAATGTCCACTCGGACAATGCCGTTACGACGACCGGATCGCGCTATAAACGTTATATAGCCCCATGCATTAACATTGCAGTGGTGTAGCCAGAGCCTGAAAAACACCCGGGCAATACTATTGGTATGGCGAACGAGCACCGCGCATTCTTGGTCACGAATTTTCAAATCACGATCTGTTTTTTATGATGAAAGCATAAAATAATATTGATAATAATAATAATATAAAATCCGGAAAATATCACTGAGGATGTTGTTTACTCGTTGTTCCTCAACGTGGCTACGGTGCTGCATTGTTTGTATGTGACGCCAAAATCCATCAGCAATGTTCATAATCATACTGAACGCTATATATATACTATGTATATACAATACCCGTTTCACTAAGCTTCGTATGACTAAAATGTTCGTAAGTGCAAAATTATGATTGTCTGTAAATTTCACATTAACAATGTTTTCTTGCAAACAATTATTGGATTTACATTTATTGATTTTACATTTATTGATTCATTCAATAAATTTAAATTCATCACTTGACATTTCCAGACGATCATAAATTTTCACTTAAGTATGCAAATTTTACTGAAACGGCCCGCTAGTACGGGGCGCCAAGTGGGACATGGCTCAATTTTGTCAATACAATTCATTTTTGTGCCACAAAATTCAATTCTGTGTCACAAAATTCACTTTTGTGCCACAAAACTCAATTCTGTGTCACAAAATTCAATTCTGTGTCACAAAATTCACTTTTGTGCCACAAAATTCAATTCTGTGTAACAAAATTCAATTCTGTGT
Organism: Conchocele bisecta; assembly: GCA_029237695.1. NCBI lineage: Eukaryota > Metazoa > Mollusca > Bivalvia > Lucinida > Thyasiridae > Conchocele > Conchocele bisecta. The sequence continues at coordinate 71,288,321 of CM055276.1, read as the reverse complement.
CACACACTTCGATTATGTGTAACAAAATTAAATTCTGTGTCACAGAATTCAATTCTGTGTCACAAAATTCAATTCTGTCAATTCTGTGTAACAAAATTCAATTCTGCACACGCATGTAAGAAGGACTACCATTGGTCAGCAACTGCACTGGAGAAATGGGTCACGGTCGCCGATCTACACATTCAATGTCGATGATTCATTTCTCATTCTGCCGATGATTCATTTCTCATTCTGCCATTTTGCTTCAACTATCTCCAAACAGTCAAACGTTGACAAACCCATTAGTATTTAAACTCATTTGCGTTATAATTGTACACATAATTCATGTACATGTAGATCTCCCGCGAGTACTGACCTCATTTATTGTGTATCGCAAGGTACGTCTGCCCCAGTTAAATCAATAATACACGCGCTGTGACCTGTGTTCTGACTACTGTCTGTGTTAATAAACAGAATGTGTGTATTGGGCCATTTGAGGAAACCATTTGTAGTATTTGTGTAGATACCATGGATACTAAGATGGTGTATACTGTAAATAATGCATGTAGACACATAGTTGCGAACACGAAACTTCGCAACTAGTAGACACATATCCAATACCATTTGTTTCACAAGGTTATATCTACTGTTAGAATACGACGTCATCTAATGTCATTTTCGAACATAAAACGTTACCTGATAAATAGAATACCAGACTAGTGTATTTTAATATCAAGTTTATCAGGCTCGGCTCGGAAACGGTAGGAATTCCTCGGCAAGCCTCGGAATTCCTACGCGTTTCCTAGCCTTGCCTGATAAACTTGATATCAAAATACACTAGCCTGGTATTCTCTATATATGGGCATGCTCTCAGGTCTAGCTATGTCCCGGCTACTTTATGTTTGACCCTGTTTACATAATTGAGGGAAACTTCTGAATATTTTTCTTATTTCTCCTTCAAAGTATATATGCTTATATGGTGTGACCACTCATTTGTGATCATAATATAACTAAAATAACTGTCCATAAAGAAGTATAATATTGATATATTGGGTTATATTTTCGCATTGAAATATTTAAACCTGCAAGTGTACTCCACCATCTAGTAAAATGGACTAAGACCGATCTCAACCAATCAACGTAGAGATGACATAGACTATCCTACGCAAACTAATTTTTGTGGACAAAAATGAATTCTGTCCCACAAAACTGAATTTTCTTCACAAAACTCAATTCTGTCTTACAAAATTGAATCCTTTATAACAAAAATGAATTTTGTATACGAAACGTATGCAGAATTGAATTTTGTGACACAGAATTGAATGTTGTGACACAGAATTGACAGAATTGAATTTTGTGACACAGAATTGAATTTTGTGACACAGAATTGAATTTTGTGATTTTTAGTGTTACAAAACTCAATTTTGTCTGGACAAAATTTGTTTTGTACACATAATTAACCTGTCCTGCATGGCGCCCCGTACCCCATAGCTAGTGTGTGCCTATTTACGTGTGTCTGTAAGGGAGTTGTCCCATATCGTGTTGACTTGGCTAATCTGCGCGGCTGCGTTACCTGTTATTATACGTGTTACGGTTTGTTACATTTTGTACATGTTACCTGTTAGTTCAAGGTTATCTGTCAAGTCTAACTCAGTCCGGCCCGAGACCGTCTGTCCAGCGTAGTAGTTGGCCTGGGGGTTATCCAGGATAATGGAGAAATTCTTAGGACTAATCTGAGGATCCATCGCAAAGTCGTCTCACTGTGACGGGTAATGAGAGAAACATAATACATGGTATCACAGTGTTTAAACATCGTTTAGATGAACTCAGAACCCATAAATGATATAGCTGCATAAATGTTGAAAACTCACCGAAGACCTTGAGGCGATCCCAAAAATAATTGCCACGAGAATAAGTCCGCGGGCGTATTCACTTATGCGGACATATTGGCACCTTTCAACTGATGCTTCACTCCGCACCAGCTAAAATATTTCACGTCGAAATAGGCGCAGGATTCCCGATTGATTCCCATTCAGCTACAGCAAGATACTGCATAAACACTTTTTCGTCTAGGAACGAGCAATATAGATCGTAGTTCTGAGTACATAACTAATTACATTTCATTACACTGCATTACATAAGAGCTATGACGCAGTAGTCTTTCCAAATGTGTATTTGGAGCATTCTTTGTTTACTTTCTACTTCGTGAAGAGTTACCTAAGTATTTTGCTCATACACACTTTATAAGGTAAGTGTATCGTAAAATTTGTGTGTCATATTGTAGAATTGTCTCTCAATAACAATATAGCGAAGTATGAACGTCAACGCCCTGCAGTCTTTTTTCTTAAGTTTAGTGCGCGAAGATAAATGTTATTATGCACATTTTTACTGTGTGGCGTGGTGTAGCGATATATAGTGCAACTTGTTGCCTATTATAAAGCGGAAAACATGCAGCTATATATACCGTTATCAGGCTACATGTGCTATTTGATCAGGAGCTAAACTGGTCACAAATCCCATGAACCCCATTTCTTCCACCCCAGTCACATATATGACTTCACTACAGTACACATGGTCCCGTGGCAAACAGCTGAAAACATTACAACGTACTACACTTGGATTGAGGGCCATTGTATAATATTTATTGTGAAACAATTATGGCGTGATAAATTTAACGACTGCCTGGGATTTTCGAATACTAGCACGTGGGACCCGCGATTGAAAAGTGCATGGATTAATATCTTAAACTCGTCGACTAATTTCATAAGAAACTCGGCATAGCATCGTTTCCTATGAAATCAGTAAACTCGTTTAATAAATATCATATTAAATCATCCTTCATGTAAGATGGTCTATGTGAATCAGTATTAGTAACCTATTTCACACAAATTGCAAAGTATACTAATCTTGTTTACTTTGAGGGATTTTTCAATTTAAGGATAAATTTATGAATTTTTATTATACTGAATTTATTACATTATCACAGCCATTTTGGCTGTGATAATGTAATACATTCAGTATAATAATTCTGCATGCGTTTAATCATCAAATATACGCAGTCGTTAGTTCTATATGAAATCAGGCATTTAAGAGAAACTAAATGATTACTCCCTCAAAGTATACTATGCTAGATAGTATGCTTTGACATTTTTGTAAAATACGGTACTGGCCTGAAATGGGTGTATATTGTTGAACTGTTATTGTTACATGACTGCCGTTGTTCGACACAACCGTGTTCAAAGGTACAGCGCGTGCTGTTTGACTATGGCTGTAGGCAATGTTCATTTCGGGGCCAAGCCAGTGTTGAACCTTATATGTCATGCGTCACACATGGTGAAGAATACGATCGAATACATCACACAAATGTGTGACGTTTACGTTTAGCATCACTACCCCTTGCAACAAAAAAGAATGTGTCACATGTTACAAAAACTCGAACAAAAATTAATAAAATATTGTCTAGACGAACATTCGAATGGGGGATAACAGTGCGATAAAATGAAACAGAATAGAGCAGGCATATTCGCCGGGCTATTTGAAAGTCATGCCAAGCATGCAGACAAGGTAAATGTAAATGCTTTGATTTAACGACGGCACTGGCTCGATGACCTTGCATGTCGATACCGACTATTTAAGTCCCAGTCCGATAGGACTAGGCTATCACGAATGTCTTGTCTTGCCCAAAGGACACGCCGAATCGACCAGTGGTGGGATTCTAACTCGGGGTCTCCCGATCCGGAGTCCGATGATGTACTCACTGAGCTATTCCAGCTGATTTCAGACAGCACTAAGGGCGTATCATGTTATGGCGATTATCGTCTGTCCGTCTGTTAGCCATTTGGTTTGCGCTCAAAATAATCTTAAGATAGGATCCTCAAACTTGGTTGCAGGTCAGTAACGACCAGTGTATGACCAATTTGACTTGACTACAGTGTGTCAAATGTCAAAATCGCGATGACTTTAGACAATAAAACAGTTGCCGCTCTATAACTCGAGAACGCCATGACATAGGATGCCCATAATTAGATTTCAAGTTAGCCATGACCAGTAGATGACCCCTATTGATTTGAGGTCAGTAGGTTAAAGGTCAAGGTCGCGTGGTGACATTGGACAATAAAACGAGTTCGGCCCAATAACTCAAGAATAGTTGGTGCTAGGATGCTCAAACGTTTGATTTTGAGGTCACTATGCACATTGTGGCACCACTGCGTGTCCTTTTGAGAAGGGGGTGGGGGGCTTATATGTTTGACAAACAACTCTTGTTAAACGAATATTTTAAATGTCAATGTGTCATTCAAAGCTACCATCGGGCGTATATTGCTCTGCTTAGTTTAGTAGTTGCCTCCTTCACTTGTATTCATTATAACCCTAACAACACCAAGTAACTGAGATGGAATTTTCCATGTTATATTCCAGACTATTCCATTAACCATGAGATGTTCATTATAAATTTAAAACATTTTACATTTTATTGTCAGATATTGGCGGTAAAATTAGAAATTTTGTCACAAGTGGTGCAGATCCTGATGAGACGGCTCGTTACGAGCCAGCTCATCTGGATCTAAACTGTTTGCAAACTCCAGTATATAGGTATATGGTGTTGAATGGGTTAAAGGAATATTATTACATTTGACATAAAATGTGCTAAACGTTTTTATGCCCCCTATGCGATAGCAAGGGTGGCATATTGCTTTACTCCTGAGGTTCCGTCCGTACGTACGTCCGTCCGTCCGTCCGTCCGTCCGTGCACATTTGCGTCGAAAACTTTGTCCCAGTTTTTCCATGATGTCATATCTACAATAATACTTGAAGGATTCATTCAATACTTGGATACTTGCTTTACATGGACATATGTGATACACACACGACCTTGAGCTTTGTGACCTTTGAAATGCAGATGAAATACTTAGCCATTTGTTAACGTCGAAAACTCTATTCCAGTTTCTCTATCATGTTATATCTTTAATAGTACTTGAAGGATTGCTTTAATAGTTGGACAGTTAATTCTCCTGAACATGTGTGACACACTCACTCCAACAATGACAGAACTATACTGTTCAAAATAATATCGTCTCGTAATATTTTTGTCGTCGCCATTAATTCGAAGTGTGCGGTTTATTGTCGCATTGGCTTGCCGACAGCGCCATATAGTCTGCACGTTGGTGGCCGTACGTCCGTGCGCCTCAGCGGGCGCGACATGCGGCCCCCGGCCATATCGTTCCTATTTTGTTTCACTCATTGCTCTATCTATATAATATGTAAATTCTGATGAGGTCGCTCACATCAGGGTGTATTGTGTGGGCTATATTTTATAATTTCAACATTTAGATATGTCACTAATATACACACATATCGTTTGATTGTTATTACATGTTACACATATTGGCAATATATCTCCATTTTAACGAAGCCGGTGCTGATGGTACGTATACATGCATATGCATGGCTGATAATACATTGGCTTAAAATGACATAATAGGTGTATGGAATGATTTCGAGAGATCTCAGAGGTCTACATGGAGGGAATTCGTGGAAGAATACTTATGTCTGTCACAGACAGGGTCACATGTAAGAACGTGTTGTGGTTAAACGACAATAAGAACGTGGTGATTATATCTAACACGGGCAGCAGAAAACAAAGGTTACAGAAAATATCGCTGCATATAGATAACGTACATGTATGTAGATAATTTAATATATCACTGTATATGCAGTGGATTCCGAGAGATCAAAACACTCGGGCAGACCCCTTAAGTCGATATTTCGATAGTTATTACTGGCAGGTGAGTAACCACATATTTTCCACATTGAATGATATGCTCGGCCCGTACACGATAGACAGATTTGCGACGGATTATAATACAAAATGTGCACGGTACAATTCCAGGTTTTGGTGTACTGGTACCGAGGCGGTTGAAGCATTTTCGGTGTCATGGACAGCAGAAAATAACTGGTGTGTACCACCACCACGATTAATACCCATTCTGGCCGATGTTCGTTGAACTGTGCAAATGCCCCCGTTCACACATGTAACACATTTGGATACAATAGCAGTCACTGTACCTGGCAGGGGAGAAAATTGTGTATTTTCTTACCCTGTATTAAAATTATGACATGTTAGCATTCCAATTGGATTGCAGATAGTGTGGTGAGAGTAACATTTTTATACAGATGTATATTTTCAGGCCTAGATGTCGACACGAGGTTTCGCGACGAGGTGGTCAGGGCCGGTAACTCCAGTGAAACGCTGATTGATTTAGCGAAAAGTATGACAACGCATCTAGTGGACTCAAAAAGTAAGAACACGGTCGTGAAATATTACAATTCATTTCAAAAGTTTTAAAAATTTATACGCAGTGAAGGATCGAGTGCGTTACCAGCTCAGTCGATTCACGTGGTACTATATCTTACAGTTGTTAGACAATGGGAACTCGTCGGGAGTTATTACCAGTGCGATGTAAGTGATAAAGTGGGCGCACGAACTATTGGGACTTTCCGTTCCAATTTCGAATGCGTTTGTAAGGAACATTTCAGAAGCGGCCAAAAGAACGTGTGCCAAAACTGACGTTAAACCCAAGGATCCTGTGACGTCGAACATGATAAACGAACTATGTGACAGTCACTCGGATTCAGACGAGTTGACGGTCATCAGAGATTTAACAATGATACCATTAAGATATAATGAGCTTGCGAGTGACAAACAAAGCAATATAGACGTTCATGATTCACATTTTACTATGTGTATAGAAACTAGTAAGACCGATCAGTACAGATTTGTAAATGAGTTGGTTATCGCTAAGGGTCATTCAAACGCATGTCCATACGCTATGTTACAACAATATTTGCGTTTGGCAGAAATAACAGAATCATCAAATTAATACATAAAGTAGTATATAGGGAGTCAAAATGATACCACCTAACGGTGGTATCATTTTCCCACCCTATATACTACTCCAACCACCCCCGAAAACTCCAAAATTGGTTAACGAGGAAATTGTCACCCGACAGTAAAATCGTGACAATTGGTGTCATAAATACATAATTTGAAAAGAGGTCCAATTGAACAGATAAAACTATACTAATAAAAAGGATTTGTTTTCGTCTCGTTGTCATATTGGTGTCATAAATACCTCATGTTCATTTAACGTCCAATTGAACATATAAAACTATACTAATAAAAAGGATTTATTTTCGTCTCGTTTTCATATTGGTGTCATAAATACCTCATGTTCATTTAACGTCCAATTGAACAGATAAATCTCATAGGTTATAACAAAAAAAAAAAATAATATTATAACAAAATGGATAATATAATACGCAACCATATGGAATCTTATAACGCTGTTAAAGAATATTACGGTGTTTCTACAACATTAAAACACTTTAAAATGAGAATAATATGCAATATAGAATACATGAAATATCAACGTAATTTATTACGCTCCGATAAAAACGTTGCATTTACAATATTATACCGGCAGTTGTGTCGCTGGTACAAGGACCAAATTCTCGAAATGAAGCGACTAAATAGGATCGGAGAAACACTACCGAAACATTATCAAAATTATATTATTATAAAACCGTTTAAAATCAACGATTCGTTTACGGTTCGATATTTCTTTTAACGAAGAAATTATTAGAAGAAATCATTAATGTAATTTCAATGCGTCCGCGTGCGATAGTTTATTTTTCAACACGGCATTTTCCTCCTCCACTATAGCTAATTTATTTCGCAGATCAGCAACTAATTCTACCAGCTCCAGTCTACCGCGTTCACCTTTAGCCACAGGGCAGCGTAGTTGCTTATGTCTACAAAGAGTTTGGGCACTAACGAACTTACAAGGGCATCTGGGGCATTGAAATTGTGGGGCGACACAAGGAAATTTTCTACGTCTCGATAGATGCCTTCGTAGATAGTCATTACACGCAAAAGTCTTACAACAAGTTGCACACTCCATTATGTATATATATATATATATATGTATTTTTTTTATATTCAATTGGACGAGAAAAAAACATCATGTTCATCCAATTGAACAGATAAATCTCATAGGTTATATACAGAAAATATGATAACGTCAGAAATAGAAAGTTTGAGAAGAGAAGCCGAATATCTAGGGATTACTTATAGTAAACGGTTGGGAGTTAAGGGGTTGACAAATCTTATAAACTCCACAAAGAATGAGGCGTTTATGAAGCGGTTTACCCGCGCCCACAAACGAGGAGCCTTTAAAGACCTCTCACTAGCGGAAGAAGTTGGTAACAGAATTCAAAAAGAAAGCATTGCGGGGTTAAGGGCCAGTGCAATCAAACCTTCAAGCACGTCCCAAATTAAACACACAGGTGGTCTAAATAATAAGAAAAAATCTATCGTTCGCGCGATAGTGGAAAAAGGTGAAGAAATATTGGGGGCTCACGATGAAACGTTGGAAAAAGTAGAAAAGGGAAGACGGGTAGTTACATTATCCTTTCGTAAAAACATTGACATCAACGAGTATGAACGCATGTCCGATAAAATCGCTCCGTATCTAACAACAAATTTTTATTTGAGATATTCATATTCTTACAAGCTAGAACATATGGAGGAAACTAAATATGGAAAACCTAAAACTATAATATTTCACAAAAATCTCGGTGGTAGCGAACCACTATCATCGATGAAAACCATTAAAAAATGGTTGTCAGATAAGGAGCAAACACGAATAATGTCCGATAAAATAGACAGACCGAATACAAAGTGGAAGTTTGTAAGATGGGTAGAGGTTTTTGTAAAGTTAATACAGGGCAGTAGTGGAATAGATTTGGGACTACAATCCAAAGAAGCGGCAGGCAGGAGGAGAACTTCCAGAATGGTTGAGGAATAGAAAAGGTATGTATTCTTTAGATAAGTATAATGACGACCTTTGTCTGTTCAGGTGTTTACCTTGATAAAAAGATCAGACCTGACAGATGTACAGAAAAAGCGAAAGAACTTAGTAAGCAATATTTCGGTAGTAATGTGGTTTCACCAATTCCTTTTTCCGATCTGAAAAAGGTTGAAGAGTTTTTTAAGATTGGTATAGAAGTATATCAACCCACCAAATGTGACGTATGGTGGTTGAAAAAGGTACCAGCACACTATGATGCACTAGGTAATAAACCAATGACAATAGGACTGTTTAATAATCACGCATTTCTGATAAAATACCTTAAAAACCTATCTAAAATTTACGCCTGCGATAATTGCAAACAGAAATTCACGAAAGCGAGTAATATGAAGAGACACGGACCAAAATGTATGAGAGGTGAGACAAAAGTAATATGTGATGGTAATTATTTAGAGCGCCCGCGTTCGTCGTTCCAGAAAGCGTTTTACCCAAAAGGTTCTAACAGTTATGGTGCGATCGATTGGATGCAATCTGTGGAAAAGCGGGAGGGAATTCACATTCACCACGAACAGTGCGGACACGGGGGTGAAAGATGGATTTTAGGAGCTCCAGTAGATGGATAATGTCCAGAAACCAATACCGTATATCAATATCACGGCTGTTACTGGCACGGGTGTGAGATTCATGCAAAGCATAAAAAAGAAGCACGCGCATCCACAATGAGAAGAGATAAATTTATTAGAAAAAGCAAAGAATTCAACCTAGTAGTTATGTGGGAATGCGAATTTCGAAGAACGGGTAAAGATATAAAGATCGGTTGCGACACTACTCTTTATCCATATCAGATAGTATACGATTTTGAGGCGTATCTCCAGCCAGAAGTTGAAACTACCGGTAATAGTTTAGAGTACGAAGCTGAGCACGTTCCGGTAAGCGTTAGTATAGGAGATAATTTCTCAGGAACGGTAACTCATATTTGTGATAAAGATCCCGCAAAACTTATAGAAAAAATCGTAGAAGATTTGAAAGTCAGGGGAAAAGCTATAAGAGAAGAAGTATGGTCAAGATACGAATTTAATACGGAATATTTACGCGAAAAACAAATCGCCCAGATCGAACAGTGGATAGAGCAAGTACAGGTTATAGGTTTTAACAGCAGTAAGTACGATATAAACTTAATAAAGAAATATTTAGTAGGCGGACTGTCATCAACAACGAAGAAAGTAATGGTTGGAAAAAGGGCGAACGCGACAATATTTCTATTTACTCCGGAGTTTAGATTTCTTGATGTAATACTTTACCTAGGACCCGGTGTAAGTTACGATAGTTGGATAAAAGCCTACGACTGCAAAGGACAGAAATCTTTCTTTCCTTACGAGTGGTTCGATTCTACAGACAAGCTGGATTACCCGGAACTACCGGATATAGAGAATTGGTATTCCAAACTATCTGGGAAAATGTTACTAGACGAAACAGAATTAAGCAAATGTCGTAGAATTTTCGAAGAAGAGAATATGAAAACTTTCAGAGATTGGTTGAAATATTATAACGATTTAGATGTAGCACCGTTCCTAGAAGCTGTGGGAAAAATTTGTGAATTTTATAAACACAGGGGTGTAGATATTTTCAAAGACGCGGTAACACTACCCGGAGTAGCTATACAATATTTATTGAGAGGAACCATTAAAGGACAAAAATCTTCAAAGACGATTATACCGGAGGATGCTCTATGCGCGCCGAAAGAAGAAACATACAAAATGATGAAAGACGCTCTAGTTGGTGGTCCATCGATAGTATTTACGCGATATGCGGAAGCCGGTGTTTCAAATATTAGAGTGGATTCCAAACCTTGCGAGGCTGTTTTGGGGTACGACGCAAACGCGTTATATTTATCTACGTTAAATAAAGAGATGCCGTGTGGGAAAGAAACTATACATCCATCATATAAATAACCCACATAATCCTAAACTTATTAAAAAGTTTATTAAAAGAGTTTTATCCGGAGACTGGTTTGGGTTTGTGGAGGTGGATATAGAAGTTCCACACAACTTAAAAGATAAGTTTTCTGAAATGTCTCCACTTTTTATAAACAGAGAAGTAGAGGTTGATGAAGTTCCCGCGTACATGTTAAAATATTTAAAAGATACTGGCCGAACTAGAGGAAACGGAAGAAAATTGGTGGGATCTATGTCGGCCACTAAAGTATTACTGTACGCGGCGCCACTGTTGAAATGGTATTTAAAACACGGCCTAGAAATAACGGGAGTTCATCGTGTTATAGATTATATTAGTGGTAAACCCTTCGAATGGTTCGCTAAAGAAGTTACAGCCGCAAGACGAACGGGGGATGTAGAACCGAATAAGAAACCGGTGGCCGACATAATGAAATTATTTAGGAAACTCGTGTTGTGGAAAAATGATAGAGGCAACGGAGAGACATTTAAATACGACATATACGCGAGACGAAACCTGTGTTGACAAAGCATTAAGATCCGCGTATTTTGATGATTTGGAAGAGATAGGAGATGCGTACGAAATATCTTCAAGAAAACCCCGGTGCTCAGTAAAGAGACCATTCCATTGTGGAATAGCGGTTTATCAACTAGCTAAATTGAGAATGTTGGAATTTTACTACGAATTTCTAGACAAATACGTAAAAAGAGAAGACTTCGAATTAATACAGATGGACACGGATAGTATGTATATAGGAGTTAGTGGAAAAACGATAGAGGAATTGATTAGACCTAACTTACTAGACGAGTTTGAAAAAGAAAAAAAGAAATGGTTGTTTTGGGATAAATGGAGTAATAGAGAACCAGGATTTTTCAAAATGGAATTTAGCGGAGATAGGGTGATAGCGTTATCTAGTAAGTGTTGTTTCGTAGAAAAATTTAATTCAATTAATAAAAACTCCGCGAAAGGAATGTCCAAGAGAACAAACGATTTAAATTGGGATAGATATAAACGAGTACTAAGCCAAACTACAGAAGATGGAAAACACATTATAGATGTAGCGCAAAATAGAGGATTTAAAATGAAAGACGGTGTTATGAAAACGTACTGTCAACGAAAATTAGGACTATCGGCGTACTACGATAAAAGACGCGTGTTATCGGACGGAATACATACGGAACCTCTTTAAAGACTCTGACGATCCGGGGGTAACTGGGTGTCAGAAGGCACCGCGAGAAGTTATTCGCGAACAAACCCTCGAGAGGGCCCATCATCCAAATAGTAGAGCACGGGCTCATCGGGTTTGGTAATAGATCGATCTAGAGGATATACATTGAGAGACCACACGGGATCAGTCGCGCGGCGGCTGCCACCTTCGAGCTCTCCCGGTTGATAGAGGTACCGGACGTCAATATCCGATGGAAGCCGTTGCTCCTCTAAAACCAACGGGTCGCCCGCGCGAGACGGCAGAGGGCTTGCTCGTCACCCTTTTAAACTTGATAGCATCTACTGGCTTCTTACCTATCAATCTGGTCACCTCTCCGTTAAGTGCGGAGACCACGGCGGGCAGTCTGGCCACCCGCTCGGTCGATCGTGAATGAGGGTCTACACGTTCTTTAGCGTATTGGTGTCCGAACAGTCTCTCAGCCAGGGTTCGATTGAAGCGTTCCACGATCCCCTGGTCCCGGTGAATGTTGACGCGGCCGCGTCTGACAGAAACTTTGTGCTTAGCCAATAGATGAGAGACAGCGCCCATGAACTCGCGGCCGGGATCGACCTGGAGAAGATTCGGCCATTTGAGAGGACTCCTCTTATATATTCGGGAAAGAGCCTCGTCCACTTCCTTAGACTCTTTAGTGGCCAACGGCTCAGCCCCCTTATAACGACTCGCTACGTCAACGATTGTCAGCGCGTACTTGTACGTCTTGCGACCGACGCGATCGTGAGGGAGAAACAGGAGATCCGCTTGGTGAACTTGGTTCGGCACCGGCACGTCGAATTTCGGGCGCGGAATATTGCGAGGCGCGGGTAAATAGATCTGCCAGATGGCATTCTTCTTGAGCCATTCCTTGACAGCGTTTTCGGAAACCTTGGTCGCCGCCGCGAGGTTCTTGATGGCCGCGAGTCCCTTCCAGTAGCCGCGTGGGCTATAGTACGTATTCGCCAGCTTGCGCGTTAGTTTGGTATCAAGTTTACGCGTGTTCATCGTATTCTAATATATCGGACAATCTCCAACATGCACTCGTCAGCTCGTCCGGTAACTGCGTCATTAATAATAAACCTTTGTTGGAAGTACAATCGCGATTGATTTTGGAGGTTAAGTTCTGAAGGAACTCGGAGGAATCCCCAGGATTGGTGGGGGAATCTAACATCCGCTTCGCGAAAAGGGTGGCCGTTTTTTCGTCATCGCGCCACGTCTCGAGAGAATCTTGGGCCAGACGGATCATACCCTTTGTGCCAGCTATACGGTGTCTAATGGCCATGTAGCCTACATCGATCAAAGCGTAATAAAGATCGTCAACTAACATCGTTATATATATATATTTAAACAAATTCAATTGCTTATTTCAATCTCGATTGAATATATAGTAGCTGACGAGACCCGTCGCAGCCAATCCCACGACGATGAACGCGATCTCGCGGTCTTTTTGGGCCTCTGAAGGTACATAGAAATCTGAAAGTTGGGGCTCGCGATTCATTGGATCGAGACTTCCCTGTGGATATGCCAGCGCGTACTCGTGAACTTCTTCAACGTTCTGGAAAGTTTGCGCGGTGTGATTCTCGCGGCGAAACTCTTCGTTGACCCAGTCGAGATGGGCGGTTCGTTTATTCGACCACGCTTCCATCGCGCTATTGAGTTGTTCTACAGCTAAGTCGTGACGCTCGCGCTCCTCATCCGCGTTCGAGTTTTGTAGTTTAGAGAATAGAAAGTTGCTGCCGCTGAACGCCAATGCGTTCACGAGCGCTCCTCCTACTATTATTCCGATCGTAGCCATTTTATTTCCATATATTAACGGGTAGAATTCCAGCTTTAATTAGATAATCTCGGGTCCAAACTGCGGCCGCTACATCTAAGGTCACGAGCCCTACGTCTCTCGCAGTAAAGTCCAATTTGGGAGCGGACCCTCCTAGGGTCATCTTTGGTAGTCCAGCGTACCCGATACTGAGAATCGATATCACCACGGCGTGATAAAGCGCATTCACTATCATTTTACCATCTTGTTCAGCCATTATTGCATATAAAAGGGATCGCGTTTAATGTTTAAATGGGGCGCATCCCTCAACGATTGGATTGGAACCGCATCCAACAGTGTTGGGGGTTGTTTTTTCAATTTCAGCCTCGTTGATGATAGGGGGGATCTGTTGTTAAAACGGTATAGCACATACAGGGTGCCCACAACTGACAGACCACCAACAACAACCCACGGGATCCAATCAGTTGGAGCAATCGGTTCCAATCCAATAGCGATTGGGGGAGAAACAGCTGCCACCGGGTGCTTTGCCGTCTCTGTCTCCGATTGCAACGACCGTTTGGCCTCTCGAAGCTCGGCGAGTATTTTATCTTGTTTAGCTTTTCGTGTGGCAGCAGCCGCTCTCCCAGGCGCCTGTCTTTTGGGATTTTTTATACGCGGTATGTCATCCAGTGGTGGAGTAACACTCAGGTTCGATTGTGTTGGAACAATCGGGTTCAACTCCGTCACTCTCGCGGGTGTGTCTTGTGTCATCGTTTTCAGAGCTTATAGTTCGTGGGCATATATGTCCAAATTGACAGTGTTTACCCGTGGTCAACGCGGTTGTCAGCGGAGCTAAGTACATTCCAAACTTGTGATAAATTGAGCAGCATGCTGTTCTAAGAATGTGTCCTATAAAAGGGTCAGTCTCTAGATCGCGAATCAACCCCGCGGTGTCTGGTATAGGGAGAAGTATACTAACGGTGGTAGCGTACAAATGAATAGCCGCCGATCCGAGAGTTTTTGTCATCTCCGCACCTAATTTGGATTCGTATCGCGCGTACATCGTATCGACCTCCGCATCTGACATCTTATCCACCTGAGAAACTGAGAGACGCCTACCGAGATAATGCTCCAAATGTCCCCCAGCAACCAGCGCAGCTAGACGCTCTCGACGCGCCGCGTTTTCATTTTCTTTCGGGACCGTATCGGCAGCCGTGCCGGCAGTTGTGCTGACAGGTGTTCCTACAGTTTCAGTCTTGTCGGCAGTCGGAGCGACTGTTTCTTCCATTAGCTGACCAAGAAGTTCGTCGCAGTTCATTATTGCCAATTTTCTTAAAATTAATTTAATTATTCTTACAAGTCTCATAAGTCTAACATATTGCCAAGGGCACCACCAGATACTTATGATCACCGTTATGCTCGCAATAAAGCTCGCAGCGGAGCAACACATTATTAGCAATTGCTCAGCATTGTTAAGCATTTTCTCAGCATTGTTAAGTATTTGTTAAGCATTGTTCAACATTGTTAAGTATTTGTTAAGCATTGTTCAACATTGTTCAGCAATTGCTCAGCATTGCTCAGCATTGTTCAGCATTTGCTCAGCATTGTTCAGTAATTGTTCAGCATTTGCTCAGCATTGCTCAGCATTGTTCAGCATTTGCTCAGCATTGTTAAGCATTTACTCAGCAGTTACTAATTAATTACATAATAAGCAGTTGGTTGATCAGTCTTTAGCAGAAGCTTGGCGTGCTTAGTTTCCGAAAGTATCTGTCGAACTTCCAGGCGCTCCTCGCGCGTTGGGATAACGTCGTTCTCTCTAAGACATTCATCGAATGAGTCTCGGTCCTTGCAGTGGAAGAGGGCGACCCATTTCGTTTGCTCGCGCAGATCCTTGAGGATGGCGTTGTACTTCTGAGTGGAGATCAATACGCTTTGCCTAGCATGGCGGCCAGAAAATGCGAGCTCGGAGAGCATGTCCTTCTTTTTGGTCATCGCCGCCTTGGCCGACCAATCGTCAATCACGTATAGGGTGGGCTCACCCTGGAATATTTGATAGAAGACACGCAGCCAACCGTGAAGCCTGTCGCCGGGGTCAATAACGTATACCTCAGGGTCGGTCCATATCCACGGGCGCCGCTGATAAGTCTCGTTGTGCCGCACAGTGGGGACACAGGATCACAATGTGACGAAAGGCATCGCGGTAGGAGCCCTCTAGCAAGTCGAGGATGAAAACCGTTTTTCCGCATCCTGTCTGCCCACATATTATGGCAGAGTGGGCATCTCCAATCGTGAATTGGTATTGATTGCTAAAATTAGTATAAAGCTGAGACGTATCGGCCATTTTCGATGTTGAGTTGCGCGTCCGTTATTATATATAAGTATACGTTCAATGTGCCAGCTCCATCCGCCTCTTTGGTTATCTGGATCGTCACACCCTCACTAGCGTTCTCAACTTGACGTCCGCTACCGTGCATTTGGTCGTCGTCGCTGGCTCGCATGTCTAGTCATAGAGCGTATTTGGTAGTCAGAAAATCCGCGAGGGAGACGTCCGAGAGCTGCAGGTCTTTGGCAACCGCGGCAACCTCCGGGGAACGCTTAGAGCCGGAAGCAAACTGCTTTCTGACTTCATCCCACTGCTGGTGCGCGCGAAGACCCGCGCTGTAGAGTTCATTGGGTACTCCCTCGATCGTCACTCTACCTTCGTGATTTTGGGGTTATATAATTTGTCGGATTTTCTAGCACCGAGCGCGAACCGACCCTCCTCGAACAACATCAGTATACCTTTCATCGAGCGGGCGGGTACGTTGACGTTAATATTCCACAATGTGTCGCTTTTGTCTTTCGTTATCTTGCGGTGGCGAAGAACTCGGTCGTAAAGTATGGCAACGCGCCCGACATACTGGGATCTGATTAATCGCGCGAGTTCGGGCATCGTGACCATGTCGTACTCCAGCGAAACATTGTCGATCGTATACTTCGATGTTATGTCAGTGGCTATGATAACTCGGCCGTAGTCGTTGAACGTTAGTTCGTATTCGAGGCGGTCCGCCAAAGCGCTCTGATAGTATGGCATGTGACTCTCCAACAACTCTCCAACAACTCTCCAATAACAAGTCGAGCGGGATGTAGAATCGGTTGCCGTAAACGGCCGCGACCGCGTTGTCGCTCGCGACGTTATCTGCCTTGTCACCAGCCCCGATTCAAAGTCTGTTTACGTTCCTATTTCGGCTGGTGTCAATACTTTGATATACCGCAATTTCGCGCTCTTGTGCCGTCTTCCACAGGTCCTGGTAGCAATGGTAGACGTCGCTGTCATCGATCGACATCAATTCATTACCAGAAATCTTTATCATAGTCTTCTTGACGATGGCGCGACCCAGGTTCTGAACGACGGTTCGATCCGCGTGAAGACATAATCGAAGACATAATCTATTAAACCTGTATGGTTTTGTCTTTAATATAATAATAATTATTAAAGATGGCTGATTACGATATTGACATGGAGGAAATCGGCAGAGACGATTTCCGCGATGACGATGACCTCGACGACGTTGACGAAACGACCTTCATAGAAACACCAGGAACTTCAGCTGCTGGTGATGTTAGCTATATGTGGGAGGCCCCACCCGAAACTCCGGCATGGGCGGGCGGTGCCGAGATTCCTGCGGGGATCTCCAAGGGTGAGCTGGCTCCTCTCGAGGAAACGGATTCTCTAGTGAAACGGTGGGAGAGTATAGTGTCTAAACACGGCATCAAGGCCACGTTGGAGTTTCGCAGCACTAAAAGAGGAGTCTGTGGGTTAAATGGGGCAAGAACTGGAAGTTGCTGACGTTTAAGAACGACCCGAACCGGTTCCTCGGGGCCTCTTCAGTGAGCCGATATGGAGCAGACCTCGCTCGAGCTCTCGGAGTGCTCGATGATCGGTCGCGGGTGCCTAACAAAATGGTAAAAACCATGCAGGATACCGACGAAACGCTGGCGAAGACGGCCGCCGCTATAGAAACGAGCGATATCAGCGAGGTCCCTCGTATAGTCACCGACGCTATTAACACGGTGGAAACCACGGTCAACGAAATAAACGGCACGAAGTATGACCCACCGTTACCTCTTCGCGAACTCCTGGGACTCAATAAGGTTCTGCAAACGGGCCGTGGTGAACTAGTTAATAACCTCTCCAAACTCACGGAGCTGGACGAACATATCGAGCAAGAAGAAAGAAAACTTGTGGAAGCCCGTGGCGATAGAGAATCTACCGAGCGGATCAACAAACTCCTGCGGTCGTTGCGGGATGAAAGAATAGCTCGCTTAGCGGCTGTCTCAATTAACCGTGAGACACTCTCTGGACAATTAAGTCGTAGCCACGAATCAATCACGAGTATCCTGCACGAGGACACGACACTCAGTGAACGTCTTTGCACTCTGTTCAGAGAGAAGGGCTTCACAATAGTAACCATCCTCACAGCTTTCACCATGATTATATCGACCCAAATTCTATCTATATCGTCTCTAGTTCTATCTATCACGGGTGGTTCTGCACCAGCACCCGGGCCAGCTCCAGCGCCAGCACCAGCGCCAGCACCAGCTCCATCCGGTGGAGCCAAATAATGGATAAAAAAACAACTAAAAGCCCTCGCCAATCTCTTGGCTAAATTAGCAGGAAAGTTGGCTGCCGCGCTGCCTGGGTTGATCGGGGGTCTCCTCTCCTTCTTGCTATCTATATTATCAAAAACGGCCGGATGGCTGCCGATAATGTTTGGGCTCTAATCGTGGCAATCGCCGGTCTCCTACTTTTAGCCTCCCGAGAGTTCCTAAATCCAAAGCACAAATAGTCCGACCGCCACGAGGGCTACGACAAGCCCTAATTTCTCCTCCTCGTGGGTTGTGACACTATTTTCCCCTGTTCCAATCCAATCGCGATTAGGGGAACTTGCTGGTCCTATTGCAGAGGGTGAAACAGGAGCGGAACTCGGTGGAACACTGGGTTCGAATGAACTTGATGGGGGGCCCAATTCGTGAATTGGCGGTTTTATGAAATCGGTTCCACTGTTGGGGGTGCGCTTCATGATATCCACGTTCACGTTCCCGTTGTGGCCGATATTTTGATTGACGGTGGCGATTACGATCTGTAACCGTCAACCGGGTCGTTTCGTAGTATCATATCGCTCGGTACCATATAAAGACCTATTCCGAATACGTAGTCTACCGGGGTGCTGGCATTCTGCAAAACGTCTTGATACTGCTCGATCGCCTTCTCCAGGTCCATCTTACCTGAGATGGCGTCCTCTACGAGTGCCAAGAATTGTTTTTGCGCGTCAAACGCCGTTCCCGTGCCTAGTATAGAACTGCGAGTTTGCTTCTGTGCACCGAGGATGGCCCAGACGTATGTCCGAATGGAGTCGTTGAGGCGAGTAACACCGGCCTGCGTGAACCCCATACCCTTATCTAACATAAATGTACACCACGCGTCCCGGACCTCAGCAGCCTGCTGTATGTAATCTATGTGAGCTCGTTTCGGAGGTAACCATTCGCAGGATGAGACGCCGCAGTGCCGACCTCCAGATACTACCGGCCCGAAGGTCATCGTCGCGGGATCAAAATTACCGGCGTTCCGACTAACGATGTGGTCACCCGATCGATCGTGTCTAAAATCAGTCTGCGTCCAATTCCCGGACTGGCCCCGAATGAGAACGTCCCCGAGGCCAGGAAATACTTTCTGTCTCCAGTCCGCATCTTTTGAAACGTTAAATTCGTTACACAGTCTTTCGAACGCCCTACGATCGTACGTGTTGGAAATGGGATTCCATGCGTCATCTTGAGGTAGTGGAATACCTAGTTCTTTGATAATCCTCCTAATGGTGTAATACGCGTGAAAGTTGTAGACACTTCGGAGCATGACATTCTCGGATGTCAGATGGTCTTGATGCGAAACTCCACATCCGGCCGTTGCGCACCATACGGCGAAGTTGAGCTGATTCTGCCAAAACTGCATCGGTGTTGCTTTCCACCCGTTCACGGCCTCCATCGTAGTAATCTTGGGCAGCCTATATTGTTCAAAGATGTCGGGAAAATTGGTGGTAAAGCCACTTTTCGGTCTAACTGTTACAGTTGGGTGTACAAGGTGGTTAACAACGTCTTTTTGCGTGTATTTACCTCCGACCACGTACTTTGCATTAGAGTTAAAGCTAAATGCTTTGGTATCCATCGAAAGATATTATTATTATGTTTGCTACTATCGCTAATGTTCAAAATGGGAGTTGTGAACTTCAAAAGTCGATCGACAACTGCTGCGGAAAACGCCGGGTAGGCCTCAGATCAATCACCTTCACGGTCGGGTGGAAAAACGTGGGGGAGAGCGAAGGGTTCAGCTACGTGAAGGCCCCCCGCCGAGTACATGTAAAGCTGCCCCCCGGCCTTTGGAGTTCGAGATCCCTCCAAGCTTTTGTTGCGTCGGAGCTTGATGGTAGAGCCAGCCTCACAATCTCGAAGGCTACCGGACTCGCGACCTTTACCGTCGAACCCACCAACCAGGTAACGATCACCCCGGATTTGACTGTGCGGCTCGGTTTTAATACACACACCTACAACGTCGATGCTGTTTTGTTTGAGACGGGTGAGCACGTCTGTGACATCCCTGTAAACTTCGTCTTCACGAAAACTCTCGGGGTGCACCTGGATCAGTTGAACACATCGTAAAACACGTTAGACGGAGCTCCCAGCACATTACTAAAAACTGTGCACGCCAGCGACTGTTTCTATGGAGAGACTGTGACCTTAGACTTCCCACACCCCGAGATGAAAGTTTTGGAATCGGAACACATCCACGAGTTGAAGATTTCTATTCTAGATGATAAAGCGCGAGAGTTGAATTACGATTACCTGATTTCGAGCGTTCTCGAAATAACCGATTAAACATAATATATATACATATTAATCATGAGCATATACGGTCCAGGTGGTTCCAACTTAGAACGGGACGTTCCCGTCGCGGCCACAGCATACGATGAAGCCGCAATGAGAAGGCTGGAGAGGGGCGTATCACAGTCCCACACCATTTTAACTAGGGCGGTTGCGCAAATGGAAAAAATGCAAGCTAGCAAATACGTCATAGCAGTTTGGGCCGAGGAGCGGGGTTCACTAAGTGAGGGGGGCTACGAATATTCATTCGGTGCCAACGCGAGCAACAGATACGGGGGATACACCATGGCAGTGTCCGGGACGATTTTTAGAATGGCGGTCTGCTCGGTCAACTTTCGCGGACACGCCACTGCCGAAGTCCGAGTGAATGTCGTCCTGAATGGTGTAGAACAGAATATTGGCATCACCAAGCACGCGGGGCAGAGGTCAGGGTTTACTATATTCTATGATGACACTACAACTAAAGTTTCGGCAGGTAGTGTTATTAACTTTGTTACAAAAATTGCCGACCAATCGGCTTCTTCCACTATTGTTACGCTGTAACTATATCCACACTTACCTTCGGCGACGGCCGACCCGGCATCCTTTAGGATGACCAGGATCGTCGAGATACAACATATTCTACAACACGAGGGAGAGATGCGGACGGGTTAAGCGAAGAAATATAGACGGTCAGTCAATATATTAGAGGGGGTGAGCACCGCGTTAGCCTCAGCATCCGTTATAAGTGGGGTGGGGAGTGTGTCTTTATTGTCAACAGTTGTCGCTGCACCGGTCGCGGCGGCCTTGAGTGCGACAGCGGCGGGGGCGGGACTGTTTTGCATGACGACCAGACTCGTGGGCCGAAAACTAGAGGCCAAGAGTCGAAAGCACGATCGAATAGCGGTTCTCGCGAGATCTAAGAAAAACAGTATCGACGTTATAGTGTCGAAAGCGATAGCCGACAACGATATATCAGATAGCGAGTTCAAAATGGTCGTCGAAGAGATGGCCAGATACCAGGAGTTAAAGGGTACGATCCAGTCTAAGGCTCGACCACAAATTCTCGTGGACGAAGATATAAAAAAAACTCGTTATGAGGGGAGGGCCGACTAGAGAAAAAATCTCCTCTCCCGTCTCGGGACGTGATATGCTTATTCGCGTGTCTGCATCAACAGCAGGATATTCCTCCACCATACATTCCAGCTGTTCCTACGGCCCCTCCATACGGAACATAAACACAAATTTAGGGCCACGTTACGATACCCACTGACCACCATACATTTCTATAAATCGTGTAGCCATTTCTACGATATCGCTTATAAAGAAATTGAAAACATTATTACTCAACAGAACGAATTTATGTTGTAATCACACCAAGTAGACGACAATGTTACAATTACACGGGTTATGAATATTTATAGCCGAGTTTATTTCTATGTAAACTGGCTATCTGAATTTATTTTTTTGTATCAACCTCAAGCGGTCGGATAGGAACGCCGTTGTCATGCAGTTGTTTACCATATCGACCACATTTATAGGGATAGAAATAAATAAATAATTCTTTTAGCTCCAACCGCGGCGCGAACCCACGACCCACGTCTATGTAGAGTGTCGCCTTAACCACACGACCACGATGGCAGTTATGATAAACACTACCTAGTGTTGTACAATTATCGGTTTACACAGACGGTGTGTACACAGGTTATTATAGGCTGATCATATCTAACTGAAACACCTTTTTTTAAATATCAGACGACAATGTTTCAATTCCACGGGTTATGAATGTGTGTATTTATAGTCGAGGTTAACAGACGGTACACACACTGTTATTTATAGCCGAGTGTATTTCTCCTTATCGATGGTATGTAAACTGACTATCTGAAATTATTTTTCATCAACCTCGAGCGGTCGGATAGGAACGCTGTTGTCATGCAGTTGTTTACCATAGCGATCACATCTGTAGGGATAGAAATAAATAAATTAGCTATAGTGGAGGAGGAAAATGCCGTGTTGAAAAATAAATATGAGGTATTTATGACACCAATATGACAACGAGACAAAAATAAATCCTTTTTATTAGTATAGTTTTATCTGTTCAATTGGACGTTAAATGAACATGAGGTATTTATGACACCAATATGACGACGAGACGAAAACAAATCCTTTTTATTAGTATAGTTTTATCTGTTCAATTGGACCTCTTTTCAAATTATGTTTTTATGACACCAATTGTCACGATTTTGCTGTCGGGTGACAATTTCCTCGTTAATCAATTTTGGAGTTTTTCGGGGGCGGTGGAGTAGTATATAGGGTGGGAAAATGATACCACCGTTAGGTGGTATCATTTTGACTCCCTATATACTACTCATAATTATTTAGACCCATGTATAGCTCTAAGAAAGTAACACACTAATACATAAAGATAAGCGCCTAAGTTACACAAGAGCAAGAGAATGCATATTAGCAAGGCTGCATGAAGTCTGCGGAGACTTAAATGCCGGGCTTCACTCGATGCGCGTCGGCGGTGCCACGGAAGCGGCAAACGCCGACGTAAACGAGAGATGCTGGATGAGATATGGCATGTGGAAAACTGACCAATCTAAAAATAGATACGTCGCAGATTATCTTGAAAAGCGGCTTCAGGTATCAAAGAGTCTAAAACTTTTAATGTTTTGCTGCCACTGCCATCATTCATCTTTGTTCTTTCTAGACACGCACGGCTAAAATGCAATCACTTGTTTCTATTAGTTAATATATATTTACATGATGAATACGTGTATACAGATATGATGGCATACGCCCGGCGTCGTATACTCAGATGAGTATAGATAAGACTTAATATATTTGTCGTTACAACGTATAGACAAATATTGCTGTCTTATCGGTGGGTAAATCTGGTATATGTTTTGGTAAGTCTCGCGAGACTTGAATTGTTTCGATGTGAACATGATGTCAGCGGGAAGTTTGAAATCACTTTCTAGCCAGTGTCCGTAGGGTGAACATCAAACAAAACAATCGAATGTATATGGTAATATGGTTATTCTTTGGTCAGATACGAGTCGATATGCTGACTGTAGGCTGCGAAAATGGGCCTTACGATGAATGCAACTAATGTAGCTCCAGATCAGACTGCTCATTCGGCATAGTCGGATCAGATATTATCAGATTCTGTCAAGACAATGGTCGCGCCCATACTTACATTTACTGTTGACTAGTATCTGGAAAACTGTTAAATTATCGCCATCTAACGTCTTCGTAACCGAATAATCTACAGTCACCAAATTGTCGTATGTTTGGAGATAAGCTGTGTGTAAATATTTGCTTGCGCCATGACAAAACGGGACCAATATATGGTGCAGTTTGATCATATCAATTGTAATTTCCATTAAGTCATGGTTTACTACATTGCATGTGGTTTTATATAAATTGGTGGATAAAATTGTTCATAATAGATAGGAGCATCTACACAATTATGAGACCCAACATATAGTACCATTTTACATTGACAAGTTTTTTACCTCTGCAAAAAGATTAAAACGGGTTTTTTTATCTCTGGTTTTACATGGGCGAGTAAAATCGTGGATAGGTGTTTGCTCAGCTTTTACATAAAACACAGACAGAAATGCGCGTCAGCAGTGACGCAGATATATTGGTTGCATGAGCGTCAAGTCTTTTGATTCGATGTATATGATGGAAAATAACATTTTGTTAATACATATGTATGTATACGTGTATACATACAGATCTGATGGCATACGCCCGGCGTCGTATACTCAGATGAGTATAGATAAGACCAAAAGATTTCGCCTCATCCGTGCAATAAGCATGTGCAAATCAGCTATTTGAATGGAGCAGATTATCAAAGTACCGAAAGTACTACATACACATGCTTAAATTGCATGATATTTCCGACGGAAATGTAACAATAACGTTCGATCATGTCCAGCCGTTGGTAAACGTTTGTCGTGGCACACGGGAACTGCGGCTTTGGGGTTCAAACAGTTCTCTCGTGCCACGGCAAACGTTTACCCACAGCTGGTCATTGTCGAACCTTATATTGATCCTCATAATGGTATTTGTACCATGCATGTCAAGTGTTCTTAGCTTTAGTTTATTTGTGTTTAATCCGGTGAGTTTCAGTACACTTTGATTCAGTTTTGTGTTTAAATCGTGTCGTTTGCTAAATGAAATGTGCTTAATGTATGTATTTCGCATTTCTGAAGTAGATATTACTCAAATAATTTTAATGGATTATGAATACTTTTGGAAAATTAAAGGTACATGCCCACTCAGTAGGCACACAATGTTCTTTATAGGAAGTAGATAAATGTATACTTGTGTCACTATTCCACCAGTTCTAAAAATTACGAGTGCCCGCTATACATATATAATCAATTAATCATATTTATTTTACTGATAGTGACTCGCGGTGGTATCAGGCTTTTTTCGTATGCAAATGAGGTATGATATTTGTTTAATTATTTATGCTAATTAAATGCGTCACCTGGACAAAATAATAATTTCGAAAGATTATAAAGTATGATCATTGCACGTACACAAATAAATACAGAGAATAAATAGTCTTTCACATTTTAAGGAAACATGGTTATCGCCCATGATATCAGTGTGGACATTTACGTCCGATGTAAACTGTATAGTAATGCCAATCAATACGTGGGAAATGGTGAATGAATGTTTATTTTGACAGAAAATGCTTCAGATGATGTCTCTGATATAAAAAAACATGTTGTGCCTACTGCGTGGGCATGTACCTTTAATAAACATTTAGGACACATGCAATTTTTCAATCTGTGCAAATGATTGTCTAGCTCATAAATTGCAAGAAATTACAGTGATGGACATAATTACAATAAGTTGTCTTCGCTACAGACAGAACATTTGGGTTATGGTGGACACTGACTAGACAGCCAAATGTTATTTACAAGCATGTACACGTAATTTGTGCTAAATTGCATTGCACAGCATCATCACGTACCCGCCTCATCGTTCATTGTAATATCAACCATAGATAGTCCATATATACTTAAACACGTGTATCTTTATGTGCTCACATATATTGGTAAGTTTTCTCTTCTGTTAATAAGAAACAAATTAAATAGTTATGTTGCTTAAAATATGTTTAATATAATGTTCACTAACCTGCATACGCTTGCAAACTATTCCAAACAATGGAAATATGCTAATATGTGCGCAAACACAAACCGTGTGCAAGTTCGGACTCGAAACGAGATCGACTGATCCACGAATACAATCTATTCAATACCCGATCGGTGCGGTACTACATGCATATACAAATGCATCCGAGTATTATGAAATAACGCCATGTCCCCTTCCAAGTGGCGTGGGCGCTTAACCCTTACAATGATGAGTTAAAATTTGTCGTCTGCTGTTTATTTATTATCTTTCATTTTTCTTATCAAATACATGATTTGACAGCAATTTATATTCATTTCCAATGGAAATGATTCTAATATACTGCCAAACCATATTTTTCTTGATAAAAAAGACAAAATAAGAACAGCAGACGACAATTTTCGGTTCCATTATTCTAAGGGTTAAGCCACGAAGCCATGCACATATAGACAGACTTCCATGCAAGTACCGTCACGTGGCCTTAGGTCTTCCCTTTTTATGTTGCCTCAATTTAATTAATTTTAAAAATGTGTTTTGATGTTTATAAACAATTCGTTCCCACGATATAACAATTCGTTCCCACGAATTAACAATTCGTTACCGTGGGGAACGAATGGTTAAATTATGGGAACGAATTGTTCGTTCCCGTTAAATTGAGAGAACGAATTGTCATTTCGTGGGAACGAATTAATAAAAAACAAGAATTCTACGTCCCCTGTGGGGCTCCGTAAGATAACGATATATATTGCTTGTTAGAAGTATGATTCATGTATCATTGCTGTAATGGCGAACAGACAGACCCTAAATCCCTGGCGAACAGTGCAGATCCTGATTTAACTGCGGATGCACAGGCTGATCTGGATCTACTCATTGGTCGGAAAACCCATACGCCCAATTTTTTTCGGTCACCGCCATATATCAGGCATTAGTGTGTAGATGATCAGGTACTATACCAGGTGGAAAATTCGGACCTCTGACAAAAAAAATGCCCATTACAGTACTATCTTCTAACCCATTACACAAAATCCATTACCCCACCCACTTGGTCTCATAGAGTACTATCGTCTATGTATAGAAAATATCTCTGTATGAGACCAAGTGGGTGGGGGTAATGGATTTAGAAGATAGTACTGTATGAGACCAAGTGGGTGGGGCAATAGAATTTTTGTTTACATAGAAGATAGTACTCTATGAGACCATGTGGGAGGTGTAATGGATTATTTGTAATGGGCATTTTTTTTGTGTCAGAGGTCCGTGCGCATACACTGGCGACTATCGAAGAAGTCCTTGAACCAAACTAAACACATGCGTAGACCCTAAGCAAAAGACCCAACATTTGTAAAATTTGGGGGCCGTTTCACTAAACTTCATACGACTAAAATGTTCGTAAGTGAAGATTTAGAATTTCAAATTTCAATTAGGCAGCAAATGCTCTTTATGGGAATTAAATAAGTGTATAATTGTGTCATTATTCCACCAGTTTTAAAAATTATGAGTGCCCGCTATACATTTATAATCATTTAGTAATATTTATTTTGATGATAGTGATGCGCGGTGGTATCAGGCTATTTTCATATGCAAATGAGGCATGGTATTTTTTAATTATTTATAATAAATAAATGCATCACTTAAACAATAATATTTTCGAAAGATTATAAAGTATGATCATTGCACATCAAACAAATACATACGGAGAATAAATAGTAATGTCCATTAACAATTTAAGGAAACACGGTTATCTCCCTGATGTCAGTGTAGACATTTACGTCTGATATAAAATGTATGATAATGCCAATTAATACGTGGGGTAATGGTGAATTAATGTTTATTTTGCCAGAAAATGTCTCAGATGATGTCTCTAATCTAAAGAACATTTTGTGCCTACCGAGTGGGCATGTATAGGGGTGAACACATGCGAATATCAGTTCTAACATAAAAATGCACCGAAATGTGGCATAAATAACGGTGGTATGTGTTAAAATAAACACAAAAAACCCCGATTATGAAACTGTCTAACATGAACCTTACGTAGATGCATGATGTGGCCTGAATGTGGTTTCGCACCATTCTAAGGGGGTCCGGGGGCATGCCCCACCCCACGCACCATGCTAAGGGGGTCCGGCGGCATGCCCTACTCCACCCCACGCACCATGCTAAGGGGGTGCGGTGGGATGACCGCCACCCACGCTCTCCCGAGTTTTTATTGGCTCAATGGTCTGAAATGACTTTGACGTATATATAACAATATGTAATGAGCCTACGTAATATCATAATATAATGGTCCTGGGGCCAGATTTCAAATGTAGGCTTTAGGTATACATCAGACTATTCATTAGGGTTGAGACTTAACTTTTGGTAGATCAGGCCATGACAATTCAAAATCAAACATTAACCAACATTATCGGTGTAGTTTGACCTACGTTTAGGTAAATGAGTGCAAAAACTCACACATTCTCTCTGAATATTAAGTTTATGTCTACAAGATGACATGAACACTGGCATTTTTGTGTATTAATAATTGTCGAAATGAACCAACTATCGGAATCTGATAACAGCCATTTCAAAATGTATGCATATGTTAAAAATCTCAAGATGGCGTCCAAAATGGCTACCAGTCTCTGGGCAAAAAATAGTTGCTTTCTAGAATATTAATGTACACAATATGAAAAACAAACTAGTTTTGTATAACGAAATGTCGTGTACTATTTTATATCAATAACAATTAAACACTTTCATCATTTTTTAGTATTTAATTTGACTACTTTAAAGGTCAAAGGTCAATAAGTGCAAACATTCGATATTGCAATTCATATGATAAAATTCGAACAAATACACGTATGTTCCAATCTGTGTTGTATCTATAAGTAGTTGGTAGCCAAACAGCTCATTTGGGTTTGGGACTTGATGTTGGTAGATTAGGCCACGGCAATAACAAATCAAAACGTTACTCGTAGTCTGGCATACTTTCCGGGTCATATGTCAAAAGGTCACAACAAAACATACGTACAATTCAAATAGTAACAATAGTACATATATCATACTTTTGATCACATGAACATTATGATTAGTGGACTACAATTTAGAGAATCTGCAAATATACTATTTAAAAAGGCATGTCCATGTAAATACATTCAATATGGTGTCAGAAATAGCCGCCATTCTTTTCGAGTAATGACAGTGACCATAGAATTTTCTTGCAAACAGCTTTAATATGTTAACTTGTTCCATATATGTATGTACCAATTGGGTGTTCTGACCCAATTTTACCAAATTGTTGTTCTCAATCCCTGGGGCTAGTAATTTTATATATATTTATGTACAAATGTACATAAATATATAGTTGTTTTGTACGTTGATATACAAATGTAAAACCATTTTACTGTTTTTGGCTTCTCAGCCCCTGTGGCTAGGAATTTGCCATAACAATGCTTGTTGTACAAAACTATATAGTTGTTTGGTACGAAAACATATTAATATTCAATATTTCTTAGCCTGTGACATTCAGTATTAAATGGTTTAGTAATATTCAAATATCTGTGTTTTATTTATTTTTAGCTGTTATCGTCCTTGGCATTGTAAACGTTTTATTATTCAGTCAGCGTTTACAACGTAAACGCTTTATTTGTTAGCTAGTATTGTTCCATGGCATTGTAAACATTTTATTTCCCAGTCAGCGTTTACAACGTAAACGTTTTATTTTTAGAGTGCATTCCTACAAGGTAAACGCTTTAAAAAATGTTTGATTCCAACAAGGTTTGAACCCGCATAGGCAGTACGTAACTGTATATCACAAGCAGATACTTAACCCCCTAGACAGCGAGACACATCGTTGATAACAACTGTTAAGATAACACCTCTATGTATAGTCGATTGTGCAATAGCTTAACAAATCTGGGTCTTTGTATTTTTCAACAGATATTTCGTATGCTTTGCAATATCCGCATTTCTTGTTATCAACCAGTTTTAAATCTGATTTTCTATCTTTGAAACCCTGCAAAATATCAAGTTTGTATTCAGTGTGGTGCACATAAAATCAGACTAAAACACGGCTCATACCCCTTTGCTAATTATGCAGTGCATTCAATCGAGCATGCCTCAAACATGCCGAATATCATATGTTTACAGTTTTGCTCATTAGAATCGTCTCTAAGAGACATCACTATATCGACTTGTAATATATCATTTTATATGTTTTCAGGCATACCGGATTGAATGGAACACCTTACAAAAACGTATCTTCAAGGGTTTTACATCCCGACCATTCAACCCCCAGTAAAAAAAGAAAAGAAATTAAACATGATTTTCCGCCAACAATAAATACAATTTCTCTATCCTTTTGACTCTGTGAAGGTGTAATGTAATCCCTAAACGTTGGCTCTCTCTCAAACGATTGAAATCGTTGTGGGCCTGAAACTGGAGCAGTTACAGCATTATATTCTCTAATAGCTTCGTCCACATCATCAAACGCCATAGCAACGTGATTTTGTTTCCTGATTTAATTATTAATCCAGTCTAGTCTCTCTGTTCTTTGTTCTGCCCACTGGGTATGTGCCTTTTGCAATTGCTCTACGGCATTATCATGCCTTTTGCGATCCTCATTTGCTGAATTATTACCCAATGAACTGAATAAGAAATGACTCCCCGTAAACGCCAATGAATTCACCAAAGCACCACCGACCATCATAGCAATTCCCGCCATTTTGTTTTATATAATAATTGTATTACTTCAAAATATTATCTGGAATTATAACTTGCTTTACCAACATATCCCTAGTAGCAATAGCAAGTCCAGTATTCAACATAAGCATCGCCACAGTATAACCATCAAGTTACAGTTGTTGAACAACCTGTTTCATAATTTTATTTGTTAACTGCACATATCCTATTTCAAACGCCGTTATTACAGCAGTATGATTAAAACGATTTCCTATTATCTTTCCATCTGTATTCATTGTCGTCATGTTTTTATTATTTATATATTATGTATTTAATTCAATTAATTATTTACTCCATAAAAATGGATTGTGTTTTACATCACCGACACTAGACATTTTAGGTTCTCGTGTTACAACTTTATTTTGGTTGAACAATTTCCAACCAAATAAAGCACCGAAAGTTATACCCATTCCAGCTATAAAATATGTTATATTTGATGTAGTTTTATGAACTTTCACTATAACTGGTTCTTTATAATCTTCAGGTGTTATGTCTACTTTTTTTTATGTACCATATTTAAGCAGCCTCCTTTTTGCCAGCTTCTACCCGTTTCGGATTTTTTGTTGTTACTTGTTTAATCTCCTCTTTTCGTTCTGGAATTTCTTCTTCAAGAATATGTTGTGTGTTCTCCGTCTCCATTATTTTTATTTATATCATTTAAATTTTTAAATTGACAATATTTATATTTTGTTATCATTGTAGTAATACATGTATGTGCCAAAAATATGCCAAACCTAAAATATAACTCACAGCAAGTACTAATCAATGCATGTTCAACAAATTGGTCATCTTCTAAATCAGCTACGAGTTTAGTATGATTTTCGTCCGGTATATGTAGGACTTTACCAGCTAGTATAGCATACATATTCAAAATAGTATTAACAAGAGTTTTTGTCATAGAAGCACCTAGTCTACTTTCATATATATTATACAATTTTAATATTTGTTCAATTTGTTTATTTACCTAAATATTGGCCAGCTTTCCCGCCTGAAATAATCGCAGATAACCGTTGTTTTAAGTGATCATTATTTACTTCACCTACATCATTATCATTGTATACTTTATCATCACTCAGTTGTTCTATAAGTTCCTCACATTCCATTCTTATTTTGCATAATATAAATTTAATTTTTAAATAAACCCAAACAGATCCAAATATAATAATCAATAATTGTATGAATATCAATATCTCAAACATTTCATATATTACGACTATTATTTAAGATAAATTTGCTTAGAACTACTCAGCAATGCCAAGCAATACATATTTACTGAGCAATTCTTAACATTTTTATATATGAATTGCTTAGTTAAATCAAGTTAAAATCCAGTTAAACCAAGTTAAAATAAGTAAAATAAGAAATATTAAGTAATACTAAGCAATTCTCAGCATTACTTAAGCAACTTATAACCGGTGGGTTGGTCAGTTCAAATAAGCAATTTAGAATGTTTTGTTTTCGGTAACTCTTTTCTTATTTTGTTTCTTTCCTCCAGGGTTGGAATAACATCATTTGCTCTCAAACTGTCCTCAAAACTATCTCTATCTTTCGTATAAAACATACACAGCCATTTCGTCTGTTCTCTTAAGTCTTTTAACACTGAATTATATCTCTGTGATATAACCCAAACGCTTTGCTCCGCATGTCGCCCAGAGAATGCGAGTTGTGACAGCATATCCCTTTTCTTAGTTAATTGCTTTGTAGCTGAGCAGTCATCAATGAAAAATGTTGGATTTCCAGTATATTTATTAAAAAATAATCTTAACAGTTCTCTTCGCCATTACTACTAACTGGATACACAAACTTTATGTTTGTATCTCTCGAGTGTCGTACATCACCTATCCAACTTCTGTTTGTATAAGCCTTGTTCCATGTTACAGTTGGACAAAGTATAACTATATTATCAAATACTCCAGCATATCCACCTTGTTGCTGTGAAAGCTCAAGTAGGTCAAGGACAAATTCCGTTTTACCACATCCGGTTTGACCACAGATAATAGCACTATGTGGATACTTTGTCAAATCAATACAACGCCGATACAATTCTTCCATTTTCTATATTTAATTGCGCATCTTGAATTATAAATAAATATATATTTACTGTACTTGCAGTTTCAGCTGCTTTAGAAATCTGAAGTGTGATACCTTCACTCGCATTTTCTATTCGCCGCCCATTCCCATGTAAACTATTATCATCTGTTGTTCTTAAGTCAAGCCAGAGTGCATATTGTTTTGTAAGATATTTGCCAATTGTCACACTGGACACATGAAATTCTTTACTGACAACGTTCACTATCGGATCATTAATATCTCTGCCGGCAAAGAGTTTGCGTATTTCATCTCACATAGTATATGCGTTCATCCCTTGACCGTATAGTTGATTAGGCACACCCTCGATTGTTACTTCAACATTATTTATTTTTAGATTATATAATTGTTCACTTTCTCTTGCAAAAGGTGCTGATGGTTCTTCAAATAACTTTAAAATTCTCTTCATGGATTTAGCAGGTGTATTCAAATTTATTTTAAATATAGAATCGCTTTTATTTTTAGTTATCTTTCGGTGACGAAGACGTCTATCATATAATATTGACATTTGTCCCATATATTGATGTTTTACCATTGTCGCTGAATTAGGCTCTGTGACCATATCAAATTCTAAACTTATATTATTAATTTCATAATTAGCATTCAAATCACCTGGGGCTATTATTACACTTCAATAATCATTAAATGTAAGTTCATATTCGAGTCTATCACCTAAGCCAGATTGATAATATGGCATATGAGCTTCAAGAGGTTCAACATCTAATGGTATATAGAATCGATTACCAAATGTGTCTGAAATAGCTTTATCTTCAGCGTTTGTAGAACTAGCATTTGCTGCTCCAGTTCTTAATTGTGTTACATTTGAGCCTGTACTAGTTTATATACCTTGATAAACCATATTACTTCGCTCTGGAGGTCTTTTCCATAGATCGCGATATATGTAATACACATCTGAATCGTCAACTGACATAATAAATCATTACCAGATATTTTAATAGTTGTTTTCTTGAACTACTCTGCGATCTTCATCGACGGATGTTAATGCAATTGTAATTGCCAAACGAACTGTGCCAGGCACAATCAAATTGTTTGGTCCTAAATTTGGAAACCGCACTAACAGTTGTTGATTTTTATTATTTTTAGATCGATTATTTATTATTGTAATTGATTGTCTTATTCCTTTAACTCCGAGTGGTTCTCTTAAATGCCTATAAGGATTAAGTTTTCTTTCATATGTTGTCATTTTTATTGTATTTATGAAATATTTACTTTAATAAAAAAAAGAAATGGCCGAAGGTGGAGAAGGAGACTTTGTGCATTATGATAATGAAACGTATGACCCTGATGAATCTACAATAGGTACCAGTGTAAAAACACCACCTATTCAAATGGAACAATCAACTTCGGAGGTGCAACTATCTGAGCAATCAAGGCTTATAAAAGAATTTAGGGAGCCATTAAAAATAAAGTTCAGCAATTTGATTTACTAAGGGCAGATTTACATATAGAAAACAAAACATTGTACTGGAATATTGTACGAATAAGTCGTGAAGGCAACCCAAATAAATTATTAAAAGCATTTACTGGTAAAGGGGCGTCACAATTAAAATCGTTAATGGGCATGCCAAATTCCAAGTTGCCAATAGAAGCAGTCGCTAAAATACAAAGCATAGAAAACGAAATTCCAAATATTGAAAACATAGAAATGACTGAATTAACAAATACAGTTAATGACACAGAAACACCAGTAAAATAAATATTTGATATATTATCGAAAGATACGTCAACAGCGATTACTAATGATTTTAAAACGCTACCATTGAGAGAACTTAAAGCCTTAAACAACGCATTACAACAAACGAAAGGCTCTCTTGCTAATAATATTGCAAAACTTGATGAACTTGCAAATTGCAGATATTGAATCTGAGTGTGAAGCTCGTCTTGAGGTTATATCAAATGATAAGGAAACATTAAAAACTAAAAACACTCTTCAAAGAACAGGGAATAACAATAGTTTCAGTTATAACCGCTATTGGATTTATAGTTTCTACTTTACTTTTCATGATTATCTGCTTCTATTTTTTCAGGTATTGAAATTTTAGAAATAGGAGATGCCGCTATAATGTTATGTTTATAAATTGGAGATGGTGCAAGGGGCTTAACAATACTTAGTTCTTGTGTTTGTACAGGTGGTGGAACTGGCATATTATTTGCATTATCATTAAAACCAACTGATTGATCGTCAGTAGCTATTACTATTAAATTAATATAATTGTGAATACTTTCTATCTGCAAATCCATGTCGCTTGGTGCCATATATAAACCAATACCATATACAAAGTCAACTTTTGACCTAGCATATTTTAAAACATTCTGATTATTTGAAATTATTGTTGGCATGTCTACAGCTCTGTTAATAGCATCATTAACATTGGCTAAATATTGTTGTTGTGCATCAAAAGCAGTCCCAGTACCAATAATGGAAATTTCTAGTTTGAGATTGGGCTCCAAGCATTGACCAAACATAAACTCTAATACTATCATTCAGTCGTTCAATTCCGGCATGTGTATATCCAACTGAGTTATCTAGAACAAAACTGGTCCAGGCATTGGTAATATCAACTTTATGCCGAATACTATCATTCACATTAAACAATGTTGTTAATGCACCCCCGTGCCTTAGTCTATAAAACTCACTTGGCTGGAAATTCATAGACAATTCACCAAGATTATGGTTCCGCTGGTCTATTTTTTGTCTGAAATCCTTGTTTGGATTAATACCAAAGTCGGTGCATATTCTATGGTATGCCGAGAGATCAAAATTATTATTATACCAGCGATAACTGTGGTCATCTGGTAAAGGAACTTTCATTTGAGCCAAAATTCTAAGTGATTGATACATAATTTGAAATATATATAATTACTTCAAAAATGGGTCATCTAGTATTGCCAAGTGTTGGTTATATGAAACACCGCACCCGCAGGTAGCACACCATATTGCAAAGTTAAATTGATTCTGATACCACCGCATCGGATTATTCATTCAGTTAGTATATGCCTTATTATTGTTATCAACATTTCCAGTTATTCTGGAATTAGGATACCCTGCTACGGCATTTGAATATGTAGCCTTGACACTTTCATCTTTTGTAACATAAACATCAACGTGGTAAAACATTGGAACCGTTTTCAAAGCATATATATGGTTATTATCGTAGTTTGCATTCTTATTAAATTTGAATGCCATTTTCAAAAAGAATAACAAAAATGTATAATTTAACTTTAACAAATACAACAGCTACATTGCAGGACAGTATCGGCAATAACGATTCCAAACGAAAAATAGATACTGTGTTGGTTGGTACAACCTGTTACATTATGTACAGTATATATGATATTCTGTAAGTTTCAATTCCTGGATTATACTCGTTTGATAGGTTGAGTTCAATTTTAAGTAATGATGCCTTAGCACTGACCATAAATAAATCCAACGGAAAATGTACTTTACGTATTCATCTGGGATATTCATCTGGGATATAAAGTGAAGATACCAAGCGATATTCTTAATCTGCTAGGGTTAAATATTAATCCAGATTTGTTACGCGCAGGTTCCCATCCAGGTTCTAATCCAGTAATTTTTGTTAACAAATCTGTATATATTTATCTCGACCAAGTAAGTACATCATGTAATTTACTCAACGGTAAAAGGAGTAATTTTATTGGTGTTATACCAGTTCGCAAAATGAAATTTGGAGAGTCAGATACTGTGACATTTGCACACCCAGAATATAGAAATATACAAAACGGTGATATAAACGAATTGAGACTTAAAGTTAGAGATGAAAATAATAACGTAATTGACAATCATAATTTGCCATTTATATTAACATTATAAGTTATATAAAAACAATGAGTATTTATGGAGCAGATGAAAATATTCTTACAGATTACATAGACGCCAGAGATAAAAATGTAACATAGTTGTTCAATAAACATAAAAGGATAATAGCTGTATGGGCAGAAGAATCAGGGCCATTACGTGATGGCTCTACTGAATTTGCATTTGGAAATGGTGTCTCTGGCTTTGCTCATGGAAATTGTGGTTATACTATGATGTGTCGTGGAAGAGTTTTACGAATGGGTTTATGCAGCGTCACCAAAGAGGGTTTTGCAACTGATGAGGTAAAAATTGGGATCAGCATTAATGGCATACAACTGTGAATGCAACTTTATCAAAACATAAAGGACACAAGTCGGCATATGCAATATTTCGAACTCCAATCAAACTTGCTCCTTGAAGTGTATATAAATATTATATATGTTTATATATAAAAAAGAATAGTAAACTGTATCCAGAACTAGAAGTTGAGGCTGATAATTATAGGCTTAGTGAAATAAGTGCTTTAAAACATAAGCTAGAAAATGAAGTTGAGACAAGGAAAACAATACGAAATAAATATAAAAGAGCCGTGAACATATTAAATGGTGTTCAGTCTGGATTTACTACTGTTGGTCTGGTAATGGATGGGACAAGTGCCGGTCTATAATTTACTGTTGTATGAGTGCCCGTTTCCTTGGGCCTTGGTATTGCGGGTAGTATATGTGGTGCATTTGCATTTACAAGAAATGTATTAATTATACTAAACTACTGAAAAAGGCTGGAAAACATCATGAGATACGTATGCTTGCAATGGCAAAACTTAATAATATTGCAAGTAAAGTTTCTACTGCATTACAAGATGGTAATGTATCTGATGAAGAATTTAAATTTATTATGGGAGAGATGGATCAATATGAACAAATGAAAACCTATAAAGTTTGAGATTTCTATTGAAGAAAAAAAAATACTACGAGAACAAATCAAAACAGATATGTTATACAATATAAATGGGTAGTAAATTTTGACTTTCATTTTAGTGCAAAGATATAGAAAATAGGGCTTAAAAATTTTAATAATTTTTTTTAATAGACAAAATCAAAAGCATGATACTTATTTGTCTTATTGTTTTTACATGGCTTCAACCCTAATGGCCTTACATGGTATGGTAACTCTTCAGATTTATATTGTTCAATTTTGGTTTTAAGATGGGGTGGTGTCATACCTCAGTTTTATCAGATAATATAAAAACCATAGATTCACCATAAGAAGTATCCACGCATTTGTAATCTGTAATTGTATATATTTCATTCTTTTTTAATTCTACCCATTTCATTGTACTATATTGACCCTGCTCTTTGAGCTTTTCTTCAAAATTAGCTTGTGTGATTTGTGTCATTTTTGTTTATACTATTATATGAAGATATCTTAAATAGAAATAAAAAAAATGGAGAAAATTTATTACAGCCACAAAGGATTTTGGAAAGGTTTAACAGCTGTTAAGAAATTAGCAAAAGCCGCTAAAGTAAGTGATAAAGAAGCATTGAATTTCTTAAAGAAGCAAGCGGCAGCGCATATTGATTTACCTGCACCAAAGAAAATAGTGAGACCAAAGTTTGATGTTTCTAACAAGAATGAAGTTCATCAAGCGGATTTATTATTCCTACCACATGACACTGTTGGTCGAAAGACATATACGTATGCATTGATATTGTTAGTAGATATAAAGAAGCAGAACCACTGACTTCAAAGGACAGCAAGGCGGTTGTAAAGGCGTTAGAAAATATGTATAAAAGAAAACAACTAACTTATCCAAACTTACTGCAAGTAGACCCTGGGAGAGAATTTATGGGTGCTGTTACACAGTTCATGGATAAACATAATGTAAATATAAGGCGCGGTAGAAGATAAATTAATAGAGACCAAGCCATTGTTGAAATATTTAATAGGACATTGGCTGAAAAATTGTTCGGTTATCAGTATGCTAAGGAGTTGGACAATCCACATAGACGAAATAGGGAATGGGTTAAAAGACTACCAGCGGTAATCGCTGCAATAAATTCGGAGACGAAAACACCTTCTCCAATTGAAATTAAAACATCAAAGGACGACCCCATCAGCCCTACTGTAAGATATTTATACCAACCTGGAGAACAAGAAGGCGGAGGCAGACCCGATATGGAGTGTTGATATTCACAAGATTGATTCTCATTTTATTACACAAGGTATAAGAGTGTATTATTTGAAGGCACCGGCACCAAAGAGAGGCCTTGTGAATGAAGAGCTTCATATTGTTCCGGCTGATACCCAAACGCGTATGTCATGATTACATCAGGTGCAATGTATCGTTTTGTGTCGAGTGGTGAGAGTGTTGTTTTGTTCATTGTTAGTCCGTATATAGTGTATGTTTTATTGTTGAACAGATGTACATGATGTAGTTATTTTCTTTGTCTGGGTTGTGGCGACATGTGTATTGGTTGCTTTGGCATGCCTTTTATATACCATACTTATACCACCGCGCATACCTTTCTCTATGAATAAATGCATATCGATATATGTTAGTAGTTCTAAGTCTATTTGTGTATCCTTGAGTAATGCATCCCATGATAAAAACCAAGAGCAGTGTAGTAATGTAGTGGGTCAAGTTTGTATGCATTCATACACGTTTTTCTAATTTTTTTAAAAACATCAGCAAGTAGAGTGATGTCAGTTTTGAGATATAAATCATGATAATCACCATGAGTTTTATACTTGAATTATTTCCATACCTTTTGTGCGTGTTCGTAGTCTTCGGCGCTGATACTTTCATCTATAAGACTGCTGTAAAATGTATCTATGGGTGGTAATTGTGTTTCATTGAATCTTTCTTGGCCGTAAATATATTCATAAGGATAAATTCCTTTACTTAGAAATAGATTGGCTTGTTTACCAAACACATTTCTTGTAATTTTGAAATCAGATTTGTCTGTTGCATCAACTAACTTTTCAAGTGAAGAAGCCATGAATTGAAAACTGTCCCAAGAATATAAGTTGACCAATGCTAAATGAGATGTACTTTTCGGCATTATTTGGAATACAGGTGATGTTACCTTTTGCTTTGTGTATTTTTGCATGACTAAATCCCTGTGATATTTCACATCTCAAAGGCTATGATAGTCATCTTGACTATCATAGCCTTTGAGATTGTGAAATATCACAGGGATTTTAGTTATGCTCGATTTTATTTTGAGTTTTAAGTTGCAGTTTTTATATGCACTGCCACTTTACAGGTGAATCACACAACGGCCTGTCGACCAATTTTATTTCTGATTTTTTATCTTTGAGACCCTGCTGGGGTTCATTTATAACATTTTTTTTAAATTGAACGTACTCTATATTATTGGTGCTCATCTTTTTTACTTTATATTTATTTGTCTAATATATTTATTTTAACAAATAAAAAATAAATAATATAAGTAAAACATGGAATACGCATTCATAAAAGTTGGTGACCATGACCCATGTCATTCTAACCCTACAACAAAATCAAAATATTGCAAACTGCATAACTACTTAATGAAGAAAAGTAAAGTAAAACCTTGCTTACTGTGGTAAAGGCACGTATGCAAAATATCAAGTCTGTGTTCAATGTGGAGCACATAAAGTAAGATTAAAAGAGAGATACTATAAAATAGTGAAACCATTCATACAAGAGTCTGCTAGACTTAGGGGAATTGCGATATAGCGGTTTCGCTTTTCATTTTCATATATTTTGATGAAGATTATGTTTTCGTACAAAACAACTATCATTATTTTGGTAAATTCCTAGTCCCAAGAGCTGAGAAGCCAAAAACAGTAAAATGGTTTTACATTTTTATATCAACATACAAAACAACTATATATTTATATACATTTGTACATAAATATATATAAAACAAGAAATGCGTCTGTCGAACGCGGATGTCACCTGCAGCATATTTGAGAAACTGTGACAAAGCGGTTAACCGAAAAGTGTAACGGACGGACGGACGGTCCGTCGGACGGACGGACGGACGGACGGACGGACGGACGAGAGCTACATTGTGAGGTTACTAACCCTAACCCATCCTAAATCAAACCCCGTAAACATCAATCGTACAGAAAAAAACAACCCCACAAGACAAAATAACCCCACAAGAGCAATTTATAACGGGGTTAAAACGGAATAAGCATCTCTTAACAAGTCCATCACTGTGTGGTTAACCTCACAATGTAGCTCTCGTCTGTACGGACGGACGGACGGACGGACGACGGACGGACGGACGGACGGACGGACGGACGGTCCAAACACTATATGCCACCCGTTTCTTCGAAACCCGGTGGCATAATTACTAGCCCCAGGGATCGAGAACAACAATCTGGTAAAATTGGGTCAGAACACCAAATTGGTATATATATATCAGGTAGTTAAATGTATTAATGTGCATTATTATTGCAATAAAACACAATTTAATGTCATTTAACGACATATAACAGTCACATTCTTTTTTGCGAAGAATATATACCCATTTTAAAATTATTATTGTTAAGCCTATAAAATGCAGCAGGAGCTATTGTATAACATATCACACAATAAGAATAGTTACATGCTATCAGAGTAATTGCCCATTTGTCTAAAACGTATTGTTACAATGGCACGCGCTGTACGTTTGAACACGGCTGTGAGCGGTGTCGAACAACAGCAATCATGTTACATGATTGCCGTTGTTCGACACCGCTCACAGCCGCGTTCAAACGTACAGTGCGTGTTGTTTGACCATGACTGTGTACAATGCTCATTGCGCGACCAAGCCAACACCGACGTAATACATGCATGCATGTGTCTCATGATGTTACTAGAAAGCGCCATTACGTCACCATACCAGTTCACAACAGTCGCAATGAATTTTTGAAATTGATGCGGCTGCATCACGCGACGTGTACTGTGGCCCAGGAATATGTATTTGTAAATCAGCCG
Source organism: Conchocele bisecta (assembly GCA_029237695.1). NCBI lineage: Eukaryota > Metazoa > Mollusca > Bivalvia > Lucinida > Thyasiridae > Conchocele > Conchocele bisecta. The sequence continues at coordinate 71,246,900 of CM055276.1, read as the reverse complement.
TTTGAATGTAGCAGATTATCAAAGTACCGAAAGTAATTTATATATGCTCAAGTTGCACGAGATTTCCGACGGAAATGTAACAATAACGTTCGACCATGTCCAGCCGTGGGTAAACGTTTGCCGTGACACACGGGAACTGTTTGAAATAGTGCCACGGCAAACGTTTACCCACGGTTGGACATTGTCGAACCTTATAATAAATATACGTCTGCGTAGTGCCTGATCAATAATAGAACGACGAAGTACGTATACAATCTAAATTATATTATTATATAAATAGCTAGCAGAGTATATACAGATCATACTACTTGGCTGCTCAGATTAACGTGCAACTAAACTGGTTACAAAACAAATGCAACAGGTTTTATTATACCGTGTATGCGATACAATTTATTATGTATCACCTGTACATTTTGCCAATATTGAATAAGATGTTATAATCGTGTCAACATTTTGTGTTAACTAGACATTTGCAAATAAGTTAACCAGCAGACTCAATACCATAATCTTGATACGCCAACGTTGACTTCTTGAGTATACCACCAGTGTAGGGCACTCACAAAGTCTCATTTATGAATCCATTGTTCGCAATTGCATTTAAAAACTTTCCGTATGAGGTTATATTGCCGTGATAGATATTTAAGACAATAGATGCATCATAGTAATTAATTAAACAACATCCAAAAGCACAGGCATGAAAGCTGAATGTCACTTGCTTTAACATTGTGAAAATACATCTCGAATAAAACACTTTGGCTCTCTAATAGTGTATTCATAATGTTTTACACAGCTGTGTAATTTGGTAACTCGTATACATGCATGTTCATTAACACCAACTGTCTATATGCATTTAAGTTCAATGGACATACATACTTCGACTATGGGGGCCAATTTGTATTGTTTGATTGTTATACTACTTGTTTCACAAACGCAGAAATGTCTGAATTTACTATGGGCTACACCTACAAGTAGACATAATGGACGTGTTCAGTAGCATATTTCACTAAAATTGCAAAATGTTTACTTATCTAGCAAAATATACTTTGAGGGAGTAATCATTTATTTTTCCCAAAATGCATTATTTCATATAGAACAAATCACTACATATGTTTGATGATTAAAAGTATGCAGAATTATTATACTGAATTTATTATATTATCACAGCCAAAATCGCTGTGATAATGTAATAAATTCAGTATATTAAAAATTAATACATTTATCCTTAAATTTAGAATTTCTCCCTCAAAGTATACTTTGCTAGATAAGTATACCTTGCAATGTTGGTGAAATATGCTACAGATTTCAATGCCATACATATTGTGATGGCATCCACATGGAACCTTCCGGCTAGCATCGATCACTTCTGTGACGCCATGCAGCTGCTAGGGTATATTCAATATCACGGAAAACCTCATTACTAAGTGAGAAAATGCCATAAGTGCCATGTACAGATATTTAGATGAAACTAGTCTAAATAAAGTAAGGCACGTGACAACAGACCCCAGCTGAATACATCCGTGTGCTGATGTTCTAGCTTAGCACATGAACCGGATAAACTACCAGGCTGCACTTTGACGCACTAGCCTACCCAGATAACCATGGTTGGTATGTGAAAAATCATTGTTCGTCAAGTAGATTTTACTTTATATATGGCGGAAAACGGCCACGGCTTCAAGTAAAATCCAAAATAACAAATCAATGAAATGCAAGATAACAAATTGAAGGCGCTGGGAAACAGATACCTTCACTTTGGTACCCGGCATGTAAAGCTTCTCAAATTAGCGGTTTCACATAACAAGTACTGGTGGCGCTTCAAAACACGCCACATGTCGGCGTGCGTGTGGGCAGCATAATAACCCCCACAGGCACGCCGACACCACCACCAGTACAACCAAACAAGCCATGATCCGCTTTCCCCAATAGTGGGCGACATATACGCTTTTGGTGTCAGCAGAATTGTTTGCAATGCCTGTTGTAATCGATACAAAAAGATGTCATTACCTAATGACGAGAGGTGCACATTATCATGGGAAAACAAACCAGTAGCCTTCTTCTGGATGTCGGGGTAATGTATGTAAAACCCGCCATGCCGGATTACATCTGATGCGACACAACTATTTATCCGTTTTCTCACATTCTCTAATGCTGAGTGAGTGACCTCGTTTCTCAATTGTAAACGAGGCAGGATCTGGGACCAAATGAATCGCGTCTCAGGCAAAAGCTGACGAAGTGAAGCCAAATCAAGTAAAATAGCTGATCTCAGTTTGGCTGATGGAACTTGCCCAACATCATTGCCCCCACAGTGGAAAACAATCATATCAGGTTTGTCCTCAACGGTCAGTAAAAGTTTGATTGTTCGACTCATTTGGCCCCACCTCATGTCTCCCTTACCCTGTCACCATAAACGCACCCTGTGTCTGCCGAGAGACAGTCGGGACAGATGCTGATGTCTCTTGAAGAAATTAAAAATCTTAACAACTGTAGAACTCCAACCGTTATAGCAAACGAGTGTCAACCTATTGACTCAAATATCTGGATGGTATCCTAAGGTAAGATTTGAATGCCCTAGAGTCCCAGCGTCCAAACGACTTAATTTCAATGTCCGAAAAGCCTTTTTTCGAAGCAATTGTCGCAGACTCAATGCGAAATGAATGAGACTTAAAGCCAACAGGGTTAATTCAAACTGCCCCTAGTGCCCCCCGCAAAACGACATTAAACTGATAACGGGACACTGGCACACCCCCGAAATCACAAAAAAAGTGGCCCTGCTATTGTGACTGGTCTCACTTCCATGTATTGATTCAGAAGAGAAACAGGACAACAAGGCCCACCTGTAGCTGCGAGTGAAACTGTTGCCCCGTTTGCCATTTGAACTGTCTTAGAGGTAGTGAGGGATAAGCTCACACCACAATGATCGCTGGAAAACTTAACGTTGCCCACTTTGATAACATGCCCCAATAACCATGGTTTTGAAACCACTAGCTCCCCAATGCGGAAAGAACCAAAGAAAGCAACAGAAAACAAAGCTGCAAATAGTTTAGCTTCATAAGATGAATAACATAGTTCTGAACAAACCTCTGCAAAACAGTCCATTAAATACTGACAATCATTTGACTCTGGGGCCCCAATAAAAATGTAATAATCTAGATAATGGGCAATAGCTTCTTTCCCGGATTTAAGCTTGACCACCCACTCCAGAAATGTCGCAATATTTTTAAATAACGAACATGCCTGAGCACACCCCATTGGTAACACCTTATCTACAAAGTATTTCCCTAAAAACTTGAAACCAAGCAGTTCAAAATCAGATGGATGTATTCTAATTAACCTAAAAGCGTTGTTGATATCCAGTTTACCTAATAATACACCAGGCGGCATGTTTGCAATCACGTTCATCACACTATCAATCGACGAATATTGTACAGTACATAACTTTGGATCAATAAAATCATTTACACTGTTTCCCTTTGGATAAGACAAATGATGAATCATACGCCATGAACCGTTCTTTGGCACCAAACCGATTGGCGACACCCGTAAATTATAAATTGGAATCGCATCAAAAGGACCAACCACCCTCCCAGCTACGATTTCTTTGTGTATGTGTTTAAAGGCCTCAACTGGGTTCTCCACAACAGATTTAAATTTCTACAGTCAGTCATTGTTCTCGGCCCCTGATAGTGAAGTCTAAAACCATACGTGATACCTTCGATCAATTCAGCTGCCGTCTCGTGATCCAGATAAAATGATGCAAAATGTGAAAAGGATTTAACATTAATTGGAGAATTAGCGAGAGTTTCCAAATCCAGAAGGCCCTCTGGGAAGGTAAGGAGGCCTGCTTGCTCGCTGCAACATCCTGGGGCCTGGCACGTATGACCTGGGGGCGTAGATTCTGGCGTCATCACTTGCCGAGCCACCCGAGTGGCTATCGCTTCTACATCATGCATCGACAGTGACGACGAACTGGCCGGTCGAGCTTCCACTCCTCTGTTGCCACTGTCCCATCAGTCTTATGGCTCATGTGCCGCGTCTTACGCTTAGCCTTAGGCATCCTGCTAAAAACAGTACAATCGTACTTTACACAATATATATACATAATAAAAGGTGTGCCAAAATTGTCAACACCAATACCATGACTTCCTAATTGCAACAAGAATTAATTTACAAATTAATATCCACAAATGCCAAATTAACATAAATTGTATAAACTACAGAAGCCCCAAAATTATATTAAATTATGTATGAAACAACCACAATCAAGACTAATGTTCGATACAACCATATAACAACTCAATCAATTTCACTTTCCCATTAACGATATTAAACAAAAAAATTGACTAATGATCCTCTAGCAGTCAAAAAATAGGTTACCAACCAAATTCAATTAATTTGGTTATGGGCAACCATAAACAACACAATGCAACAAGAAGCGACAAAATTGTATTAAATTATAAATAAAACAACCACAATCAAGACTAATGACCGATGCAACAATATAACACCACAATCAATTTCACTTCCCCAATAACGATATTAAAAAATTGACTGTAATGATACTCTAGCAGTCAAAACGTAGGTTACCAACCAAATTCAATTAATTTGGTTATGGGCAACCACAAACAACACAATGCAACAATTTTTCAATAACAACAAACCAATCATAAAAACAATGTACAATAGGAAATGCAAAACAACCAATAATAAAAACTAACTTTTCTAGCTTGTCTCAGGCAAAAGGTGGCTAGATGGTAAATCAAATAATTGGTGTAAGCGCAAACAAAAACAATAAAATTGCCTCTTTCAGCAATAAGCCAAAATTAGTCATTTTTTATTTCAAATAATTGGTTAAGCGCAAACAAAAACAAAAATCAATTGGCTCCTTCAGCAATATGCCAAAAATGTGTCATTTTTTATTTCCAATAACACCCACAAACACTTACATTTATATTCTCGGACTAGCACATGAAATAAAAAGTGCATATCATGCCTATTAACTCATTTGCAGCAGACAAAGACTAGTAAAACTGAATTTGATAATAGCTCGCATAAAATTAGTCAGTTTCATACGTTTTTCCTGTTAAAATGGGCCATTAAAAAAAAAAAAAAAAAAACCATTATGAGATTCAACCTCAAACTAAATATTTACGGAAACTATCGACGAAAATAAAAATCTTACAAGTACCTGGCAACGAGTGTCCGCTAGATCTTACGGTTGAACTAAAATATGAACAAACAGAACATGGATGTATTGTATAGGTGCTGGTGACCTACACGGGACCCCACCACCAGCGCCCCTCTGATGATAGACATAGCACTATGGCTTTACTACGTTACAGTCATAGACCTCAAAGATACCTACTGTAGCGACTTGATTTCAATATTTGAACTCTGTCGATTATTGTCTAAATACGCGTCTAATGGTGCTAAACCAGCAGTGCAAAGCTAGAAATTATATTAAATAGCCTGTATGAGTTACAATGGGTGACTTGCCTATTAAAATAAAGTGTTTATCGATCCTTTTCTCTGACTACATAAAGTGTACACAGTTTACAATTCTACGGTCGCCATTTTGCCGAAGAATTTCCGGCAGAATAAATTAACTTCCGTAATTCTGTTTTTAGTCCGGCGGCCAAAGGCCGATTTTGGGGCTTAACCTTGTTTTGAATAACGTAAGTTTTTTATTACTGATTTTGCCTATGTAGACTTTCTAGTTTTAGAATCCGATTGATGACAATCTGTTACCCTTGAGCATTTGAAGAAATCTGCATAAATTCAAGATGGCTGCCACCAAGATATATCGTGCCATATAATTGCATCCCGAGGAGGAAATTAAACCATTTAAAAGAGTATAATGAATGTATTAATGGGCAACTTTAAAATTCAATTCCTTAACGGCATAGAGAAAAAATCCAAGATGGCCGCCAAATGTGACTATTTTACATACTTTCACTACCGTAATTCGTCATATCAAAGAAAATATGTTTTTTAATTATGTGTTTAAAACAATGAATGTGTGTTTTTTTTTTGTTACTTTGATGATCTATATAACACAAGTCCAAGATGGCAGCCATATATGAATATATTACAATGCACTTGCAATCGTATCTTGAAATAAGAAACACTGTATACTTGCAATCATATCAGAGCGAATTTGCATACCGATATTGCATTTAGGTATATAATTATTCCAATACATTGGGTATATATTTAGACACATGTTTCCATCGCATTAGTCCAAGGTGACCACCAAGTATCATATTACCTGATAACTAACTTGTTTAGTAAATAGCTTATGTAATTACACCTTGATATACACCATTAGACAGCATCTGCAATAACGTAAGTCTAATATGGCCGTCGGATATGAATACATACTTTATAATAGTAATACAATTATATTATAATATAAGATTTAATCTCGTGCATTCAGTTAGATATTTTGATATTGTTTCGTCTTGTCTTGCCATTCCATAGCAGCATTCATACTTCTATTGTTGGCAGGGAGATATATTGTACTTTAAAATATACTTCAAGGACTTCCCAATTTGTAAAAACACAGATGTCGTCGTTTATATCATTGGCTCCAAAAACTCAAATTCTCAATGTGATTTACTGTGCAACATCGCATGAAATTGCTCCTCTAGGTAGCGTCATTAACAACTTGAGTGTCTGGATATAGCAATTGAAAAAGTACAAATGGATGATACGTCTATATATTTCTGTCACAATCGGTAACTACGTACAATAACATAGTTCAGCCATCCAGTAGCTTATTCCAGTTTCTGGTTACCATTACGTGCTTTCAACCTACCTAGTACAACCACTTAGCTGATATTATTGGCCACATGTTTTCTTTCTTTGAAAGTAGTCAGTTTCCACAAAGAAAATGTATGCACACCACTTTAATATCACTTATTACTTTGTCAGCTGCAAGTAATTGATGTGTTTTCAGACCACTATCACCGATGTAGAGCAACATATTTATATGATGAGGTAATGTATGTACACCAATTTTCTCTGCGTATTGTTTCAAAGATAAGCAATACAAATACTTTATTTTTGTCGAATTATTGTGTAGTTATATGCCATTAAATGATTTGTACTTATTTAAACATATGACAGAATTCAGCACCTGTGAATGCATATGATATGTAAAAACTAAGACATGACGCCGTCAGTATACATAAATGTGGATCAAAGAAAACAACCGTAATCACAAATAATTATAATAATTCCGAGAAGAACACGGAGATGCTATATATTAAATACCACAGGGAGGACACAACTAATACAAATGTAATTGATATTATATGACAGACAATCTAGTTGTGACATTACTAAATACTCACAGTAACAAAAACGATTATAGTACCTACAGACTGCAATACACATGGTACACAACCATATGTAGAACGTGACAAACTTCAAGGTACCATAATATGGATATGAGGCATACAGTATTCACACAATTTAGTAGACTAATATTAAAATGCTGAACAATATAGCTGTCTAAATTGTTTGTGTCATCATAATTATATCCTTGTTTTCTCATTGTTATATTACAATATTAGCTAATCACGGAAATCGATATATTTTGTGTAATTAATGTCTTTTTTTTGTACAGTATACATGCATTAATAATTTTTGATTCATCATTGCCTTGTATAATACTGTCCTTTTCACGTATGATTGACAGGTTTGCGGGAGAAATTATATGGTGGCTAATCAGATTCAACCATCCAACTGGACTGTTTTGACAATACCAAAGCGGCATCCTTGTTGCCATGTCTTCGTGTACTGCACTTCAATATGATTTGTTTTATGTTGGGTCTGTTGGGTAATAGTTGTTGTCCATGTATACTGCATTTCTAGAGCCTCCATTATCCATATATTTATTTCCTTTTAAATGTAATATTTTAATCATTACACGATATGATTGCCATTGCGAGGTAATTTATCTTTATATATACGTCTGCCATGTATATAAGTATCTAATAGATATATTTGCTTATAATCCTAGTAATTATATGCAATTTGTTCAATATAAGGCAACATTGTTTTTATATTTGGTGACCATCTATGATTTCTGCTATTGGTAGTTATCTAATTGTATTCCTAAATCAGTAAAAACGTTCATAGTATACATAACTTCAGTACTTGTATTCCAATTTACTACGATATGACATACATGTGCAATTATATACTTAATTATTATTCTCTGTGATGATCGTCATGGGATAATTTCTGTATATATGGCGGCCATCTTGGACTTTCGCTCTTCACAAATGTGTCTAGTTACGTATCAAATTTACTGTAAGCGTTTATCATGTCAATATATCCAAGATTAGTATACATGTTGTTTTCATATGGAGCGTGAGAGTCAAATATCATGTTACGTTTGGCGGCCATGTTGGATTTTTACCATTTAACAGTAAATTGAAATTTAATGTTTATCAATTATCTCGATAAGTCAAGTAAATCCACTTTATGCTGTTAAGGTATGCTAATACCTCATGTGGAAACAACTATATGACACACTATAACTGTTTGGCAGCCATTTTGGTTTTTATGCAAATTTCTCAAAATGATCAAAGATAACATAGTGTCATCAGTCGGATTCTTGATGTTGATGATCTGGGCAATCAAAATCGCCAATAAAAAAAAACTATTTGATTCAAAATAAAGTTAAGCTCCTGCATGGAACGTGCCATACACTTGGCTGCCAGACTATCTGACATCTGAGCGGGAAACCCCCACATGCGTCAATCGATTTCATTGGTCGGTTACTTTGCAGATTTAGGAGATAACTGTATTGAAATTTATAATTTGGGGAGATATTCGGTGGATTTACGGTTGGAAGCTTCGATTTACGGCGACGCCGCAGTCGAAGACGTAAATCGAAGTTTCCAACCGTAAATACACCGAGTACCTCCCCAAATTACAAATTTCAATACGGTTATCTCTATTCTAATGTACGACCATCATTTCTGACTAATTTTCCCGATTTCTGAACCAAATACCAACCAATATGGGCATATCCATTACAACCCTCACAATATTGGTCGATTTACACCTTGTCTGCGACCGTGACAACTGCCATAAACATAATACACGAAAACAAATAGTGCAAAACAAATACGTAAACTAACGAAGATTGCGTTACCATTTACAAACTTTTATTTCATCTATATATTCTTTATCATCCACCAAGGATTATTGTATATATGGTTCAACACGACCTTGAATATTATAATAATTGTCCAATGACCTACATTGCTGGGAATTCCCATTCAAAGTTAGAACAAAATGGCCGACATCGCTGATGCTTGAGTTATGGTTGTGTATATTCACAGTGAATTTTGGAAATTATATGGCGATGGATGTTGGTAAACGGCTGGGGTCGTAGGCGATAAAAGGACGTGATTTTCCACCCTTTGCTGGTGATTGTGGAAGTCCACTTCAGTAGTCAGTGTTGTGACAGGGCACCACATCAGGGGCGGATCTAGCATTTGAGGAACGGCAGGCTGTCCTATTTTCGAGCTCCACCGAGTGTAGCGAGTATGCTATCCGTAAATGCACTTTCCTGTGTTTTACGGCATCTAAATTCAGACTCCAACTAGTGGTAAACTGTGATCTATGTAAACTCCGTGGCTGAATGGGGGTGTTGCAACCCCGGAACACCCCCCCCCTCTAGATCCGCCCCTGCACATGACCTTGATGCTGGACAGGTAACAGCTGTTGAGTGGATACAGAGTTAGGAGGGCCCTCGTCTTCTTGATTAGTTCTAGAATTTTTGGAGAATAGCCGAATACTCAGTTTCTGGTTGTCCGAACAATCTCTATTGTATGACATCACAGAACTTTCATGGTGAAACGGCGCGTAGGAATACATCTAATTATGTAAATGTGATCACATGACATGCTACCTACGTGTTAATCGTGGATTTACTTGCAGTTAATTGATCGATCAGCCAATCAGATTTCGACAATTTCATTAAGGTGCATTAGAATTCCGATATTGTACCTCGGAAAAAAAATGGCGACGGTGATAAACTGAAAGTGTTATGCACGCTGTTTTACAAAGAAATGTTGAGAAATAACTAGTAAGGAAAGTAGTTGCATATAAATTATGAATGAAATTTGGTGTATTAATATTATTTAAACGTATTGTCAGATGATTTCGGTATCGTACAGTTCACGAAGAGTCAAAATTATGCGCGTATTCGTATTGAATATTCGAGTTTAGATTTCGCTATGTGACCCAATGGGATGGAAGCCAGTCTCTATAGCAAAGTAAACAATAAATGATAAAAGTCAGATGATGAAAAATAGAAGTTAAACATGATATAGAGACATGGCATGTTAGTCTACTCTGATGAGTGCTCGACCAATCCAAAAGCCATGACAATATTACCGAGGGGCGCCAGTGAGGGAGGGGGGGGGGGGTCCCCAAAAGACACCATCACCATTTTATATGTTATGTATGTATACACAAATACTTGAAATGATTTCCCTAACTTTAGGCGCAGACAGTTTTCCTAAACAAAATCAGCGGCTGCTTCGCCAGTCAAAGACAATAATACAACAACAACAAAATTTGCTTCCCAAATTCACGTCACATATCTCCTGAATTAACGGAACATTTGCAAACTTCCCACAAATATAAACGACACAATAGCAGTAGCAAAACATTCATAATGATAAATATCAGGAAGTATATAGGGTATGAGTTCGTTACCGCGACGAAGGGGAGGCGAATTGGAGGGCGTTTAGGTGACCACCACTACAAAAATGTGTCATACTGTATATGGGTGTAAACAAAAAAATGTATCCCCACCGTCAATTCGGTGGAATTCATTTTTCGAATTTGTAAAATTCGAAAAAAAATGATTAAACAAAATATATGAGAATTTAATTAATTAATTATTTAATTTGGAAATTATGAGAATCTTCAGAACATTACCGGCAGGTGGGTGTCAGAAGGCACCGCAAGAAGTTCTTCACGAACCAACCCGCGCGATGGACCATCATCCAAATAGTAGAGCACGGGCTCATCGGGTTTGGTAATAAATCGATCTAGATGATATACATTGAGAGACCACACGGGATCAGTCGCGCGGCGGCGACCACCTTCGAGCTCTCCCGGTTGATAGAGGTACCGGACGGCAACATCAGACGGAAGCCGTTTCTCCGCTAAACCAACGGGTCGCCCGCGCGAGATGGCAGATGGTTTGGGTGACAACGTTTTTGCCTTGATGGCATCTACGGGCTTTTTACCGATCAATCTGGTCACCTCGCCGTTCAGTGAGGAGATCACGGCGAGCAGCCTGGTCACCCACTCGGTCAATCGCGAATGAGGGTCTACAAGTTCTTTGGCGTATTGGTGTCCAAACAGCCTCTCAGCCAGGGTTCGATTGAACCGCTCCACGATCCCCTGGTCTCGGTGGATGTTGACGAGGCCGCGTCTAACAGAAACGGAGTGTTTATCCAATATATGAGAGACCTCGCCCATGAACTATCGGCCGGGATCGACCTGGAGAAGATTCCGCCATTTGAGAGGACTCCTCTTATATATTCGGGAAAGAGCCTCAGCCACCTCCTTAGACTCTTCCGTAGCCAGCGGCTCAGCCCCCTTATATAGACTCGCTACGTCAACGATTGTCAGTGTGTACGTGTATGTCTTGCGGCCGACGCGATCGTGAGGGAGAAACATGAGGTCTGCTTGGTGGACTTCGTTCGGCACCGGCCCGTCGAATTTCGATCGCGGAATATTGTGAGGCGCGGGCAAATAGATCTGCCAGAGGGCCTGCTTCTTGAGCCAACCCGTGGTGGCGTTTTCAGAAACCTTGGTCGCCGCCGCGAGGTTCTTGATGGCCGCGAGTCACTTCCAGTAGCCGCGCGGGCTGTAGTATGTGTTCGCTAGCTTGCGCGCTAGGCGAACCGATAGTTTGGTATCAAGCTTGAGTGTGTCCATCGTATGTGAGGTATTCTAATAGATCGAACAGTCTCAAGCATGTCCTCGCCAGATCGTTCGGTAACTGCGTCGTCAATAATAAACCTTTGTTGGAAGTTTCCCTGCAGCTGCCGGTTAAGTTCTGAAGGAACTAGGAGGAATATAACTCAGAGGAATTTAACTCGGAGGAATCTAACATCCGCTTTGCGAAAAGGGTAGCCGCTTTTTCGTCCTCGCGCCACGTCTCTAGAGAGTCTTGGGCCAGACTGATCAGGCCCTTTGCGCCAGCTAAGCGGTATTTAAGGGCCGTGTAGCCTACATCGAGCAGAGCAAAATAAAGCTCGTCAACTAACATCGTTCTATATGTTTTTTTAAATAATTATTGCTTATTGCTTTTGCTTATTGCTTTTCCAATATAGTAGCTAACGAGACCCGTCGCAACCATCCCCACGACCATGAACGCGATCTCGCGATCTTTTTGGGCATCTGACGGTACATAGAAATCTGAAAGTTGGGGCTCGGGATCCAGCGGCGCGAGAATTTTCTGCGGATATGCCAGCGCGTACTCGTGGTTGGCTTCTTCAACGTTCAGGGAAATTTGCGCGGCGTGATTCTCGCGACGAAGCTCTTCGTTGACCCAGTCCAGATGGGCAATTAGTTTTTTCGACCATGCTACGTCTGCGCTCTTGAGTTGTTCTGCAGCTAAATCGTGACGCTTGCGCTCCTCATCCGCGTCCGATTTTAACCGACTGGTTGCCTCGAAAGGTAGTTCCGCACACACAGGGTGCCAACAACTGCCAGACCACCACCAACAACCCACGGGGTGATCCAGGTAGGAGCTGCAGCAATCCACGATTGCTCCGACAGTTCCTGCGGAGATTGGTGCTCCAGTTCCAATTCGTGAATTGGGGGAGCGGCTGGAACCAATTCGTGAATTGGGGGAGCGGCTGGAACCAATAACGACTGTTTGGCCTCTCGAAGCTCGGCGAGTATTTTATCTTGTTTAACTTTTCGGGTGGCAGCCGCTGCCCGCCCAGCTGCCTGTCTGTTTGGGTTTTTGTGTCGGGCAATCGGAGATAGTTCATGTGGATCAATAGGAGTTTGAAGTGCAATCGGGGATTGCTATTCCGTCACTCTCGCAGGTGCGTCTTGTATCATCATTTTCTGAGCTTACAGTTCATGGAAATATATGTCCAAATTGACAGTGCTTAGCCGTGGTCAAAGCGGTTGTAAGCGGAGCTAAGTACATTCCAAACGTGTGATAAATTGAGCAGCAGGCTGTTCTAAGAGTGTGTCCTACAAAAGGGTCAGTCGCTAAATCACTAGCCGCTCGCGTCGTGTCGTGTTTTCATTTTCTTTCAGGAAAGATACAGTGTCGGCAGTCAGGCCATCTTTCAGGAAAGATACCGTGTCGGCAGTCGTGCCGGCAGTCGGAGCGACTGTTTCTTCCATTAACTGATCGAGAAGTTCGTCGCAGTTCATTATTCCAACAGTGTTGGGTGTACTATTCTGAACAGTCTTATAAGTTTAACATGAAACTGTTTTTTTTTAAATTACGAGTAACTAGTAATAATTCAGTAATATTTAGTAATGCAGTAATTCAGTAATTCAGTAATTAATTGATAACTTCATAATTTGTGGGTTGATCAGTCTTTATCAGAAGCTTGGCGTGCTTAGCTTCCGAAAGCATCTGTCGAACCTCCAGGCGCTCCTCGCGCGTTGGGATAACGTCGTTCTCTGGAAGACAGTCATCGATTGAGTCTCGGTCCTTGCAGTGAAAGAGGGCGTACCCATTTCGTTTGCTCGCGCAGATCCTTGAGGACGGCGTTGTACTTCTGAGTGGAGATCCATACGCTTTGCCCCGCATGGCGGCCCGAAAATGCGAGCTCAGAGAGCATGTCCTTCTTTTTGGTCATCGCCTTGGCCGAGCAGTCGTCAATCATGTATAGGGTGGGCTCGCCCTGAAATACTTGGTAGAAGCCACGTAGCCAATCGTGAAGTCTGTCGCCGGGGTCAACGACGTATACCTCAGGGTCGCTCCATATCCACGGACGCCGCTGATAAGTCTCGTTGTGTCGCACAGTGGGACACAGGATCACAATGTGTCGAAAGACATCGCGGTAGGACGCCTCGAGCAAGTCCAGGATGACAACTGTTTTTCGCATCCTGTCTGCACACATATTATGGCAGAGTGGGCATCACAAACTTTATTTTTATTTTCAGTAGAGTGCTGAGACGTATCGTCCATCTTCGATGTTGAGTTGCGCGTCTGTGATTATATATAGATACACATTCAATGCGCCAGCTCCGTCTGCCTCTTTGGTTATCTGGATCGTCACACCCTCGCTAGCGTTCTCAACTTGGCGTCCGCTACCGTGCATTTGGTCGTCGTCGCTGACTCGCATGTCTAGCCATAACGCGTATTTAGTAGTCAGGAACTGCGCGAGGGAGACGTCCGAGAACTGCAGGTCTTTGGTAACCGCGGCATCCTCCGGGCAGCGCTTAGAGCCGGCAGCAAACTGCTTTCTGACTTCGTCCCACTGCTGGTGCGCGCGAAGGCCCTGGCTGTAGAGTTGATTGGGGACTCCCTCGATCGTCACCTCTACCTTTGTTATTTTGGGGTTATAGAATTTGTCGGTTTTTCTAACCCCGAGCGAGAACCGAGCCTCCTCGAACAGCATCAGTATACCTTTCATCGAGCGGGCGGGTACGTTGACATTAATATTCCACAATGTGTCGCTTTTGTCTTTCGTCATCTTGCGATGGCGAAGAACTCGGTCGTAAAGTATGGGAACGCGCCTGACGTACTGGGTTATGATCAATCGAGCGAGTTCGGGCATTGAGACCATGTCGTACTCCAGCGAAACATTGTCGATCGTATACGTCGATGCCATGTCGGTGGCTATGAGAACTCGGCCGTAGTCGTTGAACGTTAGTTCGTATTCGAGGCGGTCCGCCACAGCGCTCTGATAGTAGGGCATGTGACTCTCCAGCAACTCAAAGTCGAGCGGGATGTAGATGCGGTTGCCGTAAGCGGCCGCGAGCGCGTTATCGCTCGCGTTGTTATCTACCTTGTTACCAGCCCCGATTCTAAGTTTGGTTACATTCTTATTTTTGCTGGTGTCAATACCCTGATAGACCGCATTTTCGCGCTCTTGCGCCGTTTTCCACAGGTCCTGGTAACAATGGTAGACGTCGCTGTCGTCGATCGACATCACCTCATTACCAGAAATCTTTATCATGGTCTTCTTGACGATGGCCCGACCCGGGTTCTGAACGACTGTTCGGTCCACGTCCGTCGACGTCAGCGAAATAGTGAAAGCGAGGCGAAAAATCCCCGGCACAATGACGTCGCTAGCTCCGAGGTTGGGGAAGCGAGCGAACAACTCCCCGGCACAATGACGTCGCTAGCTCCAAGGTTGGGGAAGCGAGCCAAGAGCTGCTGGTTCTGGTCGATCGTCGATGGGTTGTTCGTAATAACAACGCTCTGTCTCATGCCTTTTGTCCCCAAGGGGCTCCCGCAGTCTGCGGTATGGATAGAGTTTGCGGCCGTATTGACTCGAAGACATAATTCAGTTAAACTAAATACTCTATTAAACCAGTATGTGTTTTCTACAATACATCGTTAAAGATGGCTGGTTATGATATTGGCATGGACGAAGTCGGCCGAGACGATTACCTCGATGATGACATCGATGATGACATCGATGATGATATCAAAACATCCTTCATAGGGAATTCACCTGGCGAGGAAATAGGTGGCGCTACCAACACCATTAGTCTAAGCCAGGAATTGGTCAAGTCAGCTGTAGACGACTTACTACAGCAATTTGGCAGAAGAAGGTACGGTCCCATCTGTCGGCCGCGACTACTCCAAGTCCGAATTGGATCTGAAGGGTAGGTTGCGACTAAAAGCATCAAATATCCCGATCGTCAACATGAGGACCGGAAAACCCCTATCGTTGAACACCATTGCCGGAAACCGGGGCGGTGGTCAAATGATAAGGGACAAACTAGGATTCTTAGATTGGAAGCGTGGTAAAATAATTATGCCGGCCCACGCTGTAGAGGCCCTACAGTCTGCCAACGAAACGATGGCGAAGACGGCCGCCGCGATAGAAACTGTCGATCTCAGCGAGGTCCCTCGAGTAGCCACCGACGCTATTCGCACAATGAAGCTCAGCGAAAGCGAGATAGATGGAATACTCAGCACGATGGATGCCCCACCGTTACCTCTATGCGAACTCCGGAGACTCGATAAGGCTCTGCAAACAGTCCGGGCGAACTGGTCCTTAACCTCTCCAAAACTCACGGCGCTGGATGAACATATCGCGCTAGAAGAAAGAAAACTTTGGGAAGTCCGTTATGATAGAGAATCTACCGAGCGGATCACCGAATGCCTGCGGTTGTTGCGGGATGAAAGAGCAGCTCGCTTGGAGGCTGCATCGGCTTGCCGTGAGGCTCTCCACACCCAAATAAGTCGGATCCGCGAAACAATCTTGAGGGTTCTGCACGAGGAGACGACACTCGGTGAGCGTCTTCGCACTCTGTTCAGAGAGCAGGGCGTCACAATTGTAAGCATCGTCACAGCTGTCGGCATGACTATATCAACCATAGTTCTAGCTATCGAGATGCTCGTCAGCGGTGCGACGGCTGCACCCGCGCCAACTCCCGGGCCAGCACCCGCGCCATCCGGTGGAGCCAAGGTGTGGGTTAAAAAGCATCTAAAAGCCCTCGCCAGTCTCCTGGCTAAATTAGCCGGATAGGCGGCTGCCGCGCTGCCTGGGCTGATCGGTGGTCTCGTCTCCTACTTGTTATCTATATTATCAAAAACGGCCGGATGGCTCGCCGAAAATGCTTGGGCTTTAATCGTGGCGATCGCCGGTCTCCTACTTTTAGTCTCCCGAGAGTTCCTAAAACCAAAGCGCGAATAGTCCGATCGCCACGACGAGCCCTAATTTCTCCTCCTCGTGGGTTGTGGCACTAGTTCCTAAGAAACTGGTGGAACTTGATGAGACACTTGTTCCCGCTCCTGTTCCAATTCTTCCAATCTCGCTTGGATTGGGGAACTTGATGGTGTGCTTCGTGGTGGGGTGGGTGCTTGCGGTTTTATGAAATCGGTTCCACTTCCAACCTCAACACTGTTGAACCCGAGCATGTTGGGGTGCGCTTGATGATATCCGCGTTCACGTTCCTGTTGTGGCCGATTTTTTGATTGACGGTGGCGATTACGATCTGATTATTGTAATCGTCAACTGGGTCGTCTATCATATTGCTCGGCGCCATATAAAGACCAATTCCAAATACATAGTCTACTGATGTGCTGGCATTCTGCAAAACGTCTTGATACTACTTGATCGCCTTGTCCAGGTCCACCTTAGCTGAGATGGCGTCCTCTACGTTTGCCAAGAACTGTTTTTGCGCGTCAAACGCCCTTGCCGTGCCCAGTATAGCACTGAGCGTTTGCTTCTGTGAGCCGAGGATGGCCCAGACGCATGTGCGAATGGAGTCGTTGAGGCGAGTAACCCCGGCCTGAGTAAATCCAGTTCTTTTATCTAACATAAATGATCCCCACGCGGTATTTACCCACGCAGGTTGCTGTATGAAATCATCGTGGGCCGATTTGAAAGACCATGGTACTGGTGGCACGAAGTCGGTATTCTTTGGTTTTATTGGTGGTGGTGGATCGCTTGGGTGCTTCAGAAACCCAATACCCGTTAAGTAAACGTCACCTAAACCGAAAGTGTACCAGAACTCTTTCTGTCTCCAGTCCGCGTCTTTTGAAACGTTAAATTCGTTACACAGTCTTTCGAACGCCCTACGGTCGTTTGCTTTGGAAATGGGTTTCCTGGCGTCGTCTTGAGGTAGTGGAATACCTAGTTCTTTGATAATCATCCTAATAGTATAATACACATGAAAGTTATAAACGGCCCTCAAGAAGGGATCCTCCGCGACCAGTTGGTCCTGAGAAGAAACCCCGCATCCGGCTATTGCGCACCATACGGCGAATTTGAGCTGATTCTAGCCAAAACTGCATCGGTGTTGCTTTCCACCCGTTCACGGCCTCCATTATTGTAATCTTGGGCAGCCTATATTGTTCAAAGATGTCCGGGAAGTTGGTTCGAAAGCCTTTTCCGCCTCGAACTTGGATAGTGGGGTGCACCAGCCGGGGAGCGCCATCCTTAGTGTCGTATACCCCGCCGACCAGGTACTTTGCATTATAATTAAAGCTAAATGCTTTTGTATCCATTGAAATATATTATTATGTTTGCTACTATCACTAATGTTCAAAAAGAGAGTTGTGCACTTCAGAAGTCAATCGACAACTGCTGCGGAAAACGCCGGGTAGGCCTCAGATCAATCCTTCACGGTTGGGTGGGAGAATGTGGGAAAGAGCGAAGGGTTTGGCTATGTGAAGGATGGACGCCCAGTAGGTGTAAAGCTGCCTCCTGGACTGTGGAGTGTTAGACAGCTCAAAGATTGTGTTACCGCAGAGCTTGACGGTAGAGCCAACCTCACAGTATCGAAGGCTACCGGGCTCGCAACAATGAACATCGGCCCAGACAGCCGGATAAGGATCTCCCCGACGTTGGGTATTCGACTCGGGTTTAGATGAACATAGTCCGCGAATAAGAGATTGTTTATTTCTGGTGAGTACATCGGTGATAACCCGGTGGACTTCGCCTTCACGAAACCTCTCAGGGTGCACCTGGATCGGGTGAACACATCGTACAACACGGTAGATGGATCTCCCAGCACATTACTGAAAACCGTGCAAGCCAGTGATTGTTTCTTTGGGGAGACTGTGACCTTAGACTTCCCATGCCCTGAGATGAAAGTTTTGGAATCGGGACATATCCACGAATTTACGGTCTCTATTATTGATGATCAAGCGAGAGAGTTGAAGAACTATTACCCGAGTTCGGTCGTCCTGGAAATTTCAAATTAATTCAAAGAATTAAACTCATGTTCGTAATAAAATTTATAACAACCAACGTTAAGAGTATATACGGACCAGGTAGTTCTTTCAATTTATTGACAGATATAAATTCAAAGAATCCGAGTAACAATGATGTTTCCGACGGGGACTCCGGATCCAACCCCACAGGTGATTTTTTAACTACCGGAAAAACAAAGGCCTTGATCAATACGACTATATCGGAGGCCACAAACGCGATTTCGCAGGAGTATAGCACAGCTTAGAGTAGATGTCCTGACGGCGACTGCACAAGTTCGCGAAGAGGCACATACAGGACTTAAGGATCTCGGCGGAAAAATAATCCAAGTTGGGGAAGAGGATCATGCAGCACTTACGGAACTAGGCGGGAAAATAACCGAATTTCGGGAAGAGGCCCATACAGAGTTTATGGATGTTTCCGATAAACTGAAACGTGTTCGTAGAGACGCTCACAAAGCACTTGAGGATACCTCTGAAAAGGTTCGTGTTGAGGCCATATCACTGATCAATAGAACTATATCGGCGGCCACGGACGAGATTCATAATAGTCTACTATCACAACTTAGAGTATATGCCCTGGCTGTGACTACACAAAGTCGTGAAGAAATATATACAGAACTAAACAAACTAGGCAGGAAAATAACCGAATTTCGGCAAGAGGCACTGGCTGTAACTACCCAAAGTCGAAGAAACACACACAGAACTAAACAAACTAGGAGGGAAAATAACCGAATTTCGGGAAGAGGCCCATACAGAGTTTATGGAAGTTTCAGATAAACTGAAACGTGTTCGTAGAGACGCTCACAAAACACTTGATGATACCTCTGAAAAGGTTCGTGTTGATGGCCATACCGCTACAATGAAGCTTATCACATTGTGTGACACATCTGTAGAGCAGTTTAGGCTATTACGCCGCATAAAACCTATCATCACAGTTTGGGCTGAGAAGCGGGGCCCATTGAATGAGGGGATCTATTAATATTCGTTCGGCGCTAAAGCGAGCAATATATATGGGGGATATGCCATGGCAGCGTCCGGGACGGTTCTACGAATAGCGGTCTGCTTGATTAATTCTAATGGTAAATCTGTGGGCGCGGTCACATTAAATCTGGTACTGGATGGGGAAGAACGGGCAGTTGGAGTCACTAAACTCGCTGGACAGAGTTCATCGGTGGTTTTGTTCACCGGTGACTATCCAATTAGACTTTCCGAAGGTAGTGTTATTAACTTTGTTACGAAAATCGCTGACCCAGCGAGTTCTTCCTTTATTGTCACATTGCTAATTGAACTTGATATATGACGAGTGAACATTTAATACCGTTGAACCTACAACCAAAACCTGCCGATCCTGTTTCAACAGCCAATACCACCAATCCGCGATTGGATGTTGGACCATTGGAATTGGTGGATATGACCCCGTCAAACTTCAGGTTGGAAAATGTCGTAGAGATGCAGGATATTCTAAAACAAGAGGGGGAAACTCGGAGGGTAAATGCTAAAAAATATAGACGAGCTGCAAATATAGCGGAGGGGGTGAGCACCATGCTATCATCCGTTTCTATAATGGGTGGGGCTGAAACCGCTGCATTGTTATCTACATTCGTGGCAATTCCTATTGCCGCGGGTTTGAGTGGTGTAGCCGCTGGGACAGGACTGCTGTGTAGTGGGGAGAAAATTCAAAACTAAAAGTAGAAAGCACGACAGAATATCGGTTCTCGCAAGGTCTAAGAAAAATAGCATCGACGTTATCGTGTCCAAAGCGTTGGCCGATAACAATACATCAGACGCCGAATTTGAGTTGGTGGTGGAGGAGATGTCTCGATATGAGGATTTAAAAAAATACTATTAGAACTAAGGCGCACACCACCATTCCCAATATTGAGAATACTGATTGGAATAACTTTAGGTTAAAACTGGGAGACAAAGTGGGGGGAAAAGTTACAACACCACCCCCTCGGGAGCAGCACCAATACCATAAAATTTCAACAGTGTTGATGGATTGGTGTTGAACAATTGGAGGGAATTGTGATATTTTACTAAATTTATAAACTTTATAAGTATTTGATGAAATGTTGCTGAATTTTATTAAATAATCATTAATTTTATAATTTTCTTAAAATTGCAAAAAAACAGTAAACAGCAACTTGTTGCAAGTAATAGTCAGTAAATAATCAGTAATACGCAGTAAATAATCAGTAATACTCAGTAACAATCAGTACTACGCAGTAAATAATCAGTAATAATCAATAGTAATCAGCAACGATTCAGTAATTTTAGTAATTTTAATAATTTTAGTAATTTTAATAATTTTAATAATTTTAATAATTTTAAGAAAATTAATTAATTATGAGAAAAGAGGTTCCGTGTGTATACCGTCTGGAAGGATTCTTCTTTTATCGTAATAGGCCGATAGTCCCAACTTACTCTGCGTATATGTTTTCATCGCGCCGTCCCGCATTCGGAATCCGCGGTTTTCACACATATCTTTCCCACCCTCAATTCCAGAATTGACATCCTCTCGCCCCCAGTTCAGCGCGTTCTTATACCGATTCCAGGTTAGCGTGTTCTGTCTGGCAGATAACCCTTTTGCTGAATGTTTTAATCGGCCATCCAATTCGGGAATTGGCAGATTGGCGTTCTCATCTGTATTCGCGGGCGCCAACTTCTCCACAAAGTAGCACTTGCTCGATAGCGCAATGGCCCGATCTCCGTGAAATTCTACCTTGAAAAGCCCGGGCTCTCGGTCACTCCATTTATCCCAAGATAGCCATTTTTCTTATCTTTCTCATACTCATCGCGCAGATGAGGTTTTACCATACTACCGAAACTGCCGTATTTCTCATTCCCTTGCGGAGGTTTCGCGCTTACGGCCATGTATAGAATATCCGTACCCATTTGTATTAATTCAAAATCTGTTCTGTCCACATACTTGTCTAAGAAATCGTAATAGAATTCCAACATTCTCCGCTTGGCCAGTTGGTACACGGCTATCCAGCAATGGAACGGCCTAGTCATAACCGTATTAACTTTTCTACAAGATATCTCGTACGCGTCGCCGATCTCCTCCAAATCGTGGAAGTATGCAGACCTCAACGCCTTGTCCACACATTTCTCGTCCTTCGTATATGTTGTATTCATGTGCAGCTCCGGAGACTATCATTTTACCGCAGCACGAGTTCCCTAACAATTTCATTATGCCCGCAATAGGGGCTTTACTTTACGTGTAAACTAGTAGGTTCTCGCGCGTCAGTAACTTTCCTTAACAAACCATTTAAATGGCGTGCCGTGCTCATAAGTGATACTCGGTGGACCCCAGCGATTTTAGGCCGTGTTCCAAATACCCCTTTAGAAGCGGAGAGTACAGCAATATTTTTTTGGCCGACATCACACCTACTAGTTTCTTCCCGCTACCGCGTTTTCTTCCCTAGTCGTCTAAATATTTTAGCATGTAATCGGGTACTTCCCCTTCCTCGACTACTCTGTTGATAAATAATGGAGACATCTCCGAAAATTTATCTTTCAATGCGGAAGGAACTTCTATATCCACCTCGGCAAATCCGAACCATCTCCCGGATAAAACTTTTCGGGTAAAACATGATATTCCTTGGGGGTCGTAAGGTTTCTCATTATGGTGTATATATTCCTCACCACATGGCATCTCTTTATTTAATGTAGATATATACAACGCGTTGGCGTCGAGGCCTATTATGGCTTCGCATTTTTTACCGTCCCCTTCTGGTGTTGGCCTAATTTGTGTGACCCCGACTTCCGCGTGGCGAGAGAATACGATTAACGGTCCGCCGACCAGAGCGGTTTTAAACATCCCTTCTGGTGTTGGCCTCGCGTGGCGAGAGAATACGATTGACGGGTCGCCGCCCATAGCGACCAGCCTCCAAGCGAACTGCTCTATCGTCCGGGTCGTGGGGTGGGTGTGGAGATCGTTACATCCAATCTGTGATTGGGGGGCCTTCAAGCGAACTGCTCCCGCTTCACATTTTTTACCGTCCCCATCTGGTATTGGCCTATTTTTTGTGACCACGACTTCCGCGTGGCGAGAGAATACGATTGCCGGTCGAGAGCCTATATAAACGGATCCACGTCTAAATCATTGTAGTATCGCAACCACTCTCTGAACGTCCTCATATTTTCATTTTTATAAATCTCATTGCATGCGGCAAATTCCGTCGCGGTTATTTTTTCCTTCGGGTTGAGTTGATTGTCCCAATAGTTTATTCCGGGCAACCCTTCGTAATCCAGTTTCTCGAGAGAATCAAACCACTCGTATGGAAAGAACGACTTTTGCCCCTCGCAGCCGTACGCCTTTGTCCATTTGTCGTAGGACGTCTCTGGACTGAGATATAATTTTACGTCGAAAAATCGGAATTCGGGGGTTAATAGGAATATCGTCGTGTTTACTTTCTTACCGACGAGAACTTTCGGTGTCGTATCGGTCAACAGCCAGACGAAATGTTTCTTTATCAGATTGAGACCGTATCGACTAGAGTTGAACAATTACAGGAACTTGATCAATCCATCGGGTGATCTCGCGCTGTTCGGTAGCGGGAAGTCTGTCCATACAGGTAGGAAGATATATTTTACCAACGGCCTCGCGTATCGCCTTCCCCCTTTCCTGTATGTTTTCCATAAATAGGGCAACCAATTTGGCTGGATCCGTTTCGCATATGTGAGTTATTTCGGTACATAAATTATCGCCGATATTCACGCTTATGGGCACATGCTCGTTTGCAAATTCGAGATTAC
Organism: Conchocele bisecta; assembly: GCA_029237695.1. Taxonomy (NCBI): domain Eukaryota; kingdom Metazoa; phylum Mollusca; class Bivalvia; order Lucinida; family Thyasiridae; genus Conchocele; species Conchocele bisecta. The sequence goes on along the minus strand of CM055276.1, from coordinate 71,223,229 downwards.
CTTTCTTACTCCTGCACCTACTATCACCTTCGCTAGTTTTCGATAAATACGCTTCAAAATCGTACACAATCTGGTACGGATACACGGTTGTCGGGGGAACTGACGTTTTACCCCACCAGCCTTTATAATGACATTCTCACATAGTAATTAATGTAATCTCCTTTGCGATAGCGTCTCTCTCTCGAACTTTTTCTGAATTTTTCAATTGCCCGCGCCTCCTTTTCGTCGTCTGGTGCTTCTTTGTCGTCCTGTGGTGCCAGATTTCTCCAATCCCGGGGATGGCACTTATGGCACCCGTGTCAATAACACCCGTGAAATTGGTAAACCGTGTTAGTTTCCTCACAAAATCCGTCGACTTGCTCTCCACCCACCAACCTCTCACCGCCGTGACCGCAGTGCGCAGTGTGGATATGGGGCCCGTTGAACGATTTTAACCAACTTGTCGCCTTCGCGCTCGCGTGAGATCTGGGGTAAAAGGCCCTTTCGACGGCGGATGTCGGTCTGTCGATCTGAGCGCCTTTGCATGTGAGCTTCGTCTCCCCTCGCATGCAGGTGAGCGCGTGCCGTTCTAAAATATGGGATTGAGTGAATCGTTGGTTGTACTCGTAGCAGCAGAGGGTGTTGGTGGTTTTGTTCATGTCGGTGATCAGGAACGCGTGATTATTGTAAATACCGATTTTTATGTTCTTCGTACCAGTTTCTTCGTAAATACCATGTGCCCTCTTCGACTGGTTCATACACCTCAATTCCGAGTTTAAAACATTCCTCCACTTTGTTGATGTCGTCAAGTATTATAGGGCCGGCTGGTCTTTTACACCCGTTACTTTTACAGAAAAGGATATATTCTTGGACCAAACAGCGGTCTGCTCGCAGATCAGTCGTGTGAAGAACGATACATCTAAACAGGCAAAGCTCGTCGTTAAATTTATCCAACGGTTTTATCCCCTTCCGATATCGCAAACATTCGGGAAGCGGGCCCCCAGCCACTTTCGAGGATCTCATCCCCGCATCGTCTGCGCTAGATGAAATAATTAATTTGATCGTAAAGCCGGACCACCTAACAAAACTTCCATTTCGTGCTCGGGCGGGCTATTTTATCGATATTAAATCTAGTGCCTCCTGTTCGGCAATCCATTCATTCGCGTCCTCATATTCTCTCAACCAGCGGCTCCCGCGCAATTGTTTATGAACTATTATAGTTTCCGGTCTACCTCGTGTGTCGGTCTGCTCGATGTGAGCCAATTTGTACGAAAATAAATAACGTATGTAGAAGCTCCCAGTTAGCAGTGGGGCGATCTCTGACATTATTCGTTCAGTTATATTTACTTGGGTGCGCCTTTTTAGGGTAATAGTTTCTGTGCGGCGTCCTTTCACTATTTTACTCTCCGCCCGTGTGTAATCGTCCAGAACGTCGTCGCCTTCGGTTATTATTTTCCTTAACAACTCGGTTTTAGGAATTCGTTTTTGGGGTACCACAATATTTCTACCTCTCAGGCTCAATACCGCATCATCGGCGAGAGAGTGTGCCTTCTGTAGCGCACGCTGGGAGTCTATTTTCTTATGACCCCAGCGAGCAAACGCGCGACTAAGTCTTTTCATAAATTCCTCATTCTTCGCCTCATTGATAATCCTGCTCAGACCTTTGGCTCGCACATTTGGGGGGAATGTTATTCCCAATTTAGAAGCCTCCGACCGTAATTCGCGAAGTTTCGCAGACCCCCGCGGAGGGGTTTTTACTACTTTTTTATCCGTATTACGGGGAATTTTATGGGGTATTTGTACTGCTCTTTTAGCTGTGGGAATCGCTACCTCACTAATCAGTTTGTGAGATACATTCGGTTTCCTCACCATCCGTCTCATATTTTTTGTGACATTCGTCATAATATATCTCTATATACTAGTAAATATACTTTCCCAATTTTGGCAATTAACTATTAATTATAAAGAGATACTATATTTGTTCAATAGGATGGATTTCTGTAAGTAGTATAAAATCCGTCATAATTTCTCATAATTTTCTCATAATTCCTCATGATTTCTCATAATTTCTCATAATTTCTCATAATTAATTAATTAATTAATTTCCGGGATTGAAAAGTATATTTTACTAGTATATAGAAAGATATTATGACGATTGTCATAATTTCTCATAATTAATTAATTAATTAATTAATTTCCAGGATTGGAAAGTATATTTACTAGTATATAGAAAGACATTATGACGATTGTCATCCGTCTCATATTGTTTATGGCAATCGTCATATTGTTTATGGCAATCGTCATAATGTCTTTCTATATACTAGTAAATATACTTTCCAATCCCGGAAATTAATTAATTAATTATGAGAAATTTTTCGAATTTTACAAATTCGAAAAATGAATTCACCCAAATTCTCCAATCTGATTGGCCAATTGAGGGTGGCGGCATATTTTAATTTTTTTTCCCCATAAAAAGTGTTACCAATTTTGGTGTTGGTGATCACTCAAACACCCGCAAATTCGCCTCCCCTTAGTCGTGGTAATGAACTCATGCCCTATATACTACTATATCAAATATTTGTTAACTGTTGTCCATTATTTAATTTTAAATATCACAAGTTTGACAACAAAATTGCCCTCGTGAGTTCCACGCTGGTGTGTTATTGAAAAGGAAGAACGACTCAAAATCCGTGACAGTAAAATAGTTGGCCCGCATGAAAAAACCGAACGACTAAAAATACTTACAATATAATGACCCCATTGTAACAGATTTTAACCTAGAAAATCTTAAAGTGTTATTATGTATCAACAGACGAAATGATGATGTAGCCTATATGCATCTATGATTCTGAGGAGTTGAATGTCAAAATGTTACTATAAAAGTAAACAAAGAACAAACATTAATGTAAATTTCGAAATACTACTCCATCATAACTCGTATGTAATGAAATGTGATGTAATGGAATTAAAGTATGTACTCAGAACTAGCTCCATACAAGCAATATGTATATGTATTGAAGTTCGATGGCTAGACAATTGATGTTGATGAATATGTAAACGAATTACCAAATTTCACAGCGGTTTAAAACATTACGAACATAATAATATACAGCTAAAATGTTTTATTAGAAACTTATTTTTTAAATTATAATATGTCATTCCTGCTATGAACATGTTCATTCTAATTATATGTCGTTGAGGTATTTGGTCCGCAGTCTATTATATAAAGACCAGGGGCCCGTTAAACTAAACTTTATAAGATAAAAATGTATTTCTTTTTTTGTAGTGGCATGTCAAAGTTACATGTATATTATCAAGTCTATTATTTATAAACAACATCAAAATTGTTTTCTTTGTAAATGTCTAATTTACACCAAATATGTTGACATGATTATATTATCTTATTCAATTTTTGTCAAATTTACAGATGATATGTCATACATTGTATTGCTTACCTGTGACACACTTTGATAACATATGTCTTATTTGTTCTGTTAACTGTGTAGCCGCATGTTCGTCTGCGCAGCCATGCAGTCTGCTATGTACAGTGGAACCTCTATAAACCGGACACCCTGGGAGGATCCCAGGGTGTCCGGTTTAGAGAGGTTCCACTATAATTCGGGTATACGAGTGCTGCAATACATATTGGTATGCATTGTGATCACGAACAGGCATTACCATTATAAGTACAGTACAGTTAAAGCTACCAAAATTGAACAAACAGATGCGGTATTTCTGTCAACGTGTCATCATGACGTGATAGTTGTGTATAACAGAATTTCATGGCATAATTGGGCACATCATGTCGACTTGTTGAGAAGTTGTGTTAATATTTATCACGAATTGTCGACATAAATATGTCAACATGTCGACATGTTGAGATAATTATCGCAACAAGTCGCCGTAATGTATCTCAACATGTCGACATAGTTTCACGTTATGTCAACATGTCGTGATATTTATGTCGACATGTTGCGATAAATTATATCAACATCTCCTCATATCGATGGTCAATTCATGCTTCCATACAATTCGCCTAATTCTTTTTACTCTTACACGCTATCTTAATTCTTAATTTTTGTCGTGTGCTGTTTATTTGACCGCACTTTAGAATAATTTACAACATGCTTTGACAGCACTTCAGAAGCATTTCCATTGGACATGATTCTGAAGTGCTGTCAAACCATGTTTTTATTGAGAAATAAGTCAATACATGTAAACTGTATATAAAAGCAACAGCAGACGACAAGTGTTGTGTGTAGCGATCTAAGGGTTAAGAAATGAGCAGAAACATCTGAAAAATGCACCGAACTCTGAAAACAAAAAAGGCCATTTATATGCTCTCTTGTAAATGGCTTTCCGTGATTTTTTATCCCCCTACATCGGGAGATGCCAGGGTCATATTATAGCATTATGTTTGTTGTTCCGTACGTTGGTATATTATATGTATAAACTTGTTTCCGTGCGGTAACTTGCATAATTTTTGGCTGATTTCCACCATACTTCATAGTTGCATTGATATTGATCAGGGGAAAACACCTATTGAAAGTGGTGTTCGTTGTGAATGAGACGGTGTATATTAACGGTATGGGTTCCTCCTTATAGGAATCACGATTGCCTGGATTGGCCCTCAGGTACGTGTTTATCTTTGGCTCTTTAGTTACCTGGGAGTTGAATTGGGTTATTGCCGATTATAAAAGTATTAAGATTATTACTGCTCCTACTGCTTTTGGGAGGGGCCAAGTGATTCTGGTGTGGCGAGGACCTGGCATCAGATCAGGATTATTATGATTTCAGGGCTGAATATATAGTTTTGTTGATTGTAAATATTCAGTTCTGATTTTGGGACTTTTCCCCCCATTTGTACATGTACTTGAACATATACATGTACGTGTACAGGTAATATATGGGATTTAGTACAAACCCATTGACCCGGCCTTAAATGGTCTTAGCTGTTGATAGGCCGTTAAACCCCAACAAACAAACAAAAACAAACAAACCAAGTTCAAGGTCGCCTGCAATAAAAATTGATTGTTTTTTGTTCTCGCTTTAAATATCCAGCAGGGGCATCTATGTAACGGGTTTGGTTTGCAGAACTACATATAGAGAATAGTAGGTTAGTGCTGTGAATGGGAAAACATATCTGGCAAGGCTCAGGAAACGGGATGGGCGAGGCTCTGTCGAGCACATCCCGTTTCCGCGCCGCGCCAGATATTTTTTCCCATTCACGGCACTAACCTACTATACTATTTATCCCGTCAACACCTACAAATGGCTGTAAAATGCAAAAATAGTATTGACTGGATATCAAAAATGTTTCACGGCACCGTGTTTCACGGCACATACGCACTGTGTGTTGACGGGATAAAACATTTTTCTGATTTGTTGTTTGTTTCTAAACACAATTAGGCGAATTGTACATGTACACATATTTACGTCACTGCTACGTGTTATTCACCAGTGTTTCTACCCATGTAAACCGTTTACTTACCAAATGATATTCAAAGTAAAGTGTGCAATCCGCAATTATTATACTCAATGTCAGTGGTGGGCCTACAGTCTGTTTCACGAAAGCTGCCCAAATGTAACGGCTTTATAAACTATTCAAAAACGATATATTTTTCGATTATATTAAATTAATAAAGGAAAATTTATGAATGAGCCTTCTTTTTATTTCGCGGATGCACAGGCTGATCTGGATCTACACTGGTCGCAAAACCCATAAGCCCCATTTCTCCGGTCACAGTGACAAATATACATGTTGACGTACACAAATACATGAGGAGTGTATTCATATTGAGTCTTCGGGGGAAAATATTTGCCATTTTTGTCGCGCCTGCTTTAGCCTACTTTAGCAGATGCGGGACTATAGTCGGCGCGTTTCCGTCGTCGTCCGGATCGTCCGCGTCGTCCCCTTTCTTTTGTAAGGCAAATGCGTTAAAGTTATTGTTTTTTCAAAATATCTCTTTAACCCCTTGCCAGACTTTCATAATATTTCAAATCAATCTTTGTCTAGGCTTCATTACGCACACCCCAACATCCAAATTCTCAAGGTCAATGTCATTTATTTACTTGTAATGTTCACCGGTTTTGTAACAGAAATGCGTTAAAGTTATTGTTTTTTCACAATATCTCTTTAACCCCTTGCCAGACTTTGATCATATTTCACATCAATATTTGTCTAGGGATGATGCTTCATTACGCACACGCCCACATCCAAATTCTCATGGTCAAGGTCATTTATTTACTTTTAATGTTCACGGTCAAATTCCTCGGCAGGCGCGATACCGCTTCCGTGGCGGAATTCTTGTATATTCTAAGGCACTAACCATCATTTTAGTTTATTGTTCAAATTACATTCATGTACTGCCATCATATTTGGACGTCATGACTCTGAATTGTAAACTGCATCTTCCATGTTATTACTTCACATCAAGTGGGCGCATGGTCGGGGGAACGCGACTGCGTAAATGAACGGTGGGGTTCCTCCTTATAGGAATCACGATTTGCCTGTTTGGCCCTCGAATATGTTTATATATGTGGCTCTTTTGTTACCTGGGAGATGAATTGGGTTATTGTCCATTATAAAGATAGTAAGATTATTACTGATCCTACTGCTTTTGGGAGGGGGCCAAGTGATTCTGATTCTGGTAAACTTCCATTTCCCGCCATTTAAGGATGAACTTCATAATTTAAGTTAAAGTCAAGCATACATAGGTAGCAGTTGCTGATGTCAGTGTATGCATGCATCTGCCTAACAATCCAGGCCCGTACGCAGAGAGGGTGCGACAGGTGAATGCACCCCCCTTAAAGCACCGCCCTTAACCCTTTCAACACGACAGGCATGTATAGTGGTATTGGCAAAAAGTGTAGATCCAGATGAGCCGGCTCGTGACGAGCTGTCTCATCAGGATCTGCACTTTCTGCAAGTAATTTTCATAATTTTGAGAACAAACAAAACCCATGTTCATAAATGGACTGGTCTGAAAATCATTTTGTGATGATTGGATTGGGTTGCAAAATTAACGTATCATATTCCAGTTACTTAGGGGGCGAAAGGGTTAGTTAATCTGTTGAGGTCTGTCCGTGGATATGCAAAAAAAAATGTTTACCCCTTCGCGCAGTCGATAATGCACCCCCCCCCCCACCTAAATTAATTCTCGCGTACGGGCCTGCAATACTCATAATATTGACATACATGATTTTCCAAAATACATGATCAGGTGGTTACAACAACAACAACAATAGGTGAAATTGTTGAAAGCTCGCCCACTTCAAAGTAAGTATTATTTGATATTTTCCTGAAATATAGCGCAGCAAACGCGTATTCATGAGCTGCATTTGGCGGTCCCGGGAATTTGGCACATACTTCTGTTGTTTTTGTGAAGACTAAATTTCCGTGTCGGTAGACACGGAAATCGATTCTTCGCAAAAACGACAGAAGTTTGTGCCAAAGTACAGAGACCACCAAATGCAGCTTAACAAGACGCGTTTGATGCGCCATATTTCATCATAATCCGTTACTTAATAAGGACACAATAATATAATACATACTTTGAATCGGAGGGCTTCCGGAAGTTTCAGTAGTCATTGTTGTTGTTTTTGTTGTAACCACGTGATCATACACCTTGTTGTCATTGCTTTTCTTATTTCTTCACTTGGATGGCTGACGAGTAACTTGTATAATTAATAAATGAAATGCACACCAATTACTGTAATTGGCCCTAAATAATACTGGTTTGTGTTGTGGACCGCTAAAGGCACAGTAACTGAGTAAGGCTCAGTATTCCAATTTTCAGATTTTTTCGAACACAAAAACATGTTTGGCAACTGATTTAGTACACCAAAACTACATATACTGCCTAATATATATATCCCAAGTCTTGATATTTATATCATAATCGCAATGTGAAGACAACAAAAGGTAAACAAAAACTTGTTTTGTGTACCACTCAGCGCATAATGTCAATATTGACACTTTTCATTTTCGGAATCCCGAGCGTTTCCGCGCTAGCGTACTCGCTACTACTCGGAGGCATGTCGGAAAACTGCTTACATACAAAACCATGACGTCACAAGCACGTGCGCGAAATTGAAGGGGAACAACAACAACAAGAAAGTAAACATTTGTTTCTAGATTCAGACTCGCGAAGACGATATTATTTAACTACAACTTGCATCAATGACATTGACATTATACACAATCGAACAAGAACAGCCGAGCGACTCTCACGATCTCATGACACCAGTTACAGTACTGTACCCGAGTACGTATTCGTGAATCGCAGTCAACATTGAATATTACCCCACCCATTTGTAACACACAGTAATGATGTTACAATGAGTATTGACTTGCATTACAGTGGACTTATTTTAGTAGCCCTGTGTCATGACCGAGTCAGTGGAACTTGGAAGAAAGGGGCAACACTGTGGCCGGATGCTATTATTGGGCTTCTTATCCTTGTAATGCAGTATTTAAGGTAGCTTAGAAAATCTCAGCTCTACGGATGTTTTTTTTACTATTTCATCTGTCTTTTGTATTTCCTGTATCCGTGAGAGCTGAGATCTTTATAGTGTACAATTTTGTCACAATAACAGCCCATTTTGTCCTGGCGTTTTGCTACTGACGAGTGAGACGTTTTAACACTTCACAGTCATCATGGTCATGTTAAAAACATTCATAGACTAGGCTAATAATACACATGTAGGTATACATAGTTTGACATTGGTTATCCTTTTATTCCCATTTGTGTAGCAAAACACCAGGACAAATTGGGCTGTAATTGTGACTAAATTTTACACTATAAGTATTTATAAGGGTCTCCGCTCTCACGGATACAGAACATATAAAATACAGATGAAATAGTAAAACACATCCGTAGAGCTGAGATTTTCTAAGCTATATTTAAGGACGTGCAGATGAGATGATAATAGCATTTCAACTCGCTGCACACTTTTAGCTCAACTTGACAGCACGATCTATAGACCGTTTTCCTTTCCCCATCCGATAAGCCATTTTTGGACCGAACTGTTTCGTGTCTTGGATTAACTCCCCTTTTTCCACTTAGAATTTTGCCTTGTAACTTGTAATTTTTTTAAACCGTAATAGCTAAATACCGGGGTCCTGGATTACCTCCCACTTTTCCAATTTTGGCTTGCAAGTCGTAAAACCTTTAAACCGTACTAACTACACACCTGAAACTTGGTATGTAGTTTGCTTATGATGATGTGATGCGCACAATTTATTTTGATTTTTTATTTGACCCCGGTGTCATGGATTATATCCCCCTTATCGACTGAATTTTCCAATTTTGACTTGTAAGTCGTCAATTTTTTAAATTGTACTAGCTACACACCTGAAACTTGGTATGTAGCTTCCTTATTATGAGACGATGCGCAACGTTTATTTCGATTTTTTATTCGACCCCCGGGTCATGAATTATCTCCCCCTTTTTTTCTTCGAATCTTTCAATGTTGGCTTGTAAGTCTTAAAACTTTTAAACCGTACTAGCTACACACCTGAAACTTTGTATGTAGCTTCGTTATGATGAGTAGATATGCAAAGTCTATTTCAATGTTTAATATGTCCCCCGGGTCATGAATTATCTCCCCCTTTTTTATTTAGAATTTTCCAATTTTGATTTGTAACCCGTAAAACTTTGAAACCATAATAGCGATAGACCTGAAACTTTGTATGTAGCTTCCTTATGATGAGTAGATGCGCAAAGTTTATTTCCATTTTTTATTTGACCCTCGGGTCATGGATTATCTGCCTCTTTCGACTTAGAATGTTCCAATGTTGACTTGTAAGTCGTAAAACTTGGTATGTAGCTTCCTTATGATGTGCAGATGCGCAAAGTTTATTTAGATTTTTGATTCGACCCAGGGGTCATGGATTATCACCCCCTTTTCCACTTAGAATTTTCCAAATTTGGCTTGCAAGTCGTAAAACCTTTAAACCGTACTATATACATACCTGAAACTTGGTATGTAGCTTCCTTATGACGAGTCGATGCGCAACATTTATTTTGATATTTTATTTGACCCCGGGGTCATGGATTATCTCACCCTTTTCAACTTAGAATTTTCCAATTTTGGCTTGTAAGTCGTAAATCTTTTAAATTGTATTAGCTACACACCTGAAACTTGGTACCGGTATGTAGCTTGCTTCTGATGAGTCGATGCGCAACATTTATTTCGATTTTTTATTTGACCCCGGGGTCATTGATTATCTCCACCTTTTGGTATGTATCTTCCTTCTGATGAGTAGATGCACACAGTTTATTTTGATTTTTTATTTGACCCCGGGGTCATGGATTATCTCCCCCTTTTCAACTTTGAATTTTCCAATTTTGGTCGTAACTTGGTATGTAGCTTCCTTATGATTAATCGATGCGCAACATTTATTTAGATTTTCGACAAGTTCATGATAATATTTTTTTCTCATATTGTACATTTGTCTCTCAATAACTATATAGCTATGAATGTCAATGCCCTGCAGATTATTGCTATATTTTAGTGAAACGTTATTCCGCATAATTTATACCGTTGACTGTGGTGTTGCGATATAGTGCAACCTATCGCCTATAAAGCGAAAAATGTGCAGCTATAGCAAAGGGTATAACCAGGTATTGTGAACTCTTTCAGTCTTTGTGAAGTTGTGTGCAGTGACAGTCCCATCCATGATACAATCGACGGTCGGGCGCCATCAACAATCAGTTTGTTCGTAACTCGGTCCGGGATGTAGCAGTCATTGAAGTTCTTGGAAGTGTAAGTTGATTATACTAACAAATGCCCCCACCCCCATCCTGTTTGTTTCAATTTACCAATGTAGAAAGCAGAATAATATCGTTGATTTCAATGCAATTTCTTACCATAAAACGACTTTTTGTCTCGTCCACGAAAGTTGAAAATAAGACCTAGCAGTCGCAATTCCGTCGTCCAAAAAAAACAAACATTTTGGACGTAAGTAAAAAAAATGTGCATATCTGTCAATCCGTTAGTCGGATCATTAATTAGCAAACTTCATCACTAACTTCCTCACAGATGACCTTCACCTTTGTGTCAATAATTTTGGACGTACGTCCAAATATTGAATACCCCCTCATCAGTAGATTCTTAACATTGATGGATCATTACCAAATTTATCAATAGCTTCCTCACATTGATGGCTATTCACCCAGTGTCATTGTGTGACCTTGACCTTCATATCAATAATTTTGGAATTCCTCATCTTGACTGACCTTGACCTTTGTGGCGATCGCCTTGTTTAGTGGGCGAGCCACTTCCTGGCGTTCGCCTTGTTTTTGAAATGTCATCGGGTGATTTGTTTCTCGCCAGCGATCACCTTGTATTATCAAAGCTTGCGATAATTGCAAACAGAAATTCACGAAAGCGAGTAATATGAAGAGACACGGACCAAAATGTATGAAAGGTGAGACAAAATTAATATGTGATGTTAATTATTTAGAGCGCCCGCGTTCGTCGTTCGAGAAAGCGTTTTACCCAAAAAGTTCTAAAAGTTATGGGGCGGTCGATTGGATGTACTCTGTGGAAAAGCAGGAGGGTATTCACATCCACCACGAACAGTGTGGACATAGGGGTGAAAGATGGATTTTAGGAGTTCCAGTAGATGGATACTGTACTGTATATCAATATCACGGCTGTTACTGGCACGGGTGTGAGATTCATGCAAAGCATAGAAAAGAAGAACGCGCATCCACTATGAGAAGAGATACATTTATTAGAAGCAAATAATTCAACCTAGTAGTTATGTGGGAATGCGAATTCCAAAGAACGGGTAAAGACATAAAGATCGGTTGCGACACTACTCTTTATCCATATCAGATAGTATACGATTTTGAGGCATATCTCAACCCAGAATTTGAAACTCTCGGTAATAATCTAGAGTACAAAGCTGAGCACGTTCCGGTAAGCGTTAGTCTAGGAGATAATTTCTCAGGAACAGTAACTCATATTTGTGATAAAGATCCTGCAAAACTTATAGAAAAATTCGTAGAAGATTTGAAAGTCAGGGGAAAAGCTATAAGAGAAGAAGTATGGTCAAGATATGGGTTTAATACAGAACATTTACATAAAAACCAAATCGCCAAGATCGAACAGTGGATATATCAAGTACCGGTTATAGGTTTTAACAGCAGTAAGTACGATATAAACTTAATAAACAAATATCTAGTAGGTGAACTGGTATCAACAACAAAGAAAGTAATGGTCGGAAAACGCGCAAACGCAACAATATTTCTATTTATTCCAGAGTTTAGATTTCTTCATGTAATACTTTACCTAGGATCTGGTGTAAATTACGATAGTTGGATAAAAGCCTACGACTGCAAAGGACAGAAATCTTTCTTTCCTTACGAGTGGTTTCATTCTCCAGACAAACTGGATTATCCAGGACTACCGGATATAGAGAATTGGTATTCCAAACTATCTGGGAAAATGTTAATAGATGAAACAGAATTAAGTAAATGTCGTAGAATTTTCGAAGAAAAGGATATGAAAACTTTCAGAGATTGGTTGAAATATTACAACGATTTAGATCGTTCCTAGAAGCGGTGGGACAAATGTGTGAATTTTATAAACACAGAGGTGTGGATATTTTCAAAGATGCGGTAACACTACCTGGAGTAGCTATAAAATATTTATTGAGAGGAACCATTATACCACCCACCACCAGTGCGGCTGATGTACATGCACATACGCGGGATGCCCTATGCGCACCAAAAGAAGAAACATACGCAATGATGAAAGGCGCTCTAGTCAGAGGCCCATCGATAGTATTTACAAGATATACCGAAGCGGGTGTTTCAAAGATTAGAACTCCAACCCAATCTCGATTGGGTGGTAAAACGTGCCAGGCCGTTTTGGGGTATGATACAAACGCATTTTATTTATCTACGCTAAATAAAGAGATGCCATGTGGGAGAGAAACTATACACCATATAGATACCCCACATAACCCTAAATTTATTAAAAAGTTTTGTAAAATAGTTTTATCTGGAGACTGGTTTGGGTTTGCGGAGGTTGATATAGAGGTTCCCAATAACTAAAAGATAATTATTCTGAAATGTCTCCACTTTTTATAAATCGTGTTGTAGAGGTTGATGAAGTTCCCGCACACATGTTAAACTATTTAAAAGATACTGGCCGAACAAGAGGAGATGGAAAAAGATTGGTGGGATCTATGACCGCCACTAAAGTATTGCTGTACGCACCACTATTGAAATGGCATTTAAAACACGGCCTAGAAATAACTGGAGTTCATCGGGTTATAGATTATATTAGTGGAAAACCATACGAATGGTTCGCAAAAGAAGTTACAGCAGCAAGACGAACTGGTGATGTAGAACGAAATAATAAACCAGTAGCGGATATAATGAAATTATTAGGAAACTCGTGTTGTGGAAAAATGATAGAGGCAACAGAGAGACATTTAAATACGACATATACACAAAACGAAACCTGTGTTGACAAAGCATTAACATCTGCATTCTTTGACGATTTGGAAGAGATAGGAGATGCGTACGAAATATCTTCAAGAAAACCCAGGTGTGCGGTAAAGAGACCATTCCATTGTGGAATAGCGGTTAATCAACTAGCTAAATTGACAATGTTGGAATTTTACTACGAATTTCTAGACAAATACGTAAAAAGAGAAGACATTGAATTAATACAGATGGATACGGATATTATGTATATAGGAGTTAGTGGAAACACAATAGAGGAATTGATTAGACCTAACTTACTAGACGAGTTTGAAAAAGAAAGAAAGGAATGGTTGGCTTGGGATAAATGGAGCGAAAGAGAGCCCGGACTTTTCAAAATGGAATTTAGCGGAGATAGGGCGATAGCGTTATCTAGTAAGTGTTATTTGTAGAAAAAATTAATTCCACTAATTTTGATAATTCTAAAGAATTAATTAATAAAAACTCTGCGAAAGGAATGTCCAAGAGAACAAACAATTTAAATTGGGATAGATATAAACGAGTACTAAGTGAAACTACAGAAGATGGAAAACATATTATAGATGTAGCACAAAACAGAGGATTCAAAATGAGAGACGGCGTTATGAAAACGTACTGTCAACAAAAAATAGGACTCTTGGCGTACTACGATAAAAGACGCATATTACCAGACGGAATACATACAGAACCTCTCTAAAGACTCTGACGATCCGGCGGTAGCTGGGTGTCAGAAGTCACCGCGAGAAGTTCTTCGCGAACAAAACCGCGAGATGGACCACCATCCAAATAATAGAGCACGGGCTCATCGGGTTTGGCAATAGATCGATCCATATGATATACATTCAGAGACCACACGTGATCAGTAGCGCGGCGCCGTCCACCTTCGAGCTCTCCCGGTTGATATAGGTACCGGACGGCAACATCCGATGGAAGTCGTTGCTCCGCTAAGCCAACGGGGCGCCCGCGCGAGACGGCAGAGGGCTTGCTCGTCACCTTTTTTGCCTTGATGGCATCTACGGGCTTCTTACCGATCAATCTGGTCACCTCGCAGTTCAGTGCGGAGACCACGGAGGGTAGTCTGGCCACCCACTCGGTCGATCGCGAATGAGGGTCCCGCTGCGCAAGCAGCAGCTCTTTGGCATATTGGTGTCCGAACAGTCTCTCAGCCAGGGTTCGATTGAACCGCTCCACGATCCCCTGGTCTGGGTGGATGTTGACGCGGCCGCGTCTGATAGAAACTTTGTGCTTAGACAATATATGAGAGACCGCACCCATGAACTCGCGGCCGGGATCGACCTGGAGAAGATTCGGCCATTTGAGTGGACTCCTCTTATATATTCGGGAAAGAGCCTCGGCCACCTCCTTAGACTCTTTAGTGGCAAGTGGCTCAGCCCCCTTATAACGACTCGCTACGTCAACGATTGTCAGTGCGTACTTGTACGTTTTGCGACCGACGCGATCGTGAGGGAGAAACAGGAGATCCGCTTGGTGAACTTGGTTAGGCACCGGCACGTCGAGTTTCGGGCGCGGAATATTGTGAGGCGCGGGTAAATAGATCTGCCAGATGGCCTGCTTCTTGAGCCATTCCTTGACAGCGTTTTCTGAAACCTTGGTCGCCGCCGCGAGGTTCTTGATGGCCTCGAGTCCCTTCCAGTAGCCGCGGAGGCTGTAATATGTGTTCGCTAGCTTGTGCGTTAGGCGAACCGATAGTTTGGTATTAAGTTTGCGCGTGTTCATCGTATGCGAAGTATTCTAATAGATCGGACAATCTCCAACATGCCCTCGCCAGATCGTCCGGGAACTGCGTCGTTAATAATAAACCTTTGTTGGAAGTACAATTGTGATTCCAATCACGATTGGAGGTTAAGTTCTGAAGGAACTTGGGAAAATCTAATTCATCCAATCTCGATTGGGAGGAAACTAACATCCGCTTTGCGAAAAGGGTGGCCGCTTTCGTCCTCGCGCCACGTCTCGAGAGAATCTCGGACCAGACGAATCATGCCCTTTGCGCCAACTATACGGTGTTTAAGGGCAGTGTAGCCTACATCGATCATAGCAAAATAAAGTTCGTCAACTAACATCGTTCTATATACATTGTATATATACTCAGGTGAACAAGTCTTGCCCCCTTTTATAATTTCATATTTTGAGATGATTTGATGGCGTATAATTATAAAATTATACACAAAAGATCGCACGGAATATCCATTTTCTATGCCCGGGTTTCATTGAATTAATTCGCCTGTAACGGCACATGCGACACGAAGTTGACATTTTATCGTTTTGGCATGTACGAGGTGCTCGTGCAGTATTCACTTCGATATTATTATCCATTACGAAGCATACAAGTCTGCCAAGTAAGAAAAACACGAACAAACTCTATGAGAATACGCGCAGTATGACGTCAGGAGAACATTTAAAATAACGCGCAATAGGCATGTTGGATTCTGGGGCCCGACACATTGATGTCGCACGTCATTTTGGAGTCCATCCGAAGACAATTCGACGATTGAGGGTGAAATTCCGGAGAACAGGCTCCGTCAAACACTTGCCACGTAGCGGGAGACCGTATGTGACGTCACGACGTCAATATCAGTACATACGAACTTCACACTTGCGTAACAGGGTGGAAAATGCTGCGTCGACGTCGATAAGGATTTTTGGGAGAGCCGGTCATCACGTTAGCAGAGCCACCGTCAAAAACCGACAGAGCGATATTGGCGCCAGAGCGCGGAGGCCATACGTTGGGCCTATCCTATCACGACGGAATCGGAACAGTCGCCTTGTTTGGGCCAGAAATCATCTGTGATGGACTCGAAGAGACTGGAATAATGTTGTTTTCTCCGACGAATGCAGATTCAACTTGTCAACACACGACGGTAGGACGCGAGTATATCGACGCAAGAACGAACGTTTCGCCGATTGTTGTGTGCTAGAGAAAGACAGGTACGTCGGTGGATCGAAGATGTTTTGGGGCGGCATAAGTTTTCACCACAAGACGCATATGGTGCCAATTGAAGGAAATTTGAACGCAGCCAAATACAGAGATGTTATACTGGCGCCGGTTGTTGTTCCGTTGTTGGACGTTAACCGTAACATGATGTTTCAGCAAGACAATGCCACAAGCCACACTGCTAACGGTACTACACAGTTCTTGGAGAGACATAACGTGAATGTTCTTCAATGGCCAGCGAGAAGTCCGGATCTAAATTATTTCGAGCATCTATGGGACAACGTCAAACGTAAATAACGTCAACGTCCACATCAGCCGGGAAACGTCAACGAACTTCAAGTGGCCGTTTTGGACGTGTGGGTAAACATTCAGCAAGAAACAATTCGCGACCTTATCGACTCTATGAGGAGACGGTGCAACGCAGGGATTCAGGCTAATGGGGGACATACACGGTACTGACTTTTGTGAATTTGGGATTTCGACGTGTTCATTTGCATAGCTGATATGGCATACACACGATTTTAATATCATAATGAATTTCATACCATTACCTTCGTTAATGAATAAATTTCATTTTAAAGTTGTGTTTTCTTTGTTTCCATGCACGCTAAACCTACAAGCCGCAAGAGGGGACAAGAGGGGACAAAACTTTTTCACTTGAGTATATTTAAAAAAAAAAAAGTTTAAAATAATTATTTCGATCTCGATTGAATATAGTAGCCGACGAGACCCACCACACCCATTCCCACGACGATGAACGCGATCTCGCGGTCTTTTTGGGCCTCTGACGGTACATAGAAATCTGAAAGTTGGGGCTCGCGATCCAGCGGCGCGAGACATTTCTGTGGATATGCCAGCGCGTACTCGCGGTTGGCTTCTTCAACGTTCTGGAAAGTTTGCGCTGCGTGATTCTCGCGGCGAAGCTCTTCGTTGACCCAGTCCAGATGGGCGGTTCGTTTTTTCGACCATGCTTCCTTTGCGCTATTGAGTTGTTCTACAGCTAAATCGTGACGCTTGCGCTCCTCATTCACGTCCGAGCTTCTCATTTTCGAGAATATAAAGTTGCTACCGCTGAACGCCAATGCGTTTACAAGAGCACCACCTATCATTATTCCGATCGAAGCCATTATTTCCATATATTAGAGGGTATAATTCCGGCTTTAATTAGATAAGCTCGAGTCGCAACTGCGACCATTATATCTCCGGCCACGAGCCCTACGTCTCTCACAGTAAAGTCCAATTTGGGAGCGGACCCTCCTAAGGCCATCTTAAATAGTCGAGCATACCAGATACTTAAACCCGATATGACCACGCCGTTATAAAGTGCATTCACTATCATTTTACCATCGTTTTCAGCCATTGTTGATAATTATAATTATTGCATATAAAAGGGATCGCGATCAATGTTTAAATGGGGCGCATCCAATCCAATCTCGATTGATGGGGGTTGTTTTTTCGATAAGGATTGGTGTAATAGCGGGTATTTCCACACACACAGGGCACCAACAACTGCCAGACCACCACCAACAACCCAACTCCAATTCGTGAATTGGGGGTGTTGGGGTTCAATCGGGGATTGTGCTTTCAATTCGTGAATTGGGGGTGTTGTTGTAGCTGTCTTCAGATGTTTTATTGTCTCCGTCCCCGATTGCAACGACTGTTTAGCCTCTCGAAGCTCGGCGAGTATTTTATCTTATTTAACTTTTCGGGTGACAGCCGCCGCCCGCCCAACTGCCTGTCTTTTGGGTTTTTTTATGTCGTGCAACCGGATTCGTCCAATCTCGATTGGGTGTTGAGGGCTCCTGTGGAGCTGCAGCAATCCCCGATTGAACCCCCAACGTGCTCGGGTTCAACAGTGTTGAAGTTGGAGATTGTGGTTCCGTCACTCTCGCAGGTGTGTCTTGTGTCATCATTTTCGTAGCTTATAGTTCGTGGGCATATATGTCAAAATTGACAGTGTTTACCCGTGGTCAACGCGGTTGTCAGCTGAGCTAAGTACATTCCAAACTTGTGATAAATTGAGCAGCAGGCTGTTCTAAGAGTGTGTCCTATAAAATGGTCAGTCTCTAGATCGCGAATCAATCCCGCGGTGTTTGGTATGGGGAGAAGTATGCTAACGGCGGTTGCGTACAAATGAATAGCCGCTGATCCAAGAGTTTTTGTCATCTCCGCACCTAACCTAGATTCGTATACATTGTATTAATCTCCGCATCTGACATCTTATCCACCTGGCAAACTGAGAGACGCCTACCGAGATAATGCTCCGATTGTCACCCAGCAACCAGCGCAGCTAGCCGCTGGCTTCTCGCCGAGTTTTCATTCGTATCGGCATGTGTTGCAATTCCCGATTGCTCTGTCGGAGTTGATGTTTCATTATCTTTCAGGAAAGATACCGTGTCGGCAGTTGGAGTTGAGGTTTCTTCCATTAGCTGATCGAGAAGTTCGTCGCAGTTCATTATTGCTAATTTTCTTAAAATTAATTTAACTATTCTTACAAGTCTCATAACTTTAACATATTGCCAAGCGCACCACCCGATACTTATGATCACCGTTATGCTCGCAACAAAGCTCGCAGCGGAGCACAAAATTGTTAACATTGTTAACCATTGTTCAGCATTTGTTCAACATTTGTTAAGCATTTGTTCAGCATTGTTCAGCAATTGCTAAGCATTTGTTAAGCATTTACTGAGCAGTTACTAACGAGCGTTAAGTAATTGCTCAGTAATTAATTGATAACTTCGTAAGCAGTTGGTTGATCAGTTTTTAGCAGAAGCTTGGCGTGCTTAGTTTCGGAAAGCATCTGTCGAACCTCCAGGCGCTCCTCGCGCGTTGGGATAACGTCATTCTCTCGAAGACAGTCATCGAATGAGTCTCGGTCCTTGCAGTGAAAGAGGGCGACCCATTTCGTTTGCTCGTGCAGATCCTTGAGGACGGCTTTGTACTTTTGAGTGGAGATCCATACGCTTTGCTTAGCATGGCGGCCATAAAATGCGAGCTCGGAGAGCATGTCCTTCTTTTTGGTGATCGCCGCCTTGGCCGAGCAATCGTCAATCACGTATAGGGTGGGCTCGCCCTGAAATAGTTGGTAGAAGCCGCGCAACCAATCGTGAAGCCTGTCACCGGGGTCAATAACGTATACCTCAGGGTCGGCCCATATCCACGGGCACCGCTGATAAGTATCGTTGTGCCTCACAGTGGGACACAGGATCACAACGTGTCGAAAGACAACGCGGTAGGACCCCTCGAGCAAGTGGAGGATGAAAACCGTTTTTCCACATCCTGTCTGCCCACATATTTTTTATTAAATCGTTAGATTTAGTAGAGTGCTGAGACGTATCGACCATCTTAGATGTTGAGTTGTGCGTCTGTAATTATATATAAGTACACGTTCAATGGCCCATCTCCTTCCACCACTTTGGTTATATGGATCGTCACACCCTCAATAGCGTTCTCAACTTGGCGTTCGCTACCGTGCATTTGGTCGTCGTCGCTGACTCGCATGTCTAGCCATAACGCGTATTTGGTAGTCAGGAACTCCGCGAGGGAGACGGCCGAGAGCTGCAGGTCTTTGACAACCGCGGAAACCTCCGGGGAGCGCTTAGAGCCGGCAGCAAACTGCTTTCTGACTTCGTCCCACTGCTGGTGCGCGCGAAGACCCGCACTGTAGAGTTGATTGGGGACTCCCTCGATAGTCACCTCTACCTTTGTGATTTTGGGGTTATAGAATTTGTCGGTTTTTCTAGCCCCGAGCGCGAACCGACCCTCCTCGAACAACATCAGTATACCTTTCATCGAGCGGGCGGGTACGTTGACATTAATATTCCACAATGTGTCACTTTTGTCTTTCGTCATCTTGCGGTGACGAAGAACTCGATCGTAAAGTATGGCAACGCGCCCGGCATACTGAGATCTGATTAATCGCGCGAGTTAAGGCATCGTTACCATGTCGTACTCCAGCGAAACATTATCGATAGTATACGTCGATGTCATGTCGGTGGCTATGAGAACTCGGCCGTAGTCGTTGAACGTTAGTTCGTATTCGAGGCGGTCAGCCAAAGCACTCTGATAGTAGGGCATGTGACTCTCCAGCAACTCAAAGTCGAGCGGGATGTAGAAGCGGTTGTCTTAAGCGCCCGCGACCGCGTTGTCGCTCGCGACGTTATCTGCCTTGTCACCAGCCCCGATTCTAAGTCTGGTTACGTTCTTATTTCCGATGGTGTCAATACACTGATAGACCGCATTTTCGCGCTCTTGTGCCGTCTTCCACAGGTCCTGATAACAATGGTAGACGTCGCTGTCATCGATCGACATCACCTCATTACCAGAAATCTTTATCATAGTCTTCTTGACGATGGCGCGACCCAGGTTCTGAACGACGGTTCGGTCCGCGTCCGTCGACGTCAACGAAATAGTGAAAGCGAGGCGAACAGTCCCCGGCACCTCGTTAGCTCCGAGGTTGGGGAAGCGGACCAAGAGCTGCTGGTTCTGGTCGATCGTCGATGGGTTGTTCGTAATAACGACACTCTGTCTCACGCCTTTTGCCCCGAGGGGCTCACGCAGTCTGCGGTATGGATTGAGTTTGCGACCGTATTGACTCGAAGACAAATTTTCAGTGAAACTAAATACCTCTATTAAACCCGTATGGTTTTGCCTTTAATACATAATTAATTATAAATATGGCTAATTACGATGTTGACATGGATGAAATCGGCAGAGACGATTACGTCAATGAGGATGATGATGACATCGATGATGATAACGATAACGAACCGTTATAGAGACTCCAGTTCCAATCCAATCACACTTGGGGGAATAGGTGGCGCTACCACTAGTCAAAGTCGGGAATTACTAGAGGGAGCTGTAAACGACTACTACAACAATTTGGCAGGAAAAGGTCTGGTCCCATCTGTCGGTCGCGATTACTCCAAGTTCAAATTTGATATGAACGGTAGATTGCGACTAAAAGAAGCATAAAATCTCCCAATAGTCAACACGAGGACCGGTAAACCCCTTGCACTGAGCACCATTGCCGGAAACCTGGACGGTGGCCAAATCATAAGGAACGAACTCGGATTCCCAGATTGGAAGCGTGGTAAAACTATTATGCCAACCCGCGCTGTAGAGGCCCTACAGTCTACCGACGAAACGATGGCGAAGACGGCCGATAGAAACGGTAGAGCTCAGCGAGGTCCCTCAAGTAGCCACCGACGCTATTAACACGTTGGAGACCACATTCGGCGAAAATGAAATACTCAACCTCGACCAAGGGTCTAACGATGACCCACCGTTACCTCTTCGCGAACTCCGGGGACTCCATAAGGCTCTGCAAACGGTCCGGGGCGAACTGGTCCTTAACCTCTCCAAACTCTCGGCGCTGGATGAACATATCGCGCTAGAAGAAAGAAACCACCACCCGCGCCAGCGCCAGCGCCAGCGCCCGCGCCAGCACCCGCACCATCCGGTGGAGCCAAGGAGTGGGTAGAAAAACAACTAAAAGCCCTCGCCAGTCTCCTGGCTAAATTAGCCGAAAAGGCGGCTGCCGCACTACCTGGACTGATCCGAAGTATCGTTTCTTACTTGCTATCTATATTAGCAAAAACAGCTGGATGGCTCACCAAAAATACTTGGGCTCTAATCGTGGCAATCGCCGGTGTCCTACTATTCTTCGTCACCAATCGAGATTGGAAGTTCCTAAAACCAAAGCGCGAGTAGTCCTATCGCCATGAGGGCGACGACGAGCCCTAATTTCTCCTCCTCGTGGGTTGTGACACTAGTCCCCGCTCCTGTTCCAATTCGTGAATTGGGGGAACTCGATGGTGCATCCAATTCGTGAATTGGTGGTACTAGGGTGGGTGTATCCATTTTGTGTTTTAGGGTTTTTATGTAATAGGTTCCACTTACAACTCCCCTCCCGACCGTCTTGGTGAGGAGCTTGATAATACCCGTGTTCACGTTCCCGTTGTGGCCGATTTTTTGATTGGCGGTGGCGATTATGATCTGATTATTGTAACCGTCAACCGGGTCGTCTCATAGTATCATATTGCTCGGCGCCATATAAATACCTATTCCAAATACATAGTCTACTGGGGTGCGGGAAGTCTGCAAAACGTCTTGATACTTCTGGATCGCCTTCTCCAGGTCCACCTTAGCTGATATGGCGTCCTCTACAAGTGCCAATAATTGTTTTTGCGCGTCAAACGCCGTTCCGACTCCTATTATAGAACTGCGAGTTTGCTTCTGTGCACCGAGGATGGCCCAGACATATGTGCGAATGGAGTCGTTGAGGCGGGTAACACCTGCCTGCGTAAACCCTCGACCGTCATCCAATATAAAGGTTTCTATACCCTTCTGCACGTTTCTGTCTTGTAAAATATACTGTACGTGAGCCCTTGATGGTGATAACCATGTATAGTATTTGGAATCGCACGTGTGCCCTCTAGTCACTTCAGCCACGAATGTCATGTTGGAGGTATGAAAATTGTTTTCCGTCCAATTTACTGTGTTTCTGAATGGTGGTGCTGTGTAACTCGGAGTATAACCCCCGACCATCAACCATGTAAAAGCAGGTTTCGTTCTGGCATAGTATGTCCCGTGCTCTAAACCCCTAAGATGAACGGTGCCCAGGCTGTTGCTGTTCGGGAATACTTTCTGTCTCCAATCCGAATCTTTTGAAACTTTAAATTCGTCACATATCCGTTCGAACGCCTTACGGTTGTATGTGCTGGAAATGGGATTCCAGCCTTTGTCTTGAGGTAGTGGAATACCTAGTTCTTTGAGAATCCTCCTAATAGTATAATACACATGAAAGTTGTAGACGCTACTGCTCAGCATGCTGTTCCTGACACCACACACCACACCCGGTTGTGGCACACCAAACGGCAAAATTTAGTTGGTTCTGCCAGAACTGCATATGGTTGTTGTTCCAGTTTGTTATGACATCCTGTGTAATGGTTTTAGAAAGTCTGTACTTTTCAAACATGTTAGGGAAATTGGTGTTGAAACCCAGGCCCAAACTGACTCTTATTTGGGGGTGCACAAGCCCACCAATGGTGTTCTTTTGAGTGTATACACCTCCGACCAGGTACTTTGTATTAGAATTAAAGCTAAATGCTTTGGTATCCATTGAAATATATTATTATGTTTGCTACTATCACTAATGTTCAAAAAGAGAGTTGTGAACTTCAAATGCAATCGACAACTGCTGCGGAAAACGCCGGGTTGGTCTTAGATCAATCACCTTCACGGTCGGGTGGGAGAATGTGGGGAAGAGTGAAGGGGTTTAATATGTGAAGGATGAACAACAAGTAGGGTTAAAGCTGCCTCACGGACTGTGGAGTTTTAGACAGCTCAAAGATTTTGTCACATCATAGCTTGACGGTAGAGTCAACCTCACAATCTCGAAGGTTACCGGGCTCACAACAATGACCATCGGCCCAGATAGTAAGGTAGTGGTCTCCCCGGCGTTAGGTATTCAACTCGGGTTTAGAGAGATATACTCCGCAAATAAAGGAGTGTTCGTCTCGGGTGAGAACGTCGGTGATAACCCGGTGGACTTCGCCTTCACGAAAACTCTCAGGGTGCAGTTGGATCGGGTGAACACATCATACAACATGGTAGACGTATCCCCCAGCACATTACTGAAAACCGTACAAGCCAGCGACTGTTTCTTTGGGGAGACGGTGACCTTAGACTTCCCACACCCCGAGATGAAAGTTTTGGAAACGGGACACATCCACGAATTTACGGTCTCTATTATTGATGATCAAGCGAGAAAATTGAATAACTATTACCCGATTTCGGTCGTTCTCGAGTATATGTGCCCCAATTTTATAATTTTCTTAAAATTAATTATGAGTATATACGGACCAGGTAGTTCTTCCAATTCCAATCGCGATTGGGTGACAGATTCAAAGAATTTGGAACCGGCAGAAGGGGGGTTCATCAAGACAGAGAGCGACTTTTTAACTACCGGAAAAACCAAGGCCCTGATCAATAAAACTATATCGGAGGCCACAAACGGGATTCACAGGAGCATATCACATATTAGAGTAGACGTGCTGACGGCGACTGCACAAGTTGGGGAAGAGGCCTGGGCGGAAATTGAGGGAGTCCGAACGGGTATTGAGAAAGACCAGGCGACCATTGCGGAGGCTTATATGGCGCTGGGCTCAGAGGATCATGCATCACTTACTGAACTAGGCGAAAAAATAACCGAATTTCGGGAAGAGGCCCGGTTTGGGATTGAGGGAGTCCGAAAGGGTATTGAGAAAGCCCGAGAAGACCACCAGGTGGCCCTTACGGAGGCTTATGGGGTGTTGCGCTCAGAGGATCATGCAGCATTTACTGAACTAGGTGGAAACATAACCGAAGTTTCCGATAAACTGAAACGTGTTCGTAGAGCCGAGAATAAAGCACTTGAGGAGACCGCTGAAAAGGTTCGTGCTGAGACCCATACCTCTATCGGGGGGCTTGCCGGATTGTTGACCACATCTGTAGTGCAATTTAAGTTATTGAAAAAACAAAAACGTGTCATCATAGTTTGGGCTGAGAAGCGGGGTCCCTTGAATGAGGGGCTCTATGAATATTCATTTGGTGCCAAAGCGAGCAATAAATATGGGGGATACGCCATGACAGCTCCAGGTACACTTGTCCGAATGGCGGTCTGCTCGGTTAATGCTAATGGTAAACCTGTGGGCGCGGTCATTGTCAATCTTGTAGTGGATGGGGAAGAACGGGGTGTTGGGGCCCATAAACTCGCTGGACAGGCCTTCAGGGGTGGTTTTGTTCGCCGGTGATGATCCAATTAGACTTTCCGAAGGTAGTGTTATTAACTTTGTTACGAAAATCGCTGACCCAGCAAATTCTTCCACTGTTGTTACATTGTTAATTGAACTTGATTCGTAAAATTTAATCATGAACGAATCACCGCTTCCATTTGTCAATACCAATCCACCAACACTGTATCCAATTCACGAAAGAAGTTTAGATTTTAGGTTGGATAATATCGTCGCTATGCAGGATATTTTAGTTAGAGAATGTTCAAATAGAAAAAGAAACGCTAAAAAATATAAGCGCGCGGCGAATATAGCTGAAGCATCTTGTGTTCATAACACGTGTAATTGGAACATTGTCGTCTGCTTGGTGTTGTGATTACAACATAAATTAATTAGTAGTGTTTTTTCTGTTCAATAATAATTTTTCAATATCTTTAAAAGCGATATCGTAGAAATGTATATTCGTAAACGAATCGTGGGGTTTTAACACTTTTATATAATACACCTTAGTTTTATATCCGATACGCGTTATCCGAATCGTGGGGTTTTAACACTTTTATATAATACACCTTAGTTTTATATCTGATACGCGTTATCCGTCTTAATATTTGTATTTGCCCCTTGTATAGTTCGCATAATTGCCGGTATAATGTTGTAAATGCAACATTTTTATCGGAGCGTAATAAATTATTCAGATATTTCATGTATTCGATATTGTCTAGTGTTTTCAATTGATAGAATTTATACATAGGACTATAACCCCCGTAATCTTCGTAAACTTCTTCAACACAGTCATTAAAAGCTTTCAATTCACATTGTATTTTATTATCCATTTTATCTAATAATATTTGTAGTGTTTTTTCTGTTCAATTTCCAATTTCTAATAATAATTTTCCAATTTCTTCGTTAAAAGTGATATCGTAGAAACGCATATCCGTAAACGAATCGTTGATTTTAAACTGTTTTATAAAATTAGTTTGATAATGTTTCGGTTGTGTTTCTCCGATCCTATTTAGTCGCTTCATTACGCAAATTTAATCCTTGTACCAGCGACATAATTGCCGGTATAATATTGTAAATGCAACGTTTTTATCGGAGCGTAATAAATTACATTACGCTGATATTTCATGTATTCGATATCGCATAGTGTTGTCATTTTACAGTGTTTTAATGCTGTAGAAACATCGTAAAATTCTTCAACAAAGACATTACAAGATTCCAATTCGTTGCGTATTTTATTATCCATTTTGTTATAATATTTTATTATAACCTATTAAATTTATCTGTTCAATTGGACGTGAAAAAACATGATGTATTTATGACAACAATATAATTGGACTACAATACCACCACCAACTTTTGGTTGGAGGTGGTATCATTTTGATTCCCTCTTTTCAAAATTATTTTCTCCAAAAATTCATAAATTTTGCTGTAGGGAGACAATTTCCTCGTTAACCAATTTTAGGTTTTTCGGGGGTGGTGGGGTAGTATATAGGGGTGGAAATGATACCACCGTAGGTGGTATCATTTTGAATCCCTATATACTACTGTTTGTGCCAGATACTGTCTTTCACCTTTTCATGCTGATGGTACACAACTTTTCTGACTGATCATTTTACTTTTCTATTTTGCACACAGAAGTACAAATGTACATGTTGTGACCACTCATTTGAACTGAGACGGTGTGACCACTCATTTGAACTGAGACGGTACCCAATTATGCAGGTTAAAAACGGGTTCAAACCCACTGACCCGGCCTTAGATGACCTTAGCTGTTGATAGGCCGTTAAACACCAATACATCAATCAGATGAGTGGTAACACTGTTATATATACTTTCATCGAGCAATGAAGAAAATGTATATTTCAAAAATGCAGATATAGATACCCGTAAGCGGTATCTGGCATTAAATGGGTTGGCACAAATGAGCAATTGCAATTACACCATACATGTACATGTGTTTCTAGTACAGTCGAACCCCCGGCCTGTAAACCGGACAGAGAGACAAGTAAGTTGTGCTTAATTTTGATATGCTTCTTTGCCATTTATATACGCGGATGTCACCAAGGTGTCTGGTTTAGAGAGGTTTCACTGTAATAGATTTTTCATGGATTTTTTAATTAAACGAATTTTCCAAATCAGCATAAACATTCTGCATATAATTATAAATCGCCTTTCAAGCCTTTCGAGCTAAATCTTTTTAACTCTTTGCATGCTAGCGGTGAAAATATCCGCCAGACGAAATAGGAGTATATGTTTTATTTCTCGCTGTAAGTATTGTAGCGTCCCTCTCTCTTGGTCTGTCCTTAAGACAATGAAGTTTAGGGGTGTTGGTAGTGTACCTTCACTTTTGGGAAATAGTAGCGGGCCTTCGTGAAGCAGGGGTATATGGACAACTTAACTAACTGCTTGGAGATCAAATCATAACAGTGGCAGCAATTCAGTTATACCTGATATTTTGGTGAAACATTAGTAATGGTAACAACGAATATAAGTGAAAACAGATTGATTACAAATTGTGATAACATCAATGATGTGGAGTGATGACAATGTCTAATATGAGGGCATGAGCGATGTTTTAAATAATTAAACCTGGGCGACTGTGTGAGGACATAAAGGGACAACTTCGATCAGCGATTCATGTAATAGACACAACCATTCAACACACAACGGAATGGGTCTCATGCACGGGGGTGGGTATCACACAGGCGGGTTGGGTATCATAGGCTGGTGGGGGAAATCACACAGCGGGGGTGGGGATCACACATCGGGGTTGGGTATCATATGCTGGGTGGGTGAAATCACACAGCGCGTGGGGATCACACAGCGGGGGTGGGGATCACAGGCTGGGTGGGGGTATCACACAGCGGGCATGCGGATCACACAGCGGGGTGGGGTATCATAAGCTGGGTGGGGGGATCACACAGCGGGGGTGGGGATCACACAAAGGGGTGGTGTATCATAAGCTGGATGGGGAATCACACAACAGGGGTGAATCACACAGCGGGGGTGGGATCATAAGCTGGGTGGGGGATCACACAGCGGGGGTGGGGATCACATATCGGGGTTGGGTATCATTGGTTGGGTGTGGGTTTCACACAGCGGGGGAGATCACACAGCGGGTGTGGGGATCACACAGCGGGGTGGGGTATCATAAGCTGGGTGGGGGAATCGCACAGCGGGTGTGGGATCACACAGCGGGGTGGGGTATCATAAGCTGGGTGAAGGAATCACACAGCGAGGGTGGGGATCACACAGCCGGGGTGGGGATCAAAAGCTGGGTGGGGGGATCACACAGCGTGGAGGGTGGGGGGAATTAGTGGGGGTAACGGGTACTGGGAATTGTACGGGTTACTAAATGTCTACGGTCTAGACAATCTGTGGCCAATTTGAAACCAGGATACAGGGAAATACGCACCACTGGCACTGTAGTTGTGGATTAGGTTTGGTTAAATATGTCGGGTTTGGGTGAGGGTCGGATGTTGGGTGCGTCTGTGAGTTGTCCTCGGGACGAATGTCAACTGGACGTTGTGCGCTCACTTGTATATATAGCTTTCAGTCCGGACGTTGTCCGCAAATCCAGCCCTTTGATTGGCTCGTAAAGACTACGAGGACAACATTAGGACATAGAGCACCATATTTGGAATCCGCGGACAATATATGAAAGTTGTCCCTGATTCCGCACAGTGGATTGGTTGGAATGTGTAATAGGATACCGGGACTTTCCCACTTTGACGAAATGTGAAAGTTGTCCCGCATAGCTGATTGGTCAGAACGTGTGATCGGATTATCTTGGAACATATGGGATTTCCCGGGGAATGTTAGTGAAAGATGGCGGCGGTCTTCAACTCGCCTGGATGGTGTGGTAGAACTAATATTAAATATAACGGATAAAATGGGTTATGTGAACAATGAGGACGATACAGATGAACTAGGAGTGTTGGTGAATCACCAGGCATGTGAAATTGGTTGGGGTAAGTCTTTGAAGTAGATTAATAGCCTCTCACAGTCGCCAAAAAATCGGAGAAAGTTTGAATTGATAAAACATTATGAAATTACACCAAATGGCTGGCGGGGTCGCTTCACTACCCCGCCTGCTCGACAAAAGTTCATCCTCGAACTCGAACACGTAACAAAATATGCACACATACATGTCGTCATAACACCATAGTCAACATTACTGTAATGCTTATCAAGAGGTAAAAAGAGAAGAATATTTTTTATTTTTTTAAGTGAACCTCTACTTTAATCTACTACTAAGGCAGATCATTCCAGTCTATCTGGACAAACACTGTGCAGAAACTCGGATAAGTATGCCAAGACGTGATGACGACATGATGTGCAGGTAATTTCAATAAAATACAGATACAACACAATAATGAAATAGCAATGCAAATTATACATCTGAAATCGTCTATACATTAATGCTAGAGTACACCGAGGATGTCGCCACTGTCACTCGGATTACCGGTACCTACCCCGATGAAGTGGAAGGAATATGATTGGGAATCCGAATATCAGTGCGACTCGATCGACAGAAAACATCTCAATATATACCAGCCATTCATCGCTATGCATCAATGGATAACAGCAGAAAATGTGAATATACTGATGCAATCGAGTATCATATGAACTTAAATACCATACACCACCAAGTCTATCCTTTTAGACAGAACATCACCTGATGCTCTCACCATCGCGACACCCATCGAAATCCGGGTTCAGCTGATCAGCCTACACACTGAGATGACAATTGACCAGCTGAGGATTCCGATATGGATGTCGACCAGATGACAGAAACAGGAAACGTTCATCCCACAGGATAGTGATTATTCTTGTAGTATTTACATCAACATATGAGAGAGCCACCGATCCATGAATCTACCACCATACGTCATGAGTGTAGATCCAGTGATAATCAAGACATCACCAACTATGAATCGCATACAACATGCAGTTATCATCGCGCAACGTACTAATTGTGTAAAGAAACATTTTATTATATATATATGCCCCTGTACTCAACAATACATATCCTCTTTACCACTTAGCTCTGTTGAACATGGGCAATCATATGGCTGCATGCATTTTGTGTTCCTTTTATTCTATAATTCAGCAACAGCCATTTAAGACCGATACTTTCTACCTATCTAATTATGAATTATGAAGATTACATGTCATTCAGTCAATTAAACACTGGATCACTTGATTGATGTTACATGCGCGTTAATAATTGCAGTACTAAATGGACATACATGTACGTAAACATACAGGTACATACAATACAATTATTAGTAGGCACTAGTACTTTCATACTGATATCCTGGCTTTAATACACCCTAAGTGACCTTACATTAGTCATTGTATTGTTCAAAGTAGCATAAACACACTAATTGAGATACAGTCTGGTAAATATGTACAAACTGCTTCCTAATCAGGATATATTATGCCAAGCACATTTATGCACACGCCACTGCTTAATTGAAATAACAAACTATCAAATAGTTACTCCGTTACGAAAACCTATGCAATAACATATTTACCTGGCATTATTTATGACATGTATAATATGCCTCAGCATACGAAAGTCGGTACAGGACACCACTATCGATGCTCAAATCTCCGACGCCCGCTGGTCAGGCGGACTGCCAGCGGTTTAGACAGCAACAGGATACATACCGCACCGAACTCCAGTAAACTGCCATATTATAGTGAAAAGGTATTTTGTATATATGTTTTAATTGGTTGAGAATTCCCTCAGCTCACCAAATCATTTGTGACGCTTAGCACCCAAATGATTTGTGGAACTGGAAATATGTTTTTTCCATCCACACACAAGAGAGGCGATATGTCCTCTCACCATCCGTAAACTCCTCAACCTTCTTGATGCAGAGAACATTCGCTGGTATAAATTTTACGGAATGGTGAGAGGGTCCGGCCTTTATGGCCCTCTCTCGAGCGTCTCTCAACACATCTGCGTGGGGCCCATCCTGGTAAGTGGACGGGGCACCCAAGAAGAATAAATGTGGCTCGTGACAGTCCACCTCAGCCGTCGTCAAGGAATAGTCTTTAGTTGCGCTATTGGTGATCCGGAATTGGCTATTCGTAGTGCATGAGGGATACAGGTGTTTCTTCTGGACAAATCTAGGGGCTCATCTTGGAGAAAGGTAGGTGGACTCGATTCCGTGGTGGAGGCGGCAGATCTAGGAGGCGGGCTGGAAGTCCTGGTGGAGGCTGCAGGAGACAGGCTGCGTGGGGAGGCGGCAGGAGATGGGCTCGAATTCCTGGTTGAGGCGACAGAGCTGGGTGGTGGACTGGAAGTCCTGGTGGAGGCAGCAGGAGACATGCTGCGTGTGGAGGCGGCAGGAGATGGGCTCGAATTCCTGGTGGCGGTGCCGGGAGAACTAGGTGGCGTATACATATCATCCGCCGCATCTCCTACCTCGGCCATCAAGTCTATATCATCCGTGTCTGGACTTGCCAGGCCATCATCGCTGGACAATGAACTTCCCATGCAAAATGCTGCCGTTGGCTTGAAAGGGCGGGGCGATGGTATACGGATGGGGCAAGGGAAGCGGTGACGGGATTCTAGGTGCCGGTCCAGCAACATCTGTCTACTTCTAGGGACACTGAAGTCGCAGTAGTCGCATGAAACTTTTGGCCCATGGACTGGTGGCGCTGGACTGAATTAAGTTTGTGAAAGATCTTGCCACACGACGGGCACCTGTACACGTCTTTCCGATTCGTAAGGGCGGCTCCCCCAAGTGGCATCGACATAAGCGAGGGTAGTGGCAGCTCCATTTGTCTCTTCAACGAACAAATCATGTTCAGCTCACAGTTGAGTTTGTATGAGGAGTAAATGTGTGTGAGGGCTGATTGGGGTGGGAAGTCACAGGAAAACTCCTATGTAGTTCCTAGTAGGTGGAAATAACTGATAATGGGTGTATAGGGTGCTGGGAATACGGACCGCTCATATTTGAGCTCATAGGAAAGGGGAATATCTGATAGAGGGAGTATAGGGTGTTGGAAATACGGGCCCCTCATATTTGAGCTCATAGGAGAAGGGAATATCTGGTAGAGGGAGTATATGGTGCTGGGAATACGGGGGCTCTCATATTTGAGCCCATAGGAGATGGGACAACTGGGGAAGGGGAACACTAGGAAATATGAAGACGGGTTGAGGGGCAAATGAGGTGGGGAAAGGGGAATACAGTGTGGGGTGCTCATGTTTGAGCTCATGGAAGTTGGGAATATTGAGTTACAGCGCTTATGGGACGACCCTGTTAAAGGGTTTCAGTCGGTTGACATGCACAATCTTTGGGTGTGACCTTGCACTTTTCTGAATTTTCATGGTTACCTCAGATATGACCTTAATGACCTTGAAGGGACCTTCCTACTTCATTTATAATTTTGGGGAAAGGTCTTTCGCTTTGGTGTAGAGCCGTAACCCCATACTACATCACCTTCATGATACGTGGTTTTACCAACCTTGCGGTCGTATAACCGTTTCTGTTTGAGACTGGCTTTAGTCATTTGATCTCGGGCCAAATTCTGCACAACTTTCAAATGCTTTTGCAGCTTATGGACATATGCATGGTGGTCAGTTTCTGGTTCATTGGGCGGGGGCGGGTATAGTAGGTCTACTGGCAAATCTACCTCGCGTCCGAGCATCATCAGGTTGGGAGTGAGTCCAATACTCTCATGTTGGGAAGAGCGGTATGCCATTAGCAAGATGGGCAATAGTTCATCCCCATCTGTTTGATCGGGAGATATATATTTTCTCAGCATATCCTCAAGGGTCCCGTTAAGTCGTTCTACAAGACCATCACTTTGGGGGTGGAATGCGGTGGTTCTTGTCTTTTCACACTGTAGCAAGCTACACAACTGTGCAAATAGTTGCGATTCAAACTGGGGGCCTTGATCAGAATGGATGGTATGTGGTATGCCAAAGCGGACGATAAACTGTTTCACTAGCGGTGTTGCCACAGAGGGTGCTGTTATAACACGCAGTGGATAAGCCTCTGCCCAGCGGGTAAATTAATCTGTGACAACCAGGACATATTTGTTGCCACGGTGTGTCTCTGGCAAGGGGCCCATTATATCCAACGCTACTCGTTCCATAGGTATACCCACGTTGTATGACTGCAATGGGGCTTTGCAGTGACCAGCAGGCATTTTTCGGGCTTGGCAAGTCACACACTGGTTGCATACTCGCAGTATATCATTCTTATATCCAACCCAGTAAAATCTGCTACGCACTCTCGCTGTAGTCCTTGTTACTCCCAGGTGACCAGAACACACATCATGGTGCAACATACGCAACACTTCCTTTCTCCATAATTTGGGCAGCGCAAGTTGCAAATGGGTATTTTCAGAACGGGAATCATACCACGTTCTATACAGAACACCATTGATCACAGATAACCTATCCCACTGTGAACGGTATCGTTTAATCTCTGGGCCAAGGTGGGAATTATCAGTCCATTAAGGTTTTCTTTGTTTCACATCCTTCCATTCTAGGACTAGGCGGAGAACCGTGTCTGTTTCCTGACACGCCCTAATTTCCGGGAAACTTTTTGAGTTAACCCACTGGGTACTCAATGGGGATTCCTCTATACTTTCATCATCTGGCTCACCATCAGGTAGGGTTTGTATCTTTCTAATCTCACAGTCACAATCCTCCTTTTTCGACGCTCTCTCTTGCTCTTGGGTCTCCCGTCTCTCACAATGGGCGCATGGGTGACATGGCAAGCGTGACAGACCATCGGCGTTGCCATTCATACGGCCTGGCCGATACACAATGGTAATGTTATAGGTGGAAAGTACCTGAAGCCAGCGGGCTAGCTGACCTTCAGGGTTTTTGAACTTAAACAGCCAGGTGAGGGCACCATGATCAGTACGGATAGTACACCGGGATCCATACAAGTAATGGTGGAAATGTTTTACACTCTGGAATATCGCTAGAAGTTCTCTTCTAGTGATACAGTAATTTCTCTCTGAGCGGTTCAATGATTGGCTATAGTAAGCTATAACTCTTTCATGGGAGTCTTGGACCTGGAACAGGACAGACATACGGCGTAGGATGACGCGTCTGTATCTAGTATATATTCGCGGAAATCGGTGATAGGGAATGTCAGTATGGGAGGGGAGGTAAGGGCCTGTTTAAATTGTGCAAATGATGTTGCACACTGGTCCGTCCATTGAAATGTTTCACTCTTCTGGGTAAGTTTGTGTAAAGGCAGTGCTATTTCAGCAAAGCCTTTGACATATCGTCTATATTAAGAGCAAAATCCTAAGAACTCCTAACTTGTTTCACGGTTTTGGGTTGTGGCCAATTTTGGACTGCCTCAGTTTTTGCCGGATCTGTGGAAATGCCATCCTTCGAAACTAAATGACCGAGAAAGTGTATTTTGGGCTGAAAGAGGTGGCATTTATTGGGCAAGATATTGAGGCCGGTAGTACCTATACTGGCGAGTACTTGACTAAGTCGGTCCATGTGTTCGTCGAATGTCTTGGAAAATATGACCACGTCGTCAATGCATAGCAGACATACGGTCCATTGGAGGCCTGAGAGGACATGTTCCATTAGTCGTTCGAAGGTCGGGGGTCCATTGCAAAGGCCAAAGAGTAAGACCCGGAACTGATATAGACCTAGTGGGCATGTGAATGCTGTCTTTTCGGCGTCCGCGGTTTCCATGGCAACCTGCCAATATCCGCTCTGGAGGTCAATAGAACTGAACCAGCTGGTGCCTCCCAACGCATCGAAACAGTCCTGCGCTCTAGGGAGGGGACTCGAGTCTGTTTGAGTACATTTTTTCACTTGTCGGTAATCCACGCAGAAAGGTGTAGATGCGTCTTTCTTGTCTACCAGTAAAATGGGGCTGGCCCATGGACTAATGGAAGGCTCGATTATCCCATTGTCCAACATAGACTTGATTTCTCGCTGCGCGATATCCATCTTATTCATAGGTAATCTGCGCGTCCATTGTTTTATTGGAGGGGGGAGGGAGGGGGGGGGGGGGTGATCACCGGTCTGTATCTTATGGCGTATGATCTCTGTGTGTCCAAGATCATATTTCGAACTAGCAAAAACAGTCTTGTGTTTCAACAGCATACTCGCGAATTTTAGTCTTTGCTCCTCATTTAGGTGTTCTATATTCTCATCCCATACTATTCGCAGATAGTCTGGGAGCGTGTCGGCGATTTCATCTGCGCTGGACAACGAGATATGCATAATATCACTACACGGGGTCGTGGTTTTATTGTTTTCGGATACCGGGTGAACATTATCTACATCTTCCGTTGTCGCTGCGACGGTTTTCTCATAAATACTCTGCGTTTCCGAGGTAAGATTTATTAATATCAAGGGTACACAACCCCTGCTTGCATCTACCAATGTCCGTGCTACAAGTACGCCATTTTTCGCAAGAGTGCCACTAGGTATTTATTCGACAATCGCGTATTTCATGTGAGCCAAATCTGATAGTTCTCCTTGCACCTGCGCCCCGACTACAATTTCTGAACCGGCGAGAATCGCCACTGTGGACTCTATGGTTATTCTAAAGGTAGATGCAACTAGTTTACTCTGGAGTTTGCACGGAATAGTATGTTCACCGATGTGGAACTTGCTGTTTACTATATCAATAGTACACCCGTGAGTAACATAAAATCATAACCAATTATGGCCGGGACCTCAACTTCCACAATGGTCATTTTATGGTGAATGATAGTATCGTTAAAGTCGATGGGAAGAGTGACATTGCCTAATGGCACACTAACATCACCATTGGCCATGCGCAATTGAGTAATGCTCGGGTCTCGCATCGCAGGGTATCTGAATAAACATTTTCGGGCTGATTACCGATACAGTACTTCCCGTGTCTAGCAATGCGTGCATGCGTTGTCCGTAAATGTTTATAACCACAAATAATGCGTCCGGTTTACCATTCCTGTTTCTATTAGTGTCACTTTTGGGTCCTGTGTTTTGGTCTCTATTAGCTGAGGATTGACCCTCGGTCCCAGCTAATACCAGTTTTCCTGGTTCTGTTGTGAATTGCGGAATGTCTGTGTCCGTCTATTACTGTTCCGTCCTCCAGTATGTGCCATGTCTGTCCAGTCAGGGTGGAAGTTCTGATTATCTGTATGTCCCATTGTGGGTTGAGACAGATGGACTCCTGTGCGACGCTCATTGCGACCATTGGGGTTTGGCCGGAAGGCATCGCCAGCGTTACCCAGAGGTTTATTTGGGCAGTTATAGGACATAAGACCTTGCTGTTTGAGAAGCGGCAGGTGACGGAGGCACGAGCACGAGGCAATGGACATTCTCGGGAAAAATGGCCAGGCTGTCTGCAATTATAGCAAACACGTGGGTCTGTTTTATCCGCACGCGATCCGGAGGTTTCCTTTTGAGAGCTAGAAATTACTTTCATCTCCCTAAGAGCATCTGATATTTCTTCTAAAACCTCGTCTTGGTAACATAACCGGTTTGGGGTAATTAGCTATATTCCGATTGCATTCGTATGCCCTGTTTTAACGCTTGTCTACCGTTCCGGCATTTCGCGGCCTCGTATTTCATCGCGATTCTGAGCCCGTCCTCAATGGTCTGTGGCTCCTTAACTGTTATAAATTGTTCTAGATTCCAATCATTTATTGCTTCGATAAAACAATCTAAGTCCATTTCCTGTCTGTTATCATTTGTTAATGACGGGTAGGCCATGCGCGTGAGTCTCTTTATATCGCGCGTGAGTCTCTTTATATCATGAGCTAGCTCGGGCAGAGACTCATCTTTTCTCCGTAGACGTTGCTTCAATTGAGCCTTATACACGGTTGACTGATTTCCCGTTTGAAATCTGTCCGTCAGTGCTGATACCAACGCGTCAAAATGTATGTTCATTCCGGAGTCAAGTTCACTTAGAACTGATTGCGCGGCACCCATGCTAACTTGACAGCTTGCGTGTCGTCACTCCAGTTATTTCCACGGGCCGCAATTCTGAATTGTACCAGATAATCGTGTAGGTTCCCAGTGCCGTCGAATGTACCGATTTTCACAAATTCTGCTCGACTATGTCGGTTTTTGAAATATTGTGGACCTTCACTGGCTGAGGGACGTGGATTATAGGGATGATTCGAGCCTCGCGCCGCTCGACTATCGTAACTCCGGGGCCTGGGCGACAATGACCTGTATCTATTACTCATATTTGTGTCTCTGTGGTCTAGTGCGAAATTATATTGTTCCGTAAATGGCTCATCGTAACGAGAATTATCCCTGACCATATGAAGATAACGCGATGAGATATGCGACTGACTACTCCGAACGGGATAACTGTCACTACGCGGGTGTTCATGATCTCCGAGTCCGTTACCCGCTGAAATGGATGGGACATACGCGGGAATAACTCGAGATTCAAGCTTCTTGACTTGCGATCTCAGAGCAGACAGCTCTGCTCTTAATAATTCCTCGTTCGAATTTACTTGATCGTGCTCAGTATTTCCGTCTCAATTACTATATGTAGCGGATCGCGATGAATTTGTGTGCTCACTATACCGGGGGACCCTAAAGTTGACTTCACCACTTGGGGTACCCAGTACAGTGATGCGCTCACCATTGGAGAAGGCCGGGAGATTTGTCCCGAGGTCATGGGGTTGGGGTAGACCACCTACTCCCTCCTGGTCATACAAGTTTGCGAGGTCTCCCTCTTCAATAGCCTCACTAGCTGCCATCATATATATGGCTTATAGTATAGTAGTATAGGGTCTCGTACGATATGGACCTGCGATGTACCCTAACGACAAATATCAGTAAACAGACCTAAATGTACGTGTCTGTTAGCGCTGCTCACTGTGCACTTTTCCCGTCGTACACCTTATCGACAGTGATACTGCTATGTGTATTACCTATGTGTATTGGCTACAGCAATGTAAACACTGCTATCTACTCGCACGGTAACCGTACCGTTTAAAGACAAGAGGGCGCGTTTAGCTTAGTGATTTTATATCCGTACCGCTGCCACCAATTTGTAGCGTCTCCCTCTCTTGGTCTGTCCTTAAGACAATGGAGTTTTGGGGTGTTGGTAGCGTACCTTCACTTTTGGGAAATGGTAGCGGGCCTTCGTGACGCAGGGGTATATAGACAACTTAACTAACTGCTTGGAGATCAAATCATAACAGTGGCAGCAATTCAATTTATACCTGATATTTTGGTGAAACATTAGTAATGGTAACAACGAATATAAGTGAAAACAGATTTATTACAAATTGTGAAAACAACAATTATGTGGAGTGATGACAATGTCTAATATGAGGGCATGAGCGATGTTTTAAATAATTAAACCTGGGCGACTGTGTGAGGAGACATAAGGGACAACTTCGATCAGCGATTCATGTAATAGACACAACCAGTCAACACACAACTGGAATGGGTCTCATGCACGGGGGTGGGTATCACACAGCGGGGTTGGGTATCATAGGCTGGATGGGGGAAATCACACAGCGGGGGTGGGGATCACACATCGGGGTTGGATATCTATGCTGGGTTGGGGAAATCACACAGCGGGGTGGGATCACACAGCGGGGGTGGGGATCACAGGCTGGGTGGGGGTATCACACAGCGGGGGTGGGGATCACACAGCGGGATGGTGTATCATAAAGCTGGGTGGGGGTATCACACAGGGGGGTGGGGATCACACAGAGGGGTGGTGTATCATAAGTGGGTGGGGGGATCACAGCGGGGTGGGATCACACGCGGGGTGGGGTATCATAAGCTGGGTGGGGGAATCACACAGCGGGGGTGGGGATCATAAGCTGTGGGGGATCACACAGCGTGGGTGGGATCACAAATCGGGGTTGGGTATCATTGGCGGGTGTGGGTTTCACACAGCGGGGGAGATCACACAGCGGGGGTGTGGATCACACAGCGGGGGTGGGGTATCATAAGCTGGGTGGGGCACACAGTGGGGGTGGGGATCACACTGCGGGGTTGGGTATCATAGGCTGGGTGGGGGAAATCACACAGCGGTGGGTCACACAGCGGGGGTGTGGATCACAGGCTGGGGGGGGTATCACACAGCGGGGGTGGGGATCACACAGCGGGGTGATGTATCATAAGCTGGGTGTGGGTATCACACGGGGGTGGGGATCACACAGCGGGTTGGTGTATCATAAGCTGGGTGGGGGATCACACAGCGGGTGGGATCACACAGCGGAGTGGGGTACATAAGTTGGGTGGGGGGTCCACAGCGGGGGTGGGGAATCATAAGTGGGTGGGGGGGGATCACACAGCGGGGGAGGGATCACACATCGGGGGTGGGGGTATCATTGGCTGGTTGTGGGTTTCACACAACGGGGGACATCACACAGCGGGGGTGTGGATCACACAGCGGGGTGGGGTATCATAAGCTGGGTGGGGGAATCACACAGCGGGGGTGGATCACACACGGGGATGGGGATCATAAGCTGGGTGGGGGATAACACAGCGGGAGTGGGGATCCACATCGGGGTTGGGAATCATGGTGGGTGTGGGTTTACAGCGGGGGAGAGGCTGGGGTGTGGGTCACACAGCGGGGGAGATCACACAGCGGGGTGGGGATCACACAGCGGGGTGGGGTATCATAAGCTGGGTGGGGGGAATCACACAGCGAGGGTGGGAATCACACAGCGGGGTGGGGTATCATAAGCTGGGTGGGGGGATCACACAGCGGGGGTGGGGATCACATAGCGGGGTGGGGTGGGGTATCATAAGCTGGGTGGGGGAATCACACAGAAGGGGGTGGGGATCATCACAGCGGGGGTGGGGATCATAAGCTGGGTGGGGGATCACACACGCGGGGGTGGGGATCACACATCGGGTGGGTATCATAGGCTGGGTGTGGGTTTCACAGCAGTGGGGGGGGGGTGGGGATCACACAGCGTGGTGGGTGGTGGGGGCTGGGGCGGGAAATGAGTGGCTGGGGTAACGGGTACTGGGAATTGTACGGGTTACTAAATGTCTACGGTCTAGATAATCTGTGGCTAATTGGAAACTAGGATACAGGGAAATACGCACCACTGGCACAATAGTTGTGGATTAGGTTTGGTTAAATATGTCGAGGGTCGGATGTTGGGTGCGTCTGTGAGTTGTCCTCGGGACGAATGTCAACTGGACGCTGTGCGCTCACTTGTATTTATAGCCTTCAGTCCGGACGTTGTCCTCAAATCCAGCCCTTTGATTGGGTCGTAAAGACTCCGAGGACAACATTAGGACATAGAGCACCATATTTGGAATCCGCGGACAATATGTGAAAGTTATCCCTGATTCCGCACAGTGGATTGGTTGGAATGTGTAAGAGGATACCGGGACTTTCCCACTTTGACGAAATGTGAAAGTTGTCCGGCATAGCTGATTGGTCAGAAACGTGTGATCGGATTATCTTGGAACATACGGGATTTCCCGAGGAATGTTAGTGAAAGATGGCGGCGGTCTTCAACTCGCATGGATAGAGTGGTAGAACTAATATTAAATATAACGGATAAAATGGGTTAGGTGAACTATGAGGACGATACAGATGAACTAGGAGTGTTGGTGAATCACCAGGCATGTGAAATTGGTTGGGGTAAGTCTTTGAAGTAGATTAATAGCCTCTCACAACCGCCAAAAATCGGAGAAAGTTTGAATTGATGAAACATGATGAAATTACACCAAATGGCTGGCGGGGTCACTTCAATATGTCTTGAAATTTGATTAGAATTGCGTCCTCTGGACATAATTCTAATGAAATTCTAAGACATGTCATGATATTTATAGGGTGAAATAAAAGAAAATACAATGAATTGTCGTCTGCTATTTTTTGAACTATTTATAGCCCACACATTTCCCAGCATGCAAAGAGTTAAGCATGCATCCACTCCAGGGCTGTAATATATACCAACATATAATCCCTGTTTGTGTTGATGTTATTTTCGCAACACGGACAATAGGCTTCTGGGAAAGAATATTCAATACACTTAACGCATGTGCTTACCAAGATGTCAATAAAGTTAATAAATTGCATATACATGTGCATTGTATCTCGGTATGTGTGTATCACAGCCATTCACTTTGAATGAAGTGGAATTTACGCTACAAGAACAAAACATCATGGAAGCTTGTATTAGTCTTTTGGCCACAACTACTTGTCCATAGGCATAGACACTTCTACATTACTCGGTACACTGCGGCCCATTTCAAGTAAACGTTGTATGACTAAAATGTTTGTAAGTGCAAATTTAGGATCGCCATTTTTCTCAAGAAAACATAGTTTGCCAAAAGCTTTAGAATAAAACACATAAATGATACAAAAGTGCTCCTAGTATCACATACATAAATGATACTTAAGTGCTCCTAGTAGCACATACATAAATGATACTAAAGTGCTCCTAGTATCACACACATTTATGTATGTGATACTATGCTCCCAGTATCACATACATAAATGATACAAAGTGCTCCTAGTATCACATACATAAATGATACAAAGTGCTCCTAGTATATACATAAATGATACAAAGTGCTCCTAGTATCACATACATAAATGATACAAAGTGTTCCTAGTATCACATACATAAATGATACAAAGTGCTTCTAGTAAAACACACATAAATGATACTAAAGTGTTATACAAAGTGCTCCTAGTAGCATATACATAAATGATACAAAGTGCTCCTAGTATCACATACATAAATGATACAAAGTGCTCATACATATCGAAATGATGTGTAAAGTGCTCCTAGTATCACATACATAAATGATACAAAGTGCTCCTAGTATCACATACATAAATGATACAAAGTGCTCCTAGTAGCATATACATAAATGATACAAAGTGCTCCTAGTATCACATACATAAATGATACAAAGTGCTCCTAGTATCACTACATAAATGATACAAAGTGCTCCAGTATATACATAAAGATAAAGTGCTCCTAGTATCACATACAATAAATGTACAAATTGTGCTATATCATACATAAATGATCAGTGCTCCTAGTATCACATACATAATGATACTAAAGTGCTCCTAGTATCACATACATAAAATGAAACAAAGTGCCTTTCTAGTATCACAAATAAATGATACAAAAAAGTGTTCCTTAAAGTATCACATAAATAAATGATACAAAGTGCTTCTAGTATAACATACATAAATGTTATACAAAGTGCTCCTAGTATCACATACATAAATGATACAAAGTGCTCTAGTACATATACATAATGATACAAATGCTCCTAGTATCACATACATAAATGATACAAAGTGCTCCAGCATACACAAATATAAATGATACATAAAGTGTGCTCCTAGTATCACATTACATAAATGATCAAAGTGCTCTAGTATCATACATAAATGATACAAAGTGCTCCCAGTAACACATACATAAATGTTACAAATGTTCTCCAGTATCACATACATAAATTATACTAAAGTGCTCCTAGAATCACAACACAATAAATGTTATTAAAGTGCTGTTAGTGTCACTACAAGATGATACAAAGTGTCCTAGTATACATACCATAAATTTTATACTAAAGTGCTCCTAGTATCACCACACATAAATGATAAAATATGATACTAAAGTGCTCCTAGTATCACATACATAAATGATACTAATGTGCTCCTAGTATCACATACATATATTATACTAAAGTGCTCCTAGTATCACACACATAAATGATACAAAGCGCTCCTGGTATCACATACATAAATGATACTAAGTATACTAGTATCACATACATAAATGATACAAAGTGCTCATAATATCACATACATAAATGATACTGAAGTGCTCCCAGTATCAGATACATAAATGATAATAAAGTGCTCCTAGTATCACATACATAAATGATACAAAGTGCTCCTAGTATCACACACATAAATGATAATAAATGATACTAAAGTGCTCCTAGTATCATATACATAAATGATACAAAGTGCTCCTAGTATCACACACATAAATGATACAAAGTGCTCCTAGTATCACATACATAAATGATACAAACTGCTCCTAGCATCACATACATAAATGATACTAATGCTCCTAGTAGCACATACATAAATAGACATAAATGATACAAAGTGCTCCTAGTATCACATTCATAAATGATACTAATGTTCTCCTTGTATCGTATACATAAATGATACAAAGTACTCCTAGTATCACACACATAAATGATACTAAGTGCTCCTAGTATCAAATACATAAATGATAGTAAAGTGCTCCTAGTATCACGATACATAAATTATACAAAATGCTCCTAGTATCACATACATATATGATACTAAGTATCCTAGTATCACATACATAAATTATACAAAGTGCTCATAATATCACATACATAAATGATACTGAAGTGCTCCTAGTATCACATACATGCATGATACTAATGTGCTCCTAGTATCACACACATAAATGATACTAAAGTGATCCTAGTGTCACATACATAAATTATACCATGTGCTCCTGGTATCACAT
Organism: Conchocele bisecta; assembly: GCA_029237695.1. Lineage (NCBI taxonomy): Eukaryota > Metazoa > Mollusca > Bivalvia > Lucinida > Thyasiridae > Conchocele > Conchocele bisecta. Next base: position 71,179,553 of record CM055276.1, on the reverse strand, counting down.
AAATAAATAATGATACTAAAGGGCTCATAGTATCACACATAAATGATACTAACGTGCTTTCAAACACAGGCATTCGGCGTGTGTCGGCTTTCATCAGTATCACTATATATATATATGAACAAGGCTTCTAACTTTGGGCGGAGAAGACATTGTATCATAGCGAAATAACATGTTTAACATTGTATGTTTCTATGCATTCTATGTATTTCTGCAGGATAACGATGATTCTCAAAAGATCCTTGCCACTACAATATTGACGTTAGAGCCTTAAACACATTATTTAATTTGTTATGATACCAGGTTGTACCTAGGAAAAAGCAGCTGTAATTCGATATTCTTTGCATAATTATGTTCTAACTGCTATTTTAGCAAGATAACAATTCTCAAATGAACATGTGCATTTTCTGCCAAAATATTCACATTAGCGTTAATAAAATCGCGGAATTTGTTATGATACGAGGTCGTGTTCGACCAAAGTTAGAACCCTCGTTCATATATATGGGCCGCGCTCTGTAAAAACTAGCCTTAATGACAACGTCATGAAAGCCTGAAAATGACGTCGCAAAGTTACGCTTAAATTTACCAACGTCACGTCGGATTTTGACACTTGAAATAGTTGCGTCATTGCAATAAGTTGACGTTGTCCTATTTATAACTGTACGCTTTACTATTTGTGGCTCACAAACATGTTAATGCTGGATACGCGTAGCAGAATTGTATAGTTGTTTCCATAGTGGTTCAGACAGTTGTCTATTTTTTCGGTTTCCTTCAAGGAAACACGTAGTGATTTTGTTGATTATTTGTTATAATATATGGACTAATAAACTAAATAACCATACAACCGGTAATTTGTAGATAACACCATCACAGAATCAGTATTATGTAACAAATAGAACTGGGCACAGGGCTTAATTCGTTTAAGTTACTGTTTCGCCTGTCGAATGTTTCAACAATCAATCAACATAAAAATACGATTTGGAATTTTTCAGAAAAATAAGCGTATCACAGATGTATATTAACTAGATCGGTCAGTAAGCGAGGCTTACGGAATAACCACCCCCCCCCCCCCCCCCCCCCCCCCCCCCACCCCCCGCGTGGGCCCAGGTACCCCTAAAATATATAAAATTGTCCAAGTGTGTGGGCTTGTGACCTTGACTCTGGGCTTAGCGGGAGCGGCATGAACGTGAATTTGTCACAGGGTGGTAGAGGTCCATTGCAGCAATGCGTGTGTGAAATGTGAAGCAGATCCGAGCAAGGAAATAGAAGTAATAACCGATTTCTCAGATGTTAAGTTTTGTAAAGAGACTAACTATGTGACCATGACCTCGAAATCAGCGGGAATTTGTCACAGCATGATAGTAGAGCCTTAGAGGAAGGCATGCATGAAGTATTAATAATTTTCGATGAAAGAAATAGAAGTTATAACATATTTCTCTGATGTTAAGTTTTGTAGAGACTAAGTATGTGACCTTGACCTTGGGATCAGCAGCGGATTGGACGGTCGTAGATCTGTCACAGCATGATAGTACAACCTTAGAGGAATGGACGAGTGAAATATTAAGAATTTTCAATGAAGGAAATATAAGTTATAACTTATTTCTCTGATGTTAAGTTTTGTAAAGCGACCAAGTATTTGACCTTGACCTTCCGGGATCAGCGGGGGTTAGACGGTCGTGGATTTGGCACAGCCATGGGTGAGTAGAGCCTTACAGGAATGCAAATTGTAAAACTAATTAAGGCATTTTTAAGTATGAAGGGAATAGAAGTTTTAAAACAAATTTGTCTGATGTTTAAGTTTTGTTAAACGAGGACTAAGTATTTGACATTTTAGACCTTGGGATCAGGGGGGGGTTTGGACGTCGGTACAATTGGTATTTGGAACGACATGGTAGTAGAGCCTTACAGGAATGCATGTGTGAAATATTAAGCATTTTAGATGAAGGAAATAGAAGTTATAACAATATTTCTCTGATGTTAAGTTGTGTAAACAAACTAAGTATGTGACCTTCACCTTGGGATCAGCGGGGGTAGGACGGTCGTGGATTTGGCACAGCGTGGTAGTAGAGCCTTACAGGAATGAATGTGCGAAATATTAAGCATTTTAGATGAAGGAAATAGAAGTATAACACTATTTCTCTGATGTTAAGTTTACGGACGCACGGATGCACACACGGACGGACGGACAACCTGACTCCAGTATACCCCGCTCCCCACAACTCGTTGCGGGGGTATAATTTTGATAGTGCCAAAATGTACGCCGCTCCTGGCATATCGCATCATGGTGACACTGGGCCAAACATGTTTTAGTATTTAGTGTGTTGGTATTGTGTCACATGCATATGTACTGCGACACAATAATCATGATATTTGTTCACCATATTCTGGCCTGTTTCCCGATTTATAGGCAATTGCAACAGGTTGCACTATATCGCTACACCACGCAACACAGTAAAATGTGCGTAATAGTTCACCCATATGAAACACAACAATATGACACAAAAATATTACCATAAACATAACTCATAATTTAGTGTGTAAATCACTGACTGTGTTATATTTAGCGACTTTCAAAAATATCACATTGAATCAGTCGTACGATTGCCGTTTGATAACAATTTAAATATTCTTTAAAATGACCACTTGTACATATGGTTATATGAATGTATAGTATTTTTACTAGTATATTTGCAATCAGCGCAGACACTGATCAGACTGCACAGATGCACAGGTCTCCAAAATTTACACATTTAAGAAGTCCGACTTTGCCAGATTGTTGTTAATTGTCTTACATTGTACTACATTGTACTAAATAATGCCCGTCTGCGTGCTTTGTTTGTTATCAAAGGGCCGTTCTAGTCGGAGGCGTGTGAATTATATAAAAAAAAAAAAAGCACACATTACACGCGTCTAAATTCAAATGAGCCGCTTCGAACAATAATCGCAAGGTGTGGTATTGTCTTTTCAACAAAATCAATGTTGTGATCGGGACAAATTTTATTTTGTAAATCACTGACTGTTATAATGTGCAGTTATGCAAAATACATGTACGTACGCCACGGTGCTTTTCAGGGGCGGATTCAGGATTTCAGGTTCGGGTGGGGGGGGGGGTGGGGGCGGGACTTCTTAATTGAAAAAGTTTACTATACTTTCGAACTAGCACCGTTTGTTCGTCGAACAAGCGGAGCTGGGTAGACTGCTAGGTGGGTCCGGCAGTATGCCCTCTGGAATATGTTTGATATTTACACCCCATTTTGCTTCGATATGGCGCATTTTAGAGCAAAAATATATTTACTACTCGCCAAATTTTAGGAAGGGTGGCCGGGGGGGGGGGGGGTGGGGGGGGGCGCCGGGTTTTTCCCTACGTGAATCCGCCCTTGTTTTTAGCATGGCTGTTTCTTTGTTTACAAAGGCGCTGAATGTACTTTTTCTGAAACACAACAAAACTAAATTGCACATTTCATTTTCAAATTAATTATTCCCGACGAGAGAATATACTACCGGTATTTTTCTCGGGACATGTAACAATTATACAACCATGTATGTTACATCTCCACATTTTCCCGCCAGTGGCGGTGGTGGCCAGTCGATGGAATGGGGGTCAGCGCGCAGCATTTTCCCATATACCTGCTACCTGCTAGTACGGGGTACATGTACATTAGCCCGTCTGTCAGTCATATTGGCTACACAGGAAAATGGTATTCCCGCTTTCTGAGATGTAAATTTAATTCTGAGAGTCGGGGAATGGACAGTCGATTTTTATTTTGTTTAAAAATTCCCGGGGGTGTCCGACTACACTCTAGACCCCATCGGGCGCTGAAGTCATTGATATGTGCAGGCATAGGCCTATCCAAATTATGGTCATTCATTTATACAGAAATAAAATGCATTTGTTTCAATCACCGATACGATCATGGGATGTGCATATAATTTACAATTTCCAACACCAGGAATGCCGTTTAGTTTTTTGGTCTTGGTGACGTAGTGTCTAAATCAATAAATGACGTCACAATTAACTGTAAATGACGTCAATTCTGAAATAATGTCAATGTATCTTTCTGACGACACACGTATATGAATCTATTATGGCGATGGTGGAAAATTACCAAGCCACAGGTCGGCTAATTATAGATTTAAAATCGATAATTTGTGCGTTTGTTTTGTTCAATACATGTACATGTCATAGTTTTATTCTGATGATACATACTAACACTTGTTACTGTAGATACATTTAGTGTAACTTATCAGCAAATACAGTTTACATCAAGCACAGTCAATGAGTCTATGAACACTCATTTCTACTGTAGGCTGTTGAGTTGCATTGTACAAACGTCGCCGTTTCAATAACGTCATGTTCTCGATGACGTTACGTTTTTTTCGTGCGTGATTCACATGGTGCTACAGAAAGTAAGATGAAACAAAAACTATTAAACATAATTGCATTTTCTTTTCAGAATATTGTTTTTGAAAGGTGCCCGCATCTGAAAATGTAAAAAAATGCAAATCGAAAATTTTGTCCTTGAGGCCGGTTTTCACAGAGCGCGGCCCATATATAGAGTTGAGTTATACCGATGAAAGCCGAAACACGCCGAATGCATGTGCTTTCAAACCATTGTTTAATTTGGAAAAGGACACAATATTAAACAAGAACAGACAACAATTTTCATTTTCCACATTATAAGGGCTAACAGGACGACATTGTCCTCACTGTCCATTATCAGAGGCCGGAGACCTTGTAGTGCTGAGCTCGGCTGTGTCGGACTTGTTCCAGTCGTAGTAGGTGTACATCGGTGCGTATTTGTCGTCCCCAACGTGTTTTCGTCGCCGAGTTGCTTCGTGTTTATCTTACCAAACGCGCTCTCCCTCATGGGCGGGAACGCTGAAATGACAGAAAGGGTTTGTGCAAAGTGTATCTCGACATTTTCGCGTTTCATTTCAGCATTTATACAGCACGTGGGCATTGTATGGACATGAGGATGTGATAACACAGTTAGATCAGGTTCGTCAGCATGTACGATCAATAATCCACTCCCAAATCTCGCGGATTATCTCCTCGTACATTGGGATTGCGGACGAACCGTGACTTAATATAAAGATAATTATAGGTCCACTGCGGGGCTTCGTACATACTAGCCTAATTACGGGCCTGGCTACAAGTTTGTATACCTATATTGTGTTGGCCACTCGTTGATGCGTCCGAATGTATGCCTTCTGGTGTCCCGGGGGCGGGCCCGGTGGGCAGGGCCGGGATGTTATAGCCGTGCTCCTGTGCCACGCTCTTGTAGGGAATGTTGCCGATGATCACACCGACCGGGCAGTGCAGGTCAAACGCGGGCCCGGATGGATCCACGATGATCTACAACACAAATACAGCCTTTTATTATATACCTACCCATGACATTCATAGTTATATGATGTAAATAAAAGTCATATGTTCTCCTCGCTGAAATAAACAACTCCCGGTGAAAATACGACTACTTCCGCTATCTATATTAATAACGCGCATCTGCAGTGCCAGACTACAAATAGGCTGCAAATACACATTCATTACCGTATACAGTCTAAAAAATTGCTAATTTCAATGGAGCGGTATATAATAAATAGAATATTCATATTTTTGCAACGAAGATGACGTATATGTTCATCTCGTGGTGTGAAATTTCCGTATTTCACGAGTGCCGTTACTTGCAAAAATATGAATATCCTCTATAAAGTTGTACACGCAGTACGTCCATGATACTACTGTCTGTTTCACGACACCTGCCCAAATTGTACGCATATATCGACAATCTAAAAAACATTGGAGGGTGTTGTGGTCTTTTCATTGTTTACACACTTTTAAACACATGCATCTACTGTTTTGGTGCAGTAGTTGCAAATTAGATTCAGCATTATAAAACATTTTACATCAAGTTTTTAAACATATTTGTTCACGAAATATCGAACCATTTATATATTGTAAAGTTTCTTCTCGGGAGACGAAAGTTGTCGTCTGCTATTTTTCATTGGTTCCTTATTTTCAGTGGAGACGATTCTCATGCACTGTCAAAACGGGTTTTTATCGATAAATATTGAAAATAAAACATTTCCAGCAGACGACACAATTTAATTCAGCGTAGTGAGGGTTAAGTATAATTAAATCATCACTCGTGTAGGTCCTCTATATAAATCTGTACCTGGGCATACCGGACCAGATTTCTGGGCATAACGGACCATGCCATCGGACATAATAGACACATTAAAGGTACATGCCCACCCAATTGGTACAAAATGTTCTTTATAGGGATTAAATAAGTGTATAATTGTGTCACTATTCCACCAGTTCTAAAGATTACGAGTTGCCGCTATACAGGTATAATCATTTAGTAATATTTATTTTACTGATAGTGACGCGCGTTGGTATCAGGCTATTTTCATATGCAAATGAGGCATGATACTTTTTAAGTATTTATACTAATTAAATGCGTCACCTGGAAAAATAATATTTGCTACAGAGTATGATAAATTTCACATCAACAATTAAATACAGAGTATAAATAATAATGTCCGTTAACATTTTAAGGAAACACGGTTATCGCCCCTGATATCAGTGTGGAAAGATACGTAGGATATAAAATGTATAATAATGCCAATCAATACGTGGGGTAATGGTGAATGAATGTTTATTTTTTCCAGAAAATATCTCAGATGATGTCTCTGATATAAAGAACATGTTGTGCCTACTGAGTGGGCATGTACATTTAACTGTAATAAATTGTTTTATTAAATGGTTACATTTTCCCGTATATATTAACATAATAAATGGGTAGTCCGTTTTGTCCAAACGCATGGTCCGTTATGTCCAGCAATCTGGTCTGTTTCATTCGAAATCTGGTCCGTTTTGTCCATGTTCCGTTGTGTCCATGATTCTATAAACCACGTACGGACACGAAGTACTGTATGTCGATGATGGCGCAGCCCTCCAGGAAGGACGGGGGCAGGGGCGGGATGCCCAACTTCTCGCCCACCCACGAGTCCGTGCCGCCCGGTTGGATGGCTGGGTGGCGCAGCTCTGTGATGTGTGTGCTTATTATTCGTGACTTTGTCAGCGCGTGGTACGTCACTAGCTGCAATATAGCACCACAGTAAATACGGATATAACCATATAAAAATATCATGTATAACCAGTGTGTGTGCAATGTTCGCGACTGGGTCCGCGCGTGGTACGTCACTTGCTGCAATATAACACACAGTAAATACGGATATAACCATATAGAAATATCATATATTATAACCTGTGTGTGGGCAATGTTCGCGACTTGGTCTGCGCGTGGTGTGTCACTTGCTGCAATATAGCCACACAGTAACTACGGATACATAATCAGATAGACATATCACAACATGTATTTTCTGAGTTTTATATAAATCTGTTGATGGAAAGTTAGAACGGATAACCGCACCAAATGAACATTATATTGTACAAAGGGCTAAAACTGTTAAACATTATTTCCCAAAAAGTACTTCGCCCCGCAGCGATAATATAGGGAGGTAAAGTCGCATACTGAATTTCTAAAGATATGACCTCTGTTTTACGTTATGTTCTATAGGTTCAGTTAATGAAAGACTAGTTTTCTTGCATTGTTAGTTACTAAAAAATGGTTTACCATGTAGAGTAAACGTTAAGAATATGTGGTTTACCATATAGAGTTGGTGCTGAGCTAAGTTACTGAAAGATGGTTTATAATGCTCTGCTGCTCAAAGATGTGTTTTCATGCAGACAACAAACGCTATAGCCCGGTCATATCTGCCTGCTGTCTCTTTGTGAAAGTGAATAGCGGAATTAAAACCTACTTTTTCACGAGATATTGAACCATTTATATACATGTACTGTACATATTAGTTTGGCCTTAATCCTCACTACGCAGGAGACGAAAACTGTCGTCTGATGTTTTTTTTCACTTTTGCCTTAATTCTTAACAAAAAACCTGTTTTGGCAGTGCATGAGAATCGTCTGGAAACAATTATCATGCGCGGTCAAAACATGTTTTTATCGAAGATTATTGAAAATAAAATATTTCCAGCAGACGACAAAATTTAATTCAGCGTAGTGGGGGTTAAGTATATTAAACCCGTAAACCACATCTGCCTTCTGTCTCCTTGTAAAAAAGAGTCGCGGGGAGGACTTCAATGCTGTTCAAAAGCCTGCCGCAGCGATCAAATATCGCAAACTGTTGCACACGGATCTTATATGTCGTACGATGGTCGCATGGTCATTTGCATAATCGTAGGTCTTGCACAATCGTTGGTGATCAGGGCACTCTCCAGAGGTATCGCGACCTCATAACCGGTTGAGAATGCACATTGAATGATTTGTCATGATGAGACGACGTGTCACGTTCAATAGCTTTGTGTCTACGTCCACACATGGCTGAGGTGACACTTAGAGGTCAAAAGTCACAAATGCTCACACGCTTTCGTTTATATCTTCACAGATGAATAGATTTTTAAATGATTTGCCATAACTATTTGCCAGGACGATGTGTCGCGTTCACTACCCACGTACGCATGTCCAATGTCAAGGTCACATTTAGAGTTGAAAGGTCAAAGATGGGCAAGGAATATTTTTTAGTAGTTGAGAAAGTTTACTATGCAGGGAGTAAATTTTAAGTTATAGAGCTGCCTTGTAGCAGTACATACCAAATAGAGAGTAGCCTGTGAGCGACTTACCATATAAAGAGCCGCCTTTGAGCAGGTCATCTTGCGGTTACTCTGGTTGTCGATCTCGGCGGAGAAGGGAATGAACTCTCCGGCCACGTAGCCACACCTCTGTAGCTGCAAGGAGGCCTTGATGGGCGGCGACTTGCAGCACAGGCAGCACAGCGTCGTCTCTGTGTGGTTACCCGCCCCCGCCTGGCAACATTGGAGCCCGTATATAGTGGAAACCCTGGTGGTGGGGGGGGGGTCCCAGCACAGGGTATTTTCTGTGTGGTTCCCCGCCCCTGCCTGGCCAGTACATAGTTGACACCCTTGTGTGGGGGTAGTGGGGGTGGGGAGGGTAGTGGGGGTGGGGTCACACGACATAGTCTTCTGTGTGCGATTCCCCGCCCCCAGGTGGCAACAGTGGGGCCAGTCTATAGTGGACACCATTGGTGGGGGGGGGGTGGGGGAGGGTAGTGGGAGTGGGGTCCCAGCACATAGTTCTCTGTGTGATTCCCCGTGACCTTTTGACCTTCACAACTTTGAAGTTTGCCGGAGTTTCTCAATTCTGGCATAACTTCTATAGTCCTTGAACGATTACTTAAACATTTCAACACAGCATACTTGTGGACAAAGGCCACACATCCATTCTGTCCTTAATGTGACCCTGTCCTTTTGACATTGTTTTCTTTGAACTTTTTCACACATTGATAAGTTCGCAATTCTCAATTCTGTCATAACTTCTATATCCCATTAAGGATTTAATTACTTTAATAGTGTAATACATCATACTTGTGCACAAATGTCACACAATCATGCTGCCCTTAATATGACCTTCACAATTTGACCTTCACAACTATGCTTATGAATACGTATCACTTTTGGTTAATTAACTGTCACAGTTTCTCAAATCTGCCACCCTGGGTATTCGTGTGCCGACAGGCCACATTTTCTTGTTCAATGACTTATCAACCGCTTAAACGATTTTGATAATACGTATATTTGGCCACACTGTGTTTGTTTTAGTCAATACCCTATGACCTGCTGATAATATTTGGTCACAATGCGTTTCTAGGGACGGTGCTTTGTTTTGCACACGACCTATGTCCGACCGCCCAAGGTCAATTATCACTGAGGACTTATTTTCACCTTGTTTGTAAGGCAATGTGTTAAACATAATAATTATCAAAGCTGCCAGCGAGGGGATTTGCTTAATGCCCTGTTTACCATTGAGTCTGTGTGGTTGTTCAGGTCTAGAAGCCTCGTCACCGTGAATAACTTCTTGCAGTGATTGTCAAACGCCCACGGACGGTCCAGTGTGGCATTAATGGTGTACCTGTAATATTTACACCTTATATAAATTCATAATGCAAACGCCCATTCGACGTATTGCGTTGACATCCCAATACAATATATTAGAGACACGTGCGATGTTGTCGATTGGTTAAAGTTCCGGAATTGTGACAAAATGACGTAAAACAAAATTATCGTTAATTTTAACGCCATATTTTGCTATTTACAGTTTTGAAACTATCAGAAAATGCAGTGTAAATATATGTAATAAAACCATGGGCTGTTGCGTTTACTGGGGTGTCAATACATTTGGTTTGTTTAAAGTGCGCACTTTAATAAACATACCAAATATATTGGTCACCCCAGTAAACGCAACAGCCCATGGTTTTATTACTTAGATGTAACATTAACATATACACAACTTGTCTTAGCTGGTGCCTGTCTGTATTATGATTATGTAAGCCTCGTTATATAACATACATTTAAATAAATACAAATATAGTATAACTGTTGAAATGGCTTGTAAATCAGGAAACATATGGCGTGTAACAGGATATTTTCTTCATTGGTAGCCACTCGGCCATCTTGTATTTCACAAATGCAAATATTTCATTTCCTTCTCATTTTCTAAATCCAGAGGCATATACGTACCGATTAAAGTCGTTGTCAGAAGTTACTCTTAGTGTTTTTATGTATCCTTGTTGAAGAGTCATTTTAGTCGAGAATTATCTGAAGATCTCTTGGTGGCAATTATACGGTGGCACAGAGGGGACATATACATATTGCATTGCTATTGCGTGCGCACGCGATAGCTATTGCGTGCGCATGCGATAGCTTAGCCAATGAAACCCTATCGCGTGCGCACGCAAAACCTATCGCGTGATCACGCGTTGCGGCGCACGCAATAGTAACAAATATGGCCATGTCCCTCTGTGCCACCGTACAATTAATATACAAAAGAAAATAACTAATATTTATATGATAAACGTTTCCATTCTACAGAGGACAATGATGCAATTTCTTTGAGGGCATATCCAGAACAGTTTCTTTTTTACATCATAATGCATAGTAAGTGTGTGGAGACACTTTGGTCAGATTTCACAAAATCACTAAACCAGCTAGTGGAGACTTACATCCCAAAGAAACTTGTCAGTGGCAAATTCTCTCTCCCATGGATTACGCAAGAAATCAAACGAAAGATCAGAAAGCACGACAAATTGTGTACAGACACCACAGGAGAACAGGTAACTAACAATTTAGAAACCTCTTTCTCCAGACCCGGAAATCCGAAAGGCAATGATAAAGGTAGCTAACAACAACTATGTTGAGGTCTTACTAGGACTCGGAACCACATACCAGGGTAAGCCAGACATCAGTGTCCAAGTGAGTACTAAGAAATTTTCCTTTCTTAAGAGCTCCAAACAAGACCAACATGGCATTTCCCCTCTACAGAATAATGGTAAGCTGTGTTCAGACACTTAAGAAACGGCAGCCATCTTAAACGACCAATTCAGGTCAGTATTCACTCCAAACAGCCCACTGCGCCTTTTCCAACTCAGCCAAATGAAGGTACAGGAACTAACGGAAACGGCGCATCTAAAACAGACAACGACTCGCTTAAACTCCAACACTTTCCATATCATGCTTGACATGCAGATCTCCACTAAAGGTATTGTAACTCTATTAACAATTGTAAAAACAGAGAAAGCAGCAGGCCCAGACAAACTACAGCCGATCCTATTGAAACAGGTAGTTTTCACCCAATCGCTTCAAACAAGTGTTATGCCAACATAATGGTCTGTGGCAAATGCAGCTCCACTCTTCAAAAAACGATGAGACGACATTAGCGGAAAACTATCGCCCAATTTCCCTTACATGTATACTGTGCAAGATCATGGAGCACATCATCACATCCAACCTATACAAGCACCGAAACTCGAACAATATTATGTACGAACTACAGCATGGATACCGCGAAAGGCGATCCTGTGAAACCCAATTAGCCATGCTAGTCGAATACCTAACTAGGAATGCCAGTTCTGGCAATCATACAGACCTGGTCCTACTAGACTTCAGTAAAGCCTTTGACAAAGTAAACCATGAACGAGTACTGTATAAACTCCACTGTTACGGTATCCGAGACCACACACTAAACTGGGTCAACGCTTTCCTTAACGGCCGAAGTTAGAAGGTAGTCTTTGATGGCGAGGAATCGGTCAGTCCCGGTCACCTCTGGTGTCCCTGAAGGCTCCTTACTAGGTCCCATTATCTTCCTAGTCTATATCAACGACCTTCCAGACCATATAATGTCACAGGTTCGCCTCTTCGCGGATGACACTGCAGTATACATCACTATTAGACATGAGGACAATGGCAAAACACTACAACATAGCATGAATACACTTCAAGTATGGGAATAAACTGGGACATGCATTTAACCATTCCAAGTGCCATGTCTTGCACATCATAAGGTCAAAAACACCAGTCAAGCCCACATACACATTGCATGGCCAGATACTACAGGCAGTCTCGTCAGCCAAATACCTCGGCGTCACCATCAGCAATAACATATCTTGGAACCAGCACATCTCAAACATCACAAACAAATCAAACAGTACTTTGGGGTTTTTCAAAGGGAATATCAAAACTACAGACCCAAGAGTACGCGAACAAACATACAAAACTCTAATCCGCCCCCAGATCGAATATGCCTCAGTGATCTAAACACAATTGAAACGGCAGGCTAGCGTAACTGACATGATTTCCACTCTAGGGTGGTGTAGCTTGCAAGAGAGGAGGTTACAGGCCCGACTGTGCATGTTCTATAAAAGTACCAATCATGAGTCTTGTCGCCATACCACTACCACAACACATACAGCCGTCAAACAGAATTTCTCGCTAATTCCATTCCATGACTTTCCGTCATATACATACAAATACAGACTTTTACAAGTACTCATTCTTCCCTCGTACAGTGGTGCAATGGAACTCTCTGCCCGAACACACAGTGTCCCAACCCGACATTGACCATTCCAGGTCATCATTGAGCACTGCCCGAAACTCCCTCCTTTAATACACAATGGATTGTTTCTAACCTACTTTTATCTTTTCGATCTACATGTATTTCTAACCTTTCATCTGTTGTCATACCTTCTATCACACTTTTGCTGCCTTGTATCTACTAACTTGCTCCCGACGCGTAGCCTGCTAAAAATCCTCGCGAGTGGGGGGGGGGTGGGGGTGGGGGTGGGGGGGGGGGGGGGGGGGGGGGGGTGGGGGCACATGTAGCAGTATGTGAAGAAAGAAAGAAACAACATCTTTCGTGAGATGGAACTGCATTTCTGGTAGTCACGGGAATTAACTCTGCAAAACACCCGTACCGTACGGGAGTTTTGCAGTTACTTCTCGCAACTACATTTCTGGTTGATGGTCAATGTTCTTACCTGACATGTCCGATGTCTGACTCGAATGATGACGGTATGTCCAATGGGAGTGTGGCCTTGAACGGGTAACTATGCTTGCCTGGCTGCAGAATCAAAGCGTCTTTTCCCTTGTCTGAAACATGGTAACATTTGTGTTTATTTAAAGAGTGTGTCATACGAAGTTGTGGCTGTTACTGGAGAAACGGGACTTATTATGTGATTTGCGAATAGTATATCTTCAGATCATATTGCACATTCCTGTAGCCGGATAACGATCACTCATGGCTGGCGTTTCATTGACGGAATAGCGAACAGTGGAGATCCTGATTAGACTGTGTGGGTGGGAGCATGCGATGGGTAATTTAACGATCGGGATTCATTCTTACTGGAATCCCGACTGGAGACCTCGTTTGACCCTCAGATACGTCTTTGGCATTCTTGTATGTGACAGTTGAATCTGGTTATGCCCCTTATATGAGTAATAGCATTCGCCGAGAATCAGCGGTGCCTTATCGGTTTCGTCCTGTCATCTGTCTGTCTATCTGTCTGTATGTCTGTCTGTCTGTCTGTCTGTCTGTCTGTCTGTCTGTCTGTCTGTTGTCTTAATTCTTAAAAAGAAACATAACGTTTTGACAGCACATGAAAATCGTCTGTGGAGACGATTCTCATGCGCTGTCGAAACGAGTTTTTATCGAGAAATATTAAAAATGAAACATTTCCAGCAGACGACAAATTTAGTAAGTCAATTTTGCTGTAGTAATCATCAAGTACTACAGCGACATGATCAATTATGGAGCCCCGCAGGGGACATGTTTTTTTTTCATTAATTCGTTCCCACGAAATAACAATTCTTTCCCACGATATAACAATTCGTTTGAAAGTATACCATAGGTGATGCGCGCGCAGCTGGGCGCCAAAACAATTCGTGGGAACGAATTGTTAAATTGAGGGAACGAATAGTTATTTCGTGGGAACGAATTGTTATTTCGTGGGAACTAATTAATAACAAGAGGGCCATGATGGCCCTAATTAGCTCACCTGACTATTTTTAGATGGCGGTCATCTTGGATTAGGCGATGACTCTCATTTTACCAAATCTGAAAATGCTTCACCCAAGGATCTTAACTTACTATGAAGTTTGGTCAGAATCGGTCATGTGGTTCCTGAGAAAAAGACGTTCAAAATCTTGAATAAATGGATCTTTTGGCGGCCATCATGGATGACATAATCATCCGATTCCGACAAATATTGCACCAGAGCAATCACCTCATCTATACCTTCAATTTGATATATGACATGAGCGTTTTCGGTCAAAAATAAAATTTTACCCCACGGGCCGCGCCTATTTTTGACCTCGGGGTCACAAGTTTAAAATCTTTGAAAGAGCATTGTACATCGATCATTCCTACCAAGTTTCGTCGAAATCCGACTGGCGGTTCATGAGAACAATATTTTTGAAGAATTTGTGCTATTTTTAGATGGCTGCCATCTTGGATTAGCGACGACCTCCGTTTTAATAAATCTGAAAACGCTTCACCTATGGACCATAGCTGTCAAGTTTGGCCACCATGGGCCAAGCGGTTCGTGTGAAGAAGAATTTTGAAATCTCTAATAAAAGAACGACATTTTGACCTTTCGGCGGCCATCTTGGATGACATGACCATCCAATTTCGACATGAAATGTACCAGAGCGATCGCCTCTTTGACACCTTCGATTTGATATAGACAAGACCATATTCGGTCAAAAATAAAATGTGGGGCCACGCCCACTTTTGACAACCGGGGGCACCATTTTAACAACTTTGAAGGAGCATTGTACATTTATCATTCATACCAAGTTTCGTCGAAATCCGGCCAGCGGTTCATGAGAAGAATTTTTAAGAATTGATGATATTTTTAGACGGCGGCCATCTTTGATTAGCGATGACCTTCATTTTAACAAATCTGAAAAGGCTTCACCTATGGACCATAACTTATAGTTTGGCTACCATGGGCCAAGCTGTTCATGTGAAGAAGACTTTTGATAAAAGAAGGACCTTTTGACATTTCGGCGGCCATCTTGGATGATCGCCTCATTGATACCTTCGATTTGATATATGACATGACCATATTCGGCCAAAAATAAAATTTGCCTTAATTTGACCCCACGGGCAACGCCCATTTTTTACCCCAGGGTCACCATTTTAACAACTTTGAAAGAGCATTGTACATCGATAATTTCTACCAAGTTTTGTCGAAATCCGGTTGGCGGTTCTTGAGAAGAAGATTTTTGAAGAATTTGTGCTATTTTCAGACGGCGGCCATCTTGGAGTACGTAATGACGTCATTTTAACAATTTTGTAATCCCCCTGCCTAAGGACCATGACCATGAAGTTTAGTGACTATATGCCCAATGGTTACCGAGGAGAAGACGTTTGGAAATGTTCACGGACGACGACGGACGACGATGGACGACGGACACATTGCGGTAACAATAGCTCTTCGCTCAGGTGAGCTAAAAAAGAATTATACGTCCTCTGTGAGGCTCCGTAATCAATGGCGTCGCGTCCTGTGGTGGCAGCGTGTTCACTCGGTGGAGGCGGATTTCTCGAAATTGGGAGCAGCAGGGGGCCGTTTCACTAAACTTTGTACGACTAAAATGTTCATAAGTGCATTAGGATCATCTGGAAATTTTAATCGATGGATTTACATGTATTGAACATTGTTTAATAAATGTAAATCCAATAATTATTTACAAGAAAACGTGGTTCATGTGAAATTTACAGACTATTATAATTTTGCGCTTACGAACACTTTAGTCCTACGATGTTTAGTGAAACGGCCCCCAGTTCTCCATAGAGGACGACATCCAAGTTTGGACGGGATATTTCCGTAGCAATGCCGTCTCGGCTGTCTGATTACCATCGCTTCTGTTAAAACGGTGGCCATTTTGAACTTCAAGACGGGGAGGGAGTCTAGCAGTGAGTCTTGTGTAGGCGTATACTCTATTCACTGTATTGTCATTTTGGAAATTATACTAGGAAATATAGATCAGACTGTGCAGTCGGATCAGTGTCTGCTCTGTTCGCCAGTACCCAGGGATTCAGGCTACCTGTATAATGTCTGCAATGCCTAGATAATTCCCATGGCACATAAGCAGGGTGTACGAGCGCGTAGTGATCTGGATCTACACTTTTGTCAGATCGTGGCCCAAATGATAGATGGTCTCACTAATTAATATGGCTAGGGGATATGTAGCTGTGACTGGAGCAATGGTGCTTATGGGTTTCCAGATCAGCCTGTACATATGCATGTCTGACCAGGATATTCAATGCTATTTGATAAGGAGCTACACTCGTCACAAATACCATAAGCCCCATTTATCCAGTGACGGCCACATATCTGGCTGGAATTTGCGTTGTACCTTTGCCGAATATCACCATCTTGGTATCGAAGTATTCCTCCGCGCCGTTGTAGTAGTAAGTGGTGTCGCCATTTTTCTCCGACCAAAACACCTCGGATTTCCCGATAAAATGGACGATAATAGCTGCAATGGACGATAGTGACTACAATGGACGATAATGGCTACAATGGACGATAGTGGCTACAATGGACGATACTATCTACAATGGATGATCGTAGCTACAATGGACGATAGTGGCTACAATGGACGATACTAGCTACAATGGACGATACTAGCTACAATGGACGATCGTAGCTACAATGGACGATACTAGTTACAATGGACGTTATGGCTACAATGGTCGATAATGGCTACAATGGATCCACAGGTTGAAGTAACGGACCGAGGTCTATAAATACATTAAATATGCCTAAAAGCGTCAATAAATGAAGACCAAAAAATATGGAGTATATGGAGGGAGTAACAAAATAATTGTTTAGCTTATTTTGTTCTTCATTTATTGATGCTTATAGGCATATTTAATGTATTTATAGACCTCGGTCCGTTACTTCCTGTGAATGGATCTGGAGGTTGACGTTGGCACATGGATTACATTCGGATAATTTGCCTACACCACATAACAACACAGTCACCTTTTCGGATCATAGATTCAGTTGTTTGTCTGTTTTACTAAACCTCAGACGACATAATGAAAAGTCATGCAGAGCATGATGTTATTAGCCGATCAAATCAGGGTTCAATATATGTCCACATTTTAGTTGTTACGGAATCTCAGGGAAAAGTGAGAGAAGTGTTGATTTCCTCCCCAACCAAATTCTCCCAGTTATATTTAGCTATCATTAATATCTGATCATAGCAATACTTATGGTAGTCAATTGTAAACAATATTATTCCAGTTGAAAGAATTAACCTTTGAATATAGGTGAAGGCGCTTAGCATTACACAAATATGTAGCAAGTCAACCGAAATCTCATAAATACCCGATTTTTGGAGGCCATCTTGAAAATATGATAATTATATACTGAATATTAGTGTAGTTTACGTAAATTTCTTTAATATATCCATCAGAAAAGTTTTTTAGCAACTTACACGAATTTCCAAGTTAAGGACCATGACCTATTGGCTCATATATTGGCAATTTTCGACTTCGTCAAGCATAAAGTTCAATGACCTTGAAATGACCTTCAACTTGGTTTAAAAAATGGCACCCGGGTTTTTTAGAAACCTTATACATTCAAGTTTATAAAAACACCGGGTGCCATAAATTAACACGAGGTGCCGGAATCTCATATATATATACCTACAATTGCCCCTGGACTAGAAGGCAAACCGTCTAACTTTAGTTTACCGTGTTTATTTATAGCCAAATTGCAAACCGCCCAGCTTTACCGAACTCTTGTAGTGAAAACGTTTATTTGTAGCCAAATTGTGTTATTTCGCTATATTTAAAGTTTTCAACAGAGATAATGGCAAAAAAAAAAAAGTATCCGGTTGATGTAATTTGGAAGTGATACAACACATTTCACGTTTGTAGATTACAGAATATAGGAGGAAAGGGTGGTTACAAACCTTTTCGCAAACCAATCGATAACCAATATATAGCCGATCTATAAATAAATCTGCTAATAATAATATTGATAATAATAATAATATAAAATCAGGAAAATATCACCGAGTCAGTTGCCTCATTGTGCATCAACGTGGCTACGATGCTGCATTGTTTGTATGTGACTCCAAAATCCATCAGCAATGTTCATAATCACACTGAACGCTATATATATACTACTGGGGCATAGGCTTATGCTCAATAAATGTAAATTCATCACTTGAAATTTCCAGACGATTATAAATTTGCACTTACCACTTACGAACATTTTAGTCGTACACATTTTAGTGAATCTGCCCGCTTGTGTATTTACGTGTGTGTGTGTAAGGGAGTTGCCCAAGATCTTGTTGACTTGGCTAATCTGTGTGACTGTGTCACCTGTTATAGTTATACGGGTTACGGTTGGTTACATGTTCTACATGTTACCTGTTAGTTTAAGCTTATCTGTCAAGTCGAACTCAGTCCGGCCAGAGACCGTCTGTCCACCGTAGTAGTTGGCCTGGGGGTTATCCAGTATTATGGAGAAATTCTTCGGACCCATCGCAAAGTCGCCTCACTGTGACGGGTAATGAGAGAAACATAATACATGGTATCACAGTGTTTAAACATCGTTTACATGAACTCAGAACCCATAAATGATATAGCCACATACATGTTGAAAACTCACCGAACAACTTGAGACGATCCCCCAAATCACTGCGTATATTCGCGCCTTCTGGCCACGATAATAAGTCCGCGGGCGTATTCACTCATGCACCTTTCAACTGATGCTGCACTCCGCGCCAGCTAAAATAGTTCACGTCGTAATAGACGCTACAGAGTACAGTGTGGTCAGCGTGTAGGTGCACACACGAACGAACGCGACAGGTTGGAACCAACATGTCGTGTTCGTTCGTGTGTGCACTTACACGTGACCCCACTGTACAGCAAGATACTGCATAAACACTTTTTCGTCTAGGAACGAGCAATATAGGTCGTAGTTCTGAGTACATAACTAATTACATGTCATTACACTGCATTACGTATGAGTTATGGCGGAGTAGTCTTTACAAATGTGCGTTTGGAGCGTTCTTTGTTTACTTTATATTTCGTGGATAGTGACCTAAGAATTTTGCTAATACACACTTTATTAGGTAAGTGTATCGTAATAGTTTTGTGTCATGTTGTAGAATTGTCTCTCAATAACAATATAGCGAAGTATGAACGTTAAGTCTAGTTTTTTTCTATATTTCAGTGCGCGCAGTGTAAATGCAATTTACGCACATTTTTACAGTGTATCGTGGTGTAGGGACATAGTGCGGAAAACACGCAGCTATATAGACCATTATCAGGCTACATGTGCTATTTGATCAGGAGCTACACTGGTCACATATCCCATGAACCCCATTTCTCCCATCACAGTCACATATATGACTTCCCTACAGTACACATGCAAGGTGTATGATCACGTGGTACTAACAACAACAACAAGTACTGAAACTTCCAGAATCCATCCGATTGAAAGTACGTATTCTTTTATATTGTCCTTATCACCTGATCACGTAACGGATTTTGATGAAATATGGTGCATCAAACACGTCTTGTTAAGCTGCATTTGGTGGTCTCTGTATTTTCGCCCAACCTTCTGTCGTACATCGCAAAAACGACATCTTCGCAAAATCGATATCTTTGCAAAAACGACATCTTCGCAAAAACGACAAACGTCTGTGCCAAACTCCATAGACCACCAAATGCAGCTCATTACGACGCGTTTGCTGCGCCATATTTCATCAAAATCCGTTGCATATTAAGGAAAACATCAAATAATACTTACTTTGGAGTGGGCGACGTTGTTGTTGTTGTAACCACGTGATCATGCACCTTGTTGTATAATATTTATTGTGGAACATTTATGGCGAGCAAATTTAACGACTGCCTGGGATTGTCGAATACTAGCTCGACTAATATTTTAAACTCGTCCACTAATTTCATAAGAAACTCGGCATAGCATCGTTTCTTATTATATCAGTAAACTCGTTTAATAAATATCATATTAAATTATCACTCATGTAAGATGGTCTATGTGAATCAATATATGTCACCTATTTCACCTATTTCCCTCGAATTAACAATTCGTTCCCACGATATAACAATTCGTTCCCACGAATTAACTGTTCGTTCCCACGAATTAACTATTCGTTCCGACGAAATAACAATTTGTTCCCTCGAAATAACAAATTCGTTACCTCGATGTAACAATTCGTTCCCACGATATAACAATTGTTCCCACGGGAACGAATTGTGATTTTGTGAGAACGAATTGTTAAATTGAGGGAACGAATTGTTAATTCGTGGGAACGAATTGTTAAATTGAGGGAACGAATTGTTAAATTGAGGGAACGAATTGTTAAATTGAGGGAACGAATTGCTATTTCGTGGGAACGAATTAATAAAAAAAAGAGAATTCTAAGTCCCCTGCGGGGCTCCGTAGAAATGGGTGTATATTGTTGAACTGTTATTGATCCTCATAATGGTATTGGTACCATGCTGTCAAGTGTTCTTGTACGGAGCCCCGCAGGGGACATGGACTTTTTAATTTAATTCGTTCTCACGAAATAACAATTCGTTCCCTCAATTTAACAATTCGTTCCCTCAATTTAACAATTCGTTCCCTCGAATTGACAATTCGTTCCCACGAAATAACAATTAGTTCCCACGATATATCAATTCGTTCCCTCGAATTAACAATTCGTTCCCATATAAATGGCAATTCGTTCCCTCGAATTAACGATTCGTACCCACGATATAACAATGTTAACTCGAGGGAACGAATTGTTATATCGTGTGAACGAATAGTTATTTCATGGGAACGAATTGGTATTTCGTGGGAACGAATTGTTAAATTGTGGGAATGAATAGTTAATTCGTGGGAACGTGCATTAATACAAAATAATTATGCGTCCCCTGCGTGGCTCCGTATTCTTGGCTTTAGTCTATTTGTGTTTAATCAGGTGAGTTTCGGTACATTTTGATTCAGTTTTTTGTTTAAGTTGTGTCGTTTGCTATCTGAAATGTGCATAAAGTATGTCTTTCGCATTCCTGAAGTTGGTATTACTCAAATCATTCTAATTGATTATGAATGCTTTGAATAATTAATAATTCCAGCACAAACATATTTACACAATTTCCTAACATTTGATTGGCCCGTAGGAAGTCTCTGTCCAAAATTTATGTCCCAGTAAACTCCAATGTCGAACTACTTTCCGTAACCGTCAGGCGCAGTTAAAATAATTCTTAAGAAAACGGAAAATAAACACATTTTCTTGATGAATTTATTTCAAATGCTCGAATTATAAGGAATTAATGGCCTTTTTGTTGAATTTATCGGGGATATAAACTTGGAAAAGTCGCGGGAATACTGGACGAGGCCTTAAAAAATTACAATTTTCGAAAAAAAAAAAAAAAAAAAAAAAAAACAAAAAAAACTAAACTTTTTTTTTTTTTTTTTTTTTATTTTCGAAAATTATAATTTTGTATCGCTTCCTCCAGTATTCCCGCGACTTTTCCAAGTTTATATCCCGATAAATTCCACAAAAAGGCCATTCATTCCTATAATAAACATCCAGGAAGCAGTTTTTCAATATGTGAACATGATTGTTCTAGCTCTACATTGCAAGAAGTGACAGAGACGGACTTGATTAATGTAAGTCGCCATTCGCTACAGACAGAAAATTCGGGTTATGGTGGACACTGACCAGACAGCCAAATGTTATTTACAAGCATGTACACGTCATTTGTGCTAAATTGCATTGCACAACATCATCAAATACCCGCCTCGTAGATTATTGTAATATCAACCATAGATAGTCCATACATACTTAAACACGTGTATCTTTATGTGCTCACATATCGATGGTCTAGTAACATAAGGACCTTATGTTACTAGAACATCGATATATTGATAAGTCTTCTCTTCTGTTAATAAGAAACCAATTAAATATTTATGTTTCTTAATATATATATACTATAGTGTTCACTAACCTGCATGCGCTTGAAACTTATTCCATATAACGGCGATATGTTAATGTGTAGAGCGATACATTGTTAAGCTGAACAAACCGTACATAATACTTCTAAATGTAACTATAGAATGCGGTAATGTGCGCACACACCAACCGTACGCATGTTCGGACGCGAAACGAGATCCATTGATCAACGAATACAATCAGTTCAATACCCGATAGGTGCGGCACTGTACAAATATATCGAGTATTATGAATTAACGCCATACCCCCTTCCAACTTCGTGGGCGCTAATGAGTTAAAATTTGTCGTCTGCTGTTTATTTATCATTTCCATTTTTCTTATCAAATAAATGATTTGACAGCAATTTAGATTCATTTCCAATGGAAATGATTCTAATATGCTGCCAAACCATGTTTTTCTTGAGAAAAAAGACAAAATAAGAAACAACAGCAGACGGCAATTTTTGGTTCCAATATTCTAAGGGTTAAGCCACCAAGCCATGCACATAAATTATAGACAGACTTCCATGCAAGTACCGTCACGTGGCATCAGGTCTTCCCTTTTTATGTTGCCTCAATTTAATTAATTATACAAATGTGTTTTGATGTTTATAAAAAAGCAAGTCATATCATGTAAAGTTAAAAACATCCATGTATGTTTAAAGGTACATGCCCACTCAGTAAGCATAAACTGTTATTTATAGGAATTAAATAAGTGTATAATTGTGTCACTATTCCACTAGTTCTAAAGATTGCAAGTACCCGCTATACAGATATAATCATTTATTAATATTGATTCTAATGATAGTGACGCGCGGTGGTATAAGCCTATATTCATATGCAAATGAGGCATAATATTGTTTAATTGTTTATACTAATTAATTGCGTTACCTGAAAAAAAAAATTTCGACAGATTATAAAGTATGATCATTTCACATTAAGCTTTTAAGGAAACACGATTATCGCCTTGATATTAGTATGAAAATGTACGTCTGATATAAAATGTATAATAATGGCAATCAATACGTGGGGTAATGGTGAATGAACATGTCTCATATGAATTTTATGATATAAAGAACATTTTTGTGGGCATGTACCTTTAATGCGTAATTATGTATTATGTATTATGTTGACAAAAATCACGGAAAACAGTAGGCTCAACCTATATCGATCCGCTGGATATGAGCCGACATATCTTTATCTACACTGTGTGTAAGAGGAACATTGTCCGATCAGACACAGGTTTGCAACGTTGGAATTCGGACCATCTGCTTGTGATAATTGCCATTAGAGAAGTCTTTGTCTTGGTTATGTTAAAGGTACATACCCACTCAGTAGGTTGTAATATAGGGAGACAGATAGTTTTGTATATTATGTAGATATGAGATTTTCTGGCAAAACAAACATCCATTCACCATTACCCCACGTATTGATTGGCATTATTGTACATTTCATATCAGATGTATTCTTCCACACTGATATCAGGGGCGATAACCGTGTTTCATTAAAATGTTAACAGACATTATTATTTATTCTCTGTATTAATATTTTGGTGTGCAATAATCAAACTTTATAATCTGTCGAAAATATTATTTTTCGGGTGACGCATTTAATTAGTATAAATAATTAAACATAGCATGCCTCATTAACATATGATACCACCGCGAGTCACTATCCGTGTAAAATCAATATTACTAAATGATTATATCTGTACAGCAGACACTCGTAATTGGCGGAATAGAGACACAATTATACTCTTATTTCATTTATATAAAGAACATGTTGTGCCTACTGAGTGGGCATATGTTCCTTTAACCCTTAAAACAATACAGGCCTGTATTGACAAAAAAGTGTAGATCCAGATGAGCCGGCTCGTGACGAGCCGTCTCATCAGGATCTACACTTTTTGCAAGTAATTTTCATATTTTTGAAATAAAAAACACCCCCTTTTCATAAATGAACTAGTCTGAAAATCATTTTGTGACGGTTGGATTGGTTGCAAAATTAACATATCAAAATACATTCCAGTTATTTACGGCGTGAAAAGGTTAATGACTAGTGATTACGTGTATCATTATTAACTACATGTTTGTGTAACAATGTTTGTGCCCATATACTGACATGTGACTGAAGAAATGGGGTTGGCGACCAGTGTATATCCAGATCAGCCTGTGAATCTGCACAGTCTGATCATAATCTGCACTGTTCGCCATTCCATTAAAAAACACCCGTCATGCTTCTAACACTAACAAAATATATATAGTTATCAGGCTACATGTGTATGCTCTTTGATCAGGAGCTACACTGGTCACAAATCCCACGAGCCCCATTTCTCCAGTCACAGCCACATGTAACCAGTGCTAACATGCTAATCTTAATAATAATACAAGACGTAGGAACGGCTGTTCGTATACTTGCTTTAAAGATCTAACTTTGGCTGTTTGCCTATCTATGGATTTGGCAAGGACATTGGCATCCGTAGATTTCGAAATGGCGTCGGATGGCCGGCCAATAGTTACAAACAAATATTGGTGTAGCGATATGTGTTTCGAAACGCGATCCACATATTTAATGATTAATTCAAGGTACATGCCCTCGCAGTAGGCACACACTGTTCTTTATATCAGAGACAGCATCTGAGACATTTCTGGCAAATAAACATTCATTCACCATTACCACACCTATTCATTGACATCATTAAACATTTTATATTAGAAGTAAATTTCAACACTGATATCAGGGGCGATAACCGTGTTTCCTTAAAATGTTAACGGACATTACTATTTATACTCTGTATTTATGTTTTGATGTGCAATTATCATACTTCATAATCTTTCGAAAATATTATTTGTTCAGGTGACGCATTTAATTAATATAAATAATTTATAAATACCATGCCTCATTTGCATATGAAAATAGCCTGATACGAACGCGCGTCACTATCAGTAAACTAAATATTAATAAACGATTATATCTGTATAGCGGGTACTCGTAATTTTTAGAACTGGTGGAATAGTGACACAATTATACACTTATTTAATTCCTATAAAGAACATGTTGTGCCTACTGAGTGGGCATGTACCTTTAATAGCACACCCATGTAGTCAGATAACGATATATATATTGCTTAATAGAAGCATGACGGGTGTATCATTGATGGATTGGCGAACAGCAGACCTTAAATCCCTGGCAATCAGTGCAGATCCTGATTTAACTGTGCGGATGCACAGGCTGATCTCGATCTACACATTGGTTGCAAAACCCATACGCCCCATTTTTCCAGTCACCGCCATATATCAGGAATTAGTATTTATCCCGTCAACACAGTGCGTATGTGCCATGAAACACGGTGCCGTGAAACATTTTTGATATCCTGTCAATACGACCTAATCACCGCGTATGAATATATGCGGTAACTGGGGTTACTTTTTTTCATTTTAAAGCTTTTGACGGGATAAATAGAATAGTAGGTTAGTGCCGTGAATGGGAAAAAATATCTGGCGCAGCTCGGAAACGGGATGTGCTCGGCAGAGCCTCGCCCATCCCGTTTCCTGAGCCTTGCCAGATATTTTTTCCCATTCACGGCACTAACCTACTATTCTCTATGTAGATGATCGGGTCCTATACTAGGTAAACCTTCAATAACTCATTTTTGTCATGGCAGGTCGCTCCGGTCCGAACCAAGTCCGGATTGTTATACAGTGGAACGTCTTTAAACCGGACACACTGGGGACTACACTGTAAATCGGTCATATGAGGAGATATATATGTGTGACACAAAACGTCCTTTATGAATATGCTGGAGGTGGGGGGGGGGGTGGGGGGGGGGGGGGGGGTCACAGGTTGAAGTAACGGACCGAGATTTATAAATACATCAAATATACATAAAAGCAATAATAAGTGAGAGAAAAAAATAAGCTAAAAACATTTTCTTTACTCCCTCCTATACTGTGTATAGGAGGGAGTAAAGAAATGTTTTTAGCTTATCATTTTCCACTTATTAATGCTTTTGTGCATAGGAGGGAGTAAAGATTTTGTTTAGCTTATTTTAGGTATATTTAATGTGTTTATATACCTCTGTCCGTTACTTCAACCTGTGGGATGGGTCGGACTATCAGGGGGTCCTCTGTCTCGCTGTTCTGTAGGCTGGAGATAAACCGAAAACTAAATTACAAAATTTAATGTATTGTTTATTACAATGTACAATGGCGACGGCGATGCGCATACACCGGCGACTATGGAAGAAGTCATTGAACCAAACTAAACTCATGTGTAGACCCTAACAGGGGCGTTGCCAGCTTTTCAGAAGGGGGGGGGGGGCGGGTGGCGCGCGGTCGAAAAATCATATTATAGAGCGCAAAAAAACACCAGAAAAATTAATTCAACTATCTATTCGATGATGAAATTTAACCTATAAGAGTCTCACAAATCGAGATATGAGCAAAAATAATTAACCTATAAGAGTCACAAATCGAGGTATGAGCAAAAATAATCCCCCCCCCCCCCTGACGACGCCCTTGCCTAAGCAAAAGACCCAACATCATTTGCGAAATCTTCGTACGACTGAAATGTTCGAAAGTGAAGATTTAGAATAGTCTGTACATTTCAATTGATGGATTTCATTTATTGAGCATAGGCTGCATATAGCATATGCAGCCTATGCTCACTAAATGTAAATCCATCAATTGAAATGTACAGACTATTCTAAATCTTCAGCCTATGCAATCTATGCTCAATAAATGTAAATCCAATAATTGTTTACAAGAACACATTGTTAATGTGAAATTTACAGACTATCATAATTTTGCACTTACGAACATTTTAGTCGTACGAAGTTTAGTGACACGCCCCCCTGATCCGTATATTAACTGACGCTCCTGCATGTATGTGACCAGTGTAGTCCCAGATCAGACTGCACATATTTTATATGTGGAGTCTGATCACAACCTACACTGATGCGTCGGAACTTCAACAAAGGGACACACGGGTATCTGTTACCAGTGAAGACACCGATCATGGTTCTCACTGATGGTCAAAAAATGGTGAACACATGAGAATAGCGGTTCTAACATAACCATGCACCGAAATGTGGCATAAATAACGGTCGGTGGGTATGTGTTAAAATAAACACAAACCCATGATTACGGAACTGCCTGACATGAACCATACGTAGATGCATGATATGGCCATGCGCGTAGCTGGGCCTAAATGTGGTTTACGCAACATTCTAAAGGGGTCCGGGGGCATGCACTCCACCCCCCTCCGGATTTATTTTGGCTCTATGGTCAGGGTTGACTTTGACGTATATTTCACAATATGTAATGAGCCTACGAAATACCAGAAGCTAATGGTCATGGGGCCAGATTTCATATTTAGGTTTAGTATACTCAGACTACTCATTAGGTTTGATACGTTCGTTTGGTAGATCAGGCCATGACAGTTCAAAATCAAATTATCGATGTAGTCTGACCTACTTTTAGGGTCAAAGGTCAAATTAGTGCAAAAACTCACACCTTCCCTCTGAATATTAAATTTATGTCTACAAGCTGATATGACAATTGGCATTTTTGTGTATTAATAATTGTAGAAATGAATCAGCTATCGGGATCTGACAACAGCCATTTCAAAATGTATGTATATGTTACAAAATTCAAGATGGCGTCCAAAATGGCTGCCGTTCTCTGGGTAAAAATTAGGTACTTTCTATAATATCAATGTACACAATATGAAAGACAACTAGTTTTGATAACGAAATGCGGTATACTATTTTATAGCAATAACAATTAAACACAGTCATCATTTTGTAGCATTTACGTGACCTAATTTAAAGGTCAAAGGTCAAATAAGTGCAAACATTCGATATTGCAATATATATGATAAAATTTGAACAAATATTTTCCAACCTGTGTTGTATCTATAAGAAGTTGGTAGCCAAACAGCTCATTTGGGTTTGGGACTTGAGGTTCGTAGATTAGGCCACGGCAATAACAAATCAAAATGTTAGTCGTAGTCTGGCATACTTTCCGGGTCAAAGGTCAAAAGGTCACAACAAAACATACATACAATTCAAATAGTAACTTTAATATAACAATATTACATATATCATACTTTTGATCACATGAACATTATGATTAGTGGACTACAATTTATAGAATCTGCAAATATACTATTTAAAAATGCACATACAGTACATGTAAATACATTCAAGATGGCGTCCGAAATGGCCGCCATTCTAGGAAAATATATGACTTTTTGAGTAATTAGAGTGACCATATAATTTCTTGCAAACAGCTTTGATACGTTAATTTGTTCCATGTAGTTCAATATATATGTGCATTATTATTGCAATAAAACACAATTTAATGCCATTTAACGACATATAACAGTCACATATTTTCTTGCGAAGAATACATACCGATTTTAAAATTATTATTGTTTCACCTATAAAATGCAGCAGAAGCAATTGTTTATCAAACAATAAGAATAGTTACATGCAATCAGAGTAATTGGCAATTTTTCGAAAACGTACTGTTACATGACTGCCGTTGTTCGACACCGCTCACAGCCGTATTCAAACGTACAGCGCGTGTTGTTTGGCCATGACTGTGTACAATGCTCATTCCGGGACCAAGCCAACACCTACGTAATGCATGCATGTGTCACCAGACCAGTTCACAACGGTCGCAATGAAATTTTGAAATTGATGCGGCTGCATCACGCGACGTGTACTGCGGCCCAGGAATATGTATTTGAAAATCAGCTGTTTGAATGCGGCAGATTATCAAAGTACCGAAAGTACTGTATATATATATGCTCAAGTTACACGATATTTCCGACGGAAATGTAACAATAACGTTCGACCATGTCCAGCCGTGGGTAAACTTTTGCCGTAGTGCCACGGCAAATGTTTACCCACGGCTGGACATTGTCAAACCTTATAATAAATATACATCTGCATAATGCCTGATCAATAATAGAACACCTAAGTACGTGTACAATCTAAATTATATTATTATATAAATAGCTAGCAGGGTATATACAGATCATACTACTTGGATGCTCAGACTAACGTGCAGCTAAACTGGTAACAAAACAAATACAACAGGTTTTATCATACAGTGTCACGTGTATGCGATACAATTTATTATGTATCACCTGTAATTTTTCCCAATATTGAATAAGATGTTATGATTGTGTCAACCTTTTGTGTTAACTAGGCATTTGAAAATAAGTTAACCAGCAGACTCAATACCATAATCTTGATACGCCAACATTGACTTCTTGAGTATACCACCAGTGTAGCGCACACACAAAGTCTCATTTATGAATCCATTGTTCGCAATTGCATTTAAAACATTTCTGTATGAGGTTATATTGCCGTGATAGACAATAGATGCATAGTAATTAATTAAACAACATCCATAAGCACAGACATGAAAGCTGAATGTCACTGTTGCCTTAACATTTGTCACAGAGAAATACAAATGTATATGGCGATCTAGGCTGGTAAGAATCATAATTTAGCAATAGTATATATGTAATGAGCATGGGAGATAGGTGCTGTAGGATTAGCTTACAAGGTACAACAGGGGCCTGGGGGTATATGACCAATTTTGATTGAAGGGAAATCTTTTGTTACTGGTCAAGGATAATCCGTGGTCAGTGAACTATTTTAGTACTTGTGGGTAGTTCGCAAGTGAGTTTAAACCTTGTAGAACAGTGTGTGTTGGATGTTTGTGAGAGATGGTTGTGTGCATAGGCATATCTGGCAGCTTGGTCAGAGAGAGAGAGAGGGAGAAATACATAAAATCTCATTGGATTATTTCATGCTGATGATCAGGTATGTTTAATTAGTTAGTAAATAGGTACTCTGTATTGTATACGCGTGGAATATTGTGCGTCGCATGGAGTTTAGTAGAGAGGCAGATGGGATATCGGGCTCGTTCTTTTATTTCACCGGATGGACGATCCAGAGGGCATTTGAGTAGTTAGAGCGGGATCCATAGATGTAGTCGATAGAAGAGTCGGAAAGGTGGCGGATATTAGAGATAGCGGTCTACGATGTACGCACATGCATCGCCTATCTACAGTTGGATATATATTTATTGAGGTTTCCTGACGTGACTCTCGCGAAGAACGGCATTATAGGGACGCCAGCGGTGATATAGATAGACAGCAGTGAACTAAATATTGGTGACTGCTGGGGTATACCTATGCTTCAGTCATTGAAGCATATGTATGTAAAACATTTACGTCGGACGTGGACTTGGACGTATGTGGGACATTTAACGGTGGTGATAGGTGGTGATAGTAGTAAGGGGGTAACTTTGGGTACAATTTAACGCATATCAAACATTGAAAGGAACTGTGACTTGTGCGTGATTAAATTACATGTATTTCGATATCTGTATAGTATAGTGTTACCATCTGGAAATACCAATTTCAATGAGCATTACTTGTGACAATAGTGAAGTATAAACAGACTAAATTGTATTCTATCTGTGATATGGATGTATGATATGTATTAATGGTGTGTATGTGTGTGTGAATTCTGTATTGTGTAATACATGATGTAAATAAGATAATTGTACATAGTACATCAATACATGAAGAAGAAAACATTGGCTCAATATCCTAAATCCAATTGAATTCAGACAATGAAGAAGAAGGTGATATATGGTTTCGTAATTCTGTACTACTTATTTCCCTTCGCAACTCATTCATGAAATATATATAGTCTTCGTCATTCTGTTATATGAAGTCCGTGAAGAATTTTGTTTACAAATTTACTGTTTGACTACAAATTGCATAGTGGGTGGCAGGTGGGTGCACGCGATGGGTAATTTAACGATCGGGGTTCATCCTTACCGGAATCCCGACTGGAGACCTGGTTTGGCCCTCACATGTGTTTGGCATTTTGTATGTGACAGTTGAATCTGGTTATACCCCTTATGTGAGTTTTACGATATTCGTAATCCTATTTTAGGGGAAGGGGCCAAGTGACTTGGTGTGGTATGGACCTGCACCAGGTCAGGTTATTCAGGGCTGAATATATTTGATTTTGGGATCCCCCCCCCCCAATGCAGCAGGTTAAAATGGGATCGAACCCGTTTGCCCGGTCTTACATGACCTTAGCTGTTGATAGGCCGTTAAACACTAATAAACAAACAAACAAACAAATGGCATAATTCCGATTGCAGTCCACAAACACCGAATAAAACACTTTGGCTCTTTAATAGTGTCTTCATAATGTTTTACACAGCTGTGTAATTTGGTAACTCGTATACATGCATGTTCATTAACACCAACTGTCTATGCATTTGAGTGCAATGGACATACCTACTTCGACTATGGGGGCCAATTTGTATTGTCTGATTGTTATACTACTTGTTTCACAAACGCAGAAATGTGTTCAGGAGCCTATTTCACTAAAATTGCAAAACTTTTACTTATCTAGCAAAACATACTTTGAGGGAGTAATAATTTTTTCTCCTACAATGCATATTAATAGCAATCTTACCTGTTTCTTAGTATCGCTTTTAAGTTCCCTTAAAATGCTAGCGGCAGGGTATTTACCCACCCATTTTACCCATTTTGTGCATTGCGCACACAAAGGGAAAAATTCACCGTACAAATACCCACAATGCTCACGTCACGTCACGAACCGGCTATTATATTTTCCCTGCCGAAGCGAAAGGTCGTACTTTTCCTTCGGCGTTTATCGAATTTTCTTATTCGTTTTTTGCTAGTGACTTTATTAAGTTACACGTGTCTAATTTGTGTTAGTCGCTTTGGCGTCTGTACAGATTAGTTGACAATAGTTCAGAGTTTATAAGTGTGTATTGGGTTTTCGTGCTTACGAATTTGTGTCAACACGGCGACACACGCCAGCCACGTGGAGTGGATTTATTCTAGCGTGTGTAGACACCTAGGTGAGTGTGGTATATTATGGAGTGTGTTCAATGCGGGAAAGCATTTTTTGACTGTGATAATCATGTGCAAACATGTTTTGTGTGTTGTGGGTGTTCAATGGAACAGCCGTGAGCGGTGACCTTTTCCTGGGGTCACCGTACCTGGAAGTTGGCGAAAGGTAAAAAAGGTAGAACAAAGGTAAGTGGTAAAAAGCCAGTCGGGCTCCCTACAGAGGGGACCACCACTAGCATGGAGTGTGGTGGGTGTGCTGAATCTGAACCGGTAAATACAGTGGAAACCTCACAGGTTCTCCCATCTGAAGGAGCTGGTGCACTGGTGTACTCCGTACGGAACCCAGTGCCTGGCTCTAGTATTGTACCGGATTCAGCAGTGACACATAGCTATGGGATAGATACAGGGGAATCTGTGTTGAATAGCCAGTGTGTTGCTATGGACAGAGTATCCCATAGGTCTAGGGAGTTTGATAGACGCTCCAAACACTCAAAGACGAAGAGGAGTAGGAGATACAGTTCATCTTCTTCGTCTTCAAGTTCATCTTCACCTGAGGTGAGGCGACGCAAACACAAGAGGCGTCATCAGTCTCCACCAGTTTCAGAGGCTGGGGAACTTGTTAGCTCTCTGAAATCATTGATTGCGGGCCTGGTGCAATCTCAGAATTGTACTCGGTCAACGTTATCCACTCATACGGATACAGTAGAGCCTGTGGCAGGGCCTACGGTCATTCAGGCACAGGGAGACTTGCCTGTTCGCGAGTATGTGAATGTTTCTGAGAATATTTTTTCGTTAGGTTCTGATGCCGAAAGAGGTGAGCATGATGAGGATACCCCTACTCTTAACTATGCTGATGCCATTGCAGCAGTTTACGCATTAGTTAATGATGAAAACCATTGCCCTTCTCAACCGCGCCCTAAGGCAAGGGTGGGGTCACTTCTGGAGTTGAAAGAGGCCCAAGTTGAGTCTGGGTTGCCCATGCTCCCACATTCGTCTACAGTGAAGGCAATGGCAGATAGTCTGGAGACGGATTCTGGGTTGAATATTGTTAAGGTTGGGTCTTACGTGCCCAAGGACTTCCTTAGAAGGTTGGCACCTAAGTCTTACCGGGTACATAAGGAACATTGGCCGGTCCGGAACCCCATGCTCGACAGTGATGCTCAGAAAGTGGGGATTCGTGGTCCGTGCCCTCCCATAGTAACACCGGTTCTAGCGGAATCTCTGGAAGCTAGAGCTAGAATGATGGTTACAATGTCATCACACTTGGATTTGTTTCTGGCTGCTTTGAATAAGGGTCTGAATCAGGAGGAACATTATGATACTTTATTGGTACTTCTACAGTCGGCCGCCAAGGCTAGCAGGCACATCATGGGGTCAGCCATGTCTATGTCAACTGATATGCTCCTTTCTCGTAGAGACGCAGCTATTGCGAGTGCATCGGTCATACTGGGCCAGAGTAGAGAGACACTCCGATCATGTCCCTTGACATCTCCCAACTTGTTAGGTGGTAAATGTGCAGAGGTGGCTGCAGAGGATTTAGCCGACAGACAGAGAAATGCGCTATCTAACACATTGCCTAGATTTCGCAAGCCCATTATCACGGCTAGGAATATGCAGTCCAATCAGGCGACATTGTCTAAGCCTTCTACAAGCACAGGCGGATTTACGCCGCCAGCCTCCCGTCATACCCCGCCCCCCCCCCCCCCCACTACACCAGCTCCAGGCCAGCGGGGCCGTTTCCAGCTGGGGCGTGGCAGGGGTGGGGGTAGGGGGTCTCATTTTTCCAGGTCCAGGCCTCGGAGGGGTTATTTTTGACGTAGTACGGGGAAAATCGCTCGATCTCGGCACACCCTTCTCTTCGCTGCCTGTAGGAGGGAGATTATCTTACTTCGCCAACGAATGGGAAAAGATAACGAACAGCAGTTGGATTCTCGATATTGTGAGGAAAGGGTACAGCATTCCTTTCATCAAGGATCCTCCACTCAGGGTATCGTTACCCGAGAACGAGATCAGTCGGGATACACTCAAGAGAGAGTGTCTTCAGCAAGAGGTTGCATCTCTGCTAGAGAAACGAGCGATAGAAGTAGTCCGGGACCCATCAGCCCCGGGTTCTACAGCAGGCTTTTCGTAGTGCCGAAAAAGAACGGAAAGCTGCGCCCCGTACTGGACTTATCGGCACTCAACAAGTACATGGTAGTGGACCATTTCAAAATGGAGACTGCTCGGTCAATCCGCAACGCTATTTCTCAGGGAGACTGGGCCGTTTCCATTGACTTAATGGACGCGTACCTGCATGTACCCATCCGTCCAACATCACGGAAGTACCTTCGTTTCCTGTGGCAGGGCCAAGCATATCAGTTTGCCGTCCTCCCATTTGGAATTGCCACGGCACCGAAGGTATTTACAAAACTTATGGAAGTGGTTGCGGCAGTCAATCGAACGAAGGGGGTTCAGCTCCTCCAGTACTTCGACGATTGGTTACTGCACCGGGGATCAAGGGAGGTACTCTTACAGGACCTGACAACAGTCTGGGAGACGATTACCAGTCTCGGTCTAGTTCCGAACTTGGAAAGTCAGATCTCATTCCCAGTCAGGATTTTTGTTACGTGGGGATGAATTTTTTGACATCCAGGGGCATAGGAAGAGTCCCTCTCGAGAGAACTCAGAGCATACTGGAATTGGTGTTCTCCATTCTGGAGTTATCAGTGATTACCGCCCGGAAGTTCCTGTCATTGCTGGGCGTCCTCAATGCAGCAGCAGATTTTGCGGATCTGGGCCGGTTACATCTGAGGCCGTTACAGTTCTATCTGCTGTTTCATTGGACTCCTCATCGATGTCCTCTAGATATGATAATTCAGCTATCCAGCGATTTGAAGCGACACCTCCGGTGGTGGGCAATAGAGCACAGGTATCTTCAGGGAGTGCCCATGTTACCTCCGGTGCCAGTGTTATTCCTGTCGACGGATGCGTCGAGCGTCGGTTGGGGGGCACATCTAGATCCGTTGGGACTTTTGTTCAAGGGAACCTGGTCCCGGGAACAGGCTCAGGAACATATCAACATGCTGGAAATGAAGGCGGTGACGTTGGCATTGGGTCAAGCGGAACAGCATGTGCTGGGCAAAGTTGTTCAAGTATCTACGGACAACACAACCGTGGTTGCTTACTTGAACAAACAGGGGGGAACTCACTCGGCCCACCTGTACATGGAGACGAGGCGGCTTCTTCTCTGGTGCCGACAGAGGGACATAGTTATACATACCCGGCACATCGCAGGGAAAAAGACAAGATTAAACACAAAACTCCCACTATTTGTCTCCCCGGTACCGGTTGCAGCAGCTTGGGGAGTAGACGCAATGTCCTTCGAGTGGAGGCATCTGGATGCATACGCTTTTCCCCCTTTTATCCTGATTCCGAGGGTATTGCACAAGATCAGAACGTCGGGTTGCAGGATCACTCTGGTGGCCCCATATTGGCCACATCGAAGTTGGTTCAGTCAGATGATAGAGTTGTTAGTGGCTCCTCCTCTGATCCTGCCCCTCGACCCGGATCTACTGTCACAACACAAGGAGCAGGTATGGCATCAGAACATTCAGTGCCTAAACCTGTGCGCCTGGAGATTATCCGGGAATCTGTCAGAGGTGACCAATTTTCAGAGAAGGCTGTCAGTTGCATTTCAGGGGCAAGAAGACCATCAACATCCTCCTGTTACGATGCCAAATGGGCAGTTTTCACTAATTGGTGTGTCGAGAGGGCGATTGATTCACGCAATCCGGCTGTAGGTCAGATAGCAGAATTTTTTATCTGTTTGTTTGAGGTTAAAAAATGCACACCTTCTACGATTAAAGGGTACCGATCAGCTTTGGCTAGTGCGTTTAAATTTGGGGACATGAAGGCCAAGGATGTTGGTTCAGATAACCGCATTTCTGAGCTCATGCGGTTTTTTGAGAGGGAGAGTCCGGTATCTAGGTCAATCACACCAA
This sequence comes from Conchocele bisecta, assembly GCA_029237695.1. NCBI lineage: Eukaryota > Metazoa > Mollusca > Bivalvia > Lucinida > Thyasiridae > Conchocele > Conchocele bisecta. Next base: position 71,143,249 of record CM055276.1, on the reverse strand, counting down.
AGTGGAATTTAACATGTGTTCTATTTGCACTTTCAGAAAAACCATATAAGCCAATGGAGAAGGCTTCGAGATTGGACTGGTCAGTTAAAACTGCTTTCCTTTTGGCTTTTGCATCGGCTAAACGCAGCAGCGAATTGCATGCACTGGCTGCAGACGGGTTTTTTTTTGGCGAATGTGGTAAAATGATGACACTGGCTTATGATATTAATTTCTTGCCAAAAACACATCGTATTGGTTCACTTCCAGAACCTTTTCAAATTCCCAGTTTACTGGGACAGGAGAATGCCGATACATCTTTATGCCCCGTCGGAGCAGTAAAACATTATTTGGGAATATCAGCCAGTAGTCGAAGGGATAGACATAAGCTGTTTATTCCGTTGGTAGGGGATGATGAAGTATCTAAGGCGTCAATCTCCAGGTGGATATACCTTGTAATTCGCAAGGCTTATCAAGGGATATCCAAGCGGAAATTGTCCATGGTTAAGATTAATGCGCATGAAGTCCGAGCAGTAAGCACTTCCTGGGCATTATTCAATCACGCTCCCGTTACTAACATCATGAAGGGCTGCATGCTGGAAGTCCCATAGCACATTTTCTAAGTTATATCTTCGGTCGATGTCAGTTCAGAGCCAGGACTTGTACAAATTAGGGCCATTGGTGGCTGCAGGTCAAATAATTAGAAATTAGGTTTTTACACCTATGTACAACTAGATAGGGATCAGAAATTTGTGCTATGGATGTGGATTACACAGTTTAGGAATCTAAGTTTTGTAAAGGTTCCTCAGCTGTGGACTGGCGGTAACCAGTCGGGGGATTATAGTCGATACGAGTTAATACGAGGGGTTAATCAACTTGTGTAATGTACATTTGCATATACATTATATATATATATGGAATTGTGACTTTTTTGCTACAATATTCTAAGTGAATCATTATGATTTATGGTAATGGTAATCGGGAAGTTTTATCGCAGACATTAAATAGGATGATAGTATCGATTACCACAATTTTGAATTTTGTGATGAATAAGTACATTTTGTGGCTTAGAGTGATTCAGTGATTTTTTATTTTTATTTTTTTTAAATAAGAGCATCTACGATTCCTAAGGAATGGCTAAAAAGTGTGGATGTTACATGGTGGAGATGGGGGAGGAGTAACCCTAATCCTGCAGACAGAGAGGCAAATCATACAAGCGAGGGAATTCAAGGTGTGTATAGACCGCTAACGATTAACCTCCTTCCCCCCCCCCCCCGAGTTGTGGTGAAGGTGGTGTTATACTGACCACGTTACTAACCAAGCTTATTGCACAGTTTCAAACGGTGATAAGACATGTGGTAGAGAAAATAAATTATGTGGTACTTTAAGCATCAACTCAGTTAGACCTCCCACCAAGGGACGAATTCAGCGATAGTAAAAAACAGGTAAGATTGCTATTAATATGGAAATTTTTTATTGTAAAATTTATATTAATTATACTTACCTGTTTTTTACTAGGGTATTCCCACCTCCCAACCCGCTTAAACTATTCGGTTTTTTATTTCTCTACGGCAGGGAAATATAATAGCCGGTTCGTGACGTGTCAGCTCAGAGCATTGTGGGTATTTGTACGGTGAATTTTTCCCTTTGTGTGCGCAATGCACAAAATGGGTAAAATGGGTGGGTAAATACCCTGCCGCTAGCATTTTAAGGGAACTTAAAAGCGATACTAAAAAACAGGTAAGTATAATTAATGTAAATTTTACAATAAAAAATTTCCATTATTTCATATAGAACTAATCACTGCATATGTTTGATGATTAAAAGTATGCAGAATTATTATATTGAATTTATTATATTATGTAATAAATTCAGTATAATAAAAATGAATACATTTATCCTTAAATTGAGAATTTCTCCCTCAAAGTATACTTTGCTAGATAAATATAATTTGCAATGTTGATGAAATTTTCAATGCCATACATATTGTGATGGCATCCACATTGAACCTTCTGGCTAGCATCGATCACTTCTGTGACGCCATGCAGCTGCTAGGGTATATTCAATAAAACGGAAAACCTCATTACTAAGTGAGAAAATGCCGTATGTGCCATATACAGTATTTGGATGAAACTAGTCTAAATAAAGTAAGGCACATGACAACAGACCCCAGCTGAATACATCCGTGTGCTGATGTTCTAGCTTAGCATATGAACCGGATAAACTACCAGGCTGCACTTTGACGCAGTAGCCTACCCAGATAACCATGGTTGGTATGTGGAAAATCATTGTTCGTCAAGTAGATGACCATGTCACCAGCCTCTGTGGTCATACGGTCAGCTGTGCGTGCTGAAAGACATGTAGCCGAGAAAGCGGATGTAGTTATCACAGGAATTATCTTGCATGCACACACATGTGCAAGTGTGAAAATTTGTTATGTATCAACAAACGAAATGATCATGTAGCCTATATGCATCTATGATTCTGAGGAGTTGGATGTCAAAATGTTACTATGAAAGTAAACAAAGAATAAATATTAATGTAAATTTGGAAATACTACTCCATCATAATTCGTATGTAATGAAATGTGATGTAATGGAAATAAAGTATGTACTCAAAACTAGCTCCATACAAGCAGTATGTATATGTATTGAAGTTCGATGGCTAGACAATTGATGTTGATGAATATGTAAACGAATTACCAAATTTCACAGCGGTTCAAAACATTACGAACATAATAATATACAGCTAAAATGTTTTATTAGAAACATATTTTTTAAATTATAATATGTCATTCCTGCTATGAACATGTTCATTTTAATTATATGTCGTTGAGGTCCGCAGTCTATTATATAAAGACCAGGGGCCCGTTAAACTAAACTTTGTACGATAAAAATTTCTTTCTTTTTTTGTAACGAGGGACCGTGACTGGTATATATACTACCCAAAATGTACCAAATATATGGAATTCAGAGACGAATTAAATATAGAATTCGGGGACGAATTCAAATTTGGCGGGGAAGTATGTCGCGGTACGTAACTCACTGATGGGAGGAAGTGTGTATTCGTGCCCGGCTAGCTCAGTCGGTTAGAGCGATGGTACTGTAGACCAGAGGTCCTGGGTTCGAGCCCCGGGCCGGGGCACATTTTTCTCACCCTGTGACAGTAGCATGTCAAAGTTACACGTATGTTATCAAGTCTATCATTTATAAACAACATCAAAGTTTGTTTGTGTGTAAATGTCTAGTTTACACCAAATATGATGACATGATTATACTATCTTATTCAATTTTGTCAAACTTTACAGATGATATGTCATACATTGTATTGCTTACCTGTGACACACTTTGATAAAATATGTCTTATTTGTTCTGTTAACTGTGTAGCCGCATGTTAGTCTGCGCAGCCATGCAGTCTGATATGTACAGTGGAACCTCTCTAAACCGGACACCCTGGGAGGGTCCCAGGCTGTCCGGTTTAGAGAGGTTCCACAGTAATTCGGGTATACGAGTGCTGCAATACATATTGGTATGCATTACGATCACGAACAGGCATTACCATTATAAGCACAGTACAGTTAAAGCTACCAAAATGGAACAAACAGATGCGATAGTTCTGTCCGGTTTAGAGGGGTTTTACTGTACACACACTGAATCATGCAATACAAATGTACACTTAGATTGTACTGGGTGATCTATTATTAATCAGGTGCTCTGTTGGTCAATAAAACCCATTTTAGCATGGCAGATGACACGTATGGTTATTCCATTTTAGAAATAAATGGCAATTATGTTCGAAGACAAGTCAATGGGCGTAGTATATATGAGGGTAGCCGTTACTTTGTTGTAGTTTACGAGACGATATCGTGCTGTAATTCTACTCACGGATCAAAAACACGTTGTAGGGATGGCAACATGTGTACAATTCACCTAATCTTTTTTACCCTTACACTGCTATCTTAATTTTTGTCGTCTGCTGTTTATTTTCTCTTTTCCATTTTTATCATCACAAACATGCTTTGACAGCACTTTAGAATAATTTACAACATGCTTTGACAGCACTTCAGAATCATTTCCATTGGACATGATTCTGAAGTGCTGTCAAACCATGTTTTTATTGAGAAATAAGTCAATATATAAAAGCAACAGCAGACGAAAATTGCTGTGTGTAGCTGTCTAAGGGTTAAGAAACGAGCCGAAACATCTGAAAAATACACCGAACTCTGAAAACAAAAAAGGCCATTTATATGTTCTCTTGTAAATGGCCTTCAGTGACTTTTTATCCCAAGGTACGATGTCAGGGGAATATTCAAGCATTATGCTTGTCGTTCAGTACGTTGGTGTATAGGTATAAACTTGTTTCCGTGCGATCATTTGAATAATCTTTGGCTAATTTCCACCATACTTCATAGATGCATTGACTGCCATTGATATTGATCAGGGAAAAACACCTATTGAAAGTTTTGTTCGTTGTACCAAGTTCAACGACCAAGGTCGCTGTGTGTGTGTCTGTCTGTCTGTGTGTGTGTGTGTCCGTCTGTCTGTCTGCGTGTGTGTCCGTCTGTCTGTCTGTGTGTGTGTCCGTCTGTCTGTCCGTCTGTCTGTCCGTGTGTCCGTCCGTCCGTCCGTCCGTCCGTCCCTTCCGTCCGTCCGTCCGTCCGTCCGTCGTTCCGTCCGGCCGTCCGTCCGTCCGCCCGCCCGCCCGCCCGCCCGTCCGTCCGTACGTACGGCTGGCTGGCTGGCTGGCTGGCTGGCTGGCTGACTCGCCGGCTGGCCGGCTGGCTGGCTGGCTGGCTGGCTGGCCGGCTGGCTGGCTGGCTGGCTGGCTGGCTGGCTGGCTGGCTGGCTGGCTGGCTGCTGGCTGGCTGGCTGGCTGGCTGGCTGGCTGGCTGGCTGGCTGGCTGGCTGGCTGGCTGGCTGGCTGGCTGGCTGGCTGGCTGGCTGGCTGGCTGGTGGCTGGCTGGCTGGCTGGCTGGCTGGCTGGCTGGCTGGCTGGCTGGCTGGCTGGCTGGCTGGCTGGCTGGCTGGCTGGCTGGCTGGCTGGTGGCTGGCTGGTGGCTGGCTGGCTGGCTGGCTGGCTGGCTGGCTGGCTGGCTGGCTGGCTGGCTGGCTGGCTGGCTGGCTGGCTGGCTGGCTGGCTGGCTGGCTGGCTGGCTGGCTGGCTGGCTGGCTGGCTGGCTGGCTGGTCTGGCTGGCTGGCTGGCTGGCTGGCTGGCTGGCTGGCTGGCTGGCTGGTGGCTGGCTGGCTGGCTGGCTGGCTGGCTGGCTGGCTGGCTGGCTGGCTGGCTGGCTGGCTGGCTGGCTGGCTGGCTGGCTGGCTGGCTGGCTGGCTGGCTGGCTGGCTGGCTGGCTGGCTGGCTGGCTGGCTGGCTGGCTGGCTGGCTGGCTGGCTGGCTGGCTGGCTGGCTGGCTGGCTGGCTGGCTGGCTGGCTGGCTGGCTGGCTGGCTGGCTGGCTGGCTGGCTGGCTGGCTGGCTGGCTGGCTGGCTTTTGTTTTTCTTTACAGACCATACAGACAATGGCATTTGCCATCATTCAGGCGCGCCATTTACGACGGGAACGCATCTTTAGGGACCGAACCGTCCCCTCGATTACATGGACAACGAGGACCTAATATCCAAATACAGGCTGTCTCGTGGTCTTATTATGGAAGTTTGTGACATTGTACAAGCTGACATTATAAGGCCTACCCGTAGATCACACAGTCTACCAGTGTCGTTGCAAGTGTTAACTGCATTGAGATATTACGCGACTGGTAGTTTCTTCGCAGTTACTGGAGATATACACAACATTAGTAAATTAAGTGTATCTAGAATTATTAGAGACGTGTCGCTTTCTCTCTCTCGTCAAGCCCATATATACATTAGTCTGACGCATACAGAACAATGGAGAGTTTTTCTAACTTTGCCAACTTTCTTCGTGTTATTGGCGCTATAGATTGCACTCATATTCCAATCAAAGCCCCGTCTGCAGATGAACATCTTTATGTGAATAGAAAAGGGTACCATTCCGTTAACATACAAGCGGTATGTGACTCTAGAATGCAATTCCTTGACGTTGTAGCAAAGTGGCCCGGTTCTACGCATGATGCATTCATCTGGGCGAACTCCGGACTTAGTGGGTGGTTTGAGAATGGGGGAATGCCGAACGGTTGGCTGTTAGGCGACAGTGGTTACCCACTTCGACCGTGGTTGTTAACGCCCGTGCTGCATCCAGCAACCCAGTAAGAAATACGGTATGTACCATTTATGTATGTAGTTTATGTTGTTGAATGTAACATTAAGCGTTAAAAGTTACCACTGTTAATACACTTTTACCACAGCCAAGATAGACCATGGTCGAAGTGCGCATACATAATAACGATCGTATTGCTTGCACTAGAAAGGGGTGAGGGTAATCACAGTTAAACCAATTTTAGATCAACTAGCAAAATGATCGTTGGATCGAAGTGTTTATTTGAATACATGGTGTGCATTTCCCTTTTTGACTACGGATGTGCTTACTGTGTATTTACACATTAACAATATCGCAACATACCAATTAATGTACTACATGCAATCCGAGTTAGTTTGCTCATTGCTAATAACTTTCTGAAAAGAAGAACATTGTATTGCCTGATTAGGATATGCGGATATGCAAGCTAATCCTGGGCTACGCTGGTCAAAAGTTCAATGTCATCAGCTACTATAGCAATTATAACGTGCAAATTCTAGCTACAATACAGCCCATGTTCGAACACGAAATGTCATCGAGAGGGCCTTTGGTGTGCTGAAAATGCGATTCCGGTGCCTAGACAAGTTCGGGGGAACACTCTACTTTTCACCTATTAGAACATGCAGGTACGTTCAGTGAAAATTTAGGTAACCGTTGTTCATAGGAGACAACATTAATGTTTTTTGGGGATTTAGATTAAACTTTTTAAGAACACTAGCTATATCGTTGAAACCGCTTCACCGATTAACTTTAAACTTCACATGGGTGTCCATATGAGACACGCCATGCGATTTTGTACATAAGAACATGTGCGATTTTTTAAGAAATATATTTACAGAACATGTGTTATTTTCTGTAAATGACGTCGAAATATGACGAAATATTCATAGCAAATGCAGACTTATATAGTATTCCGCATTTGCTATGAAAATTTCGTCAATCTTTCGCACATGTTCTTAGGTACAAACTCGCATGGCGTGTCTCATATTGTCATTCTACCCCCACCCGTGTGGCCCCTCTGCCCAATGTCAATGTCAAATTACTTTGAAATGTAGCTTAACGTGTTTTTTTTTGGATTTAGGTTAAAGTTTTTAAGAACACTATATATCTGAAACTGCTTCGCCAATCCACTCAAACTTCATTATATGCCCAACCCGTGCGGCCCCTATGCCCAATGTCAAGGTCAAATTATTTGATTTATTTTGCATTAAAAGTTTTTTTTTAAACTCTCAAATGCCTCGGCGGGCGCGACATGCAGACCTCGGCCATCTAGTAATTTGAAGCTAGTTGTAAATGTTTTCAAAGTACATGTGCATGTAGTTGTAAACGTTTTCGAACTAGGTTCAAATCAATTAAGCTGTAACTAAAGTATGATATAACGAGTTGTGTGTTGTATGTATAGATCTAAATAAATTAAACGTATGTGTATTGTATTTAAATACCGGTCTTATTCATTAAAATGTTCATATATTATTTTTTCATTTAAACGTAACTGTAATACTTCTGTTTGGAGCTAGTTCTAAACATGTTAAACTCTGCCTGTGTATAGAACCTTGATGATACAGATTTGCAGAGAGGCCAATAGGTGATATTGTTAAAACGTTAGTGTTCATTTATGTACACATATGTATAATTTATTTCGATGTTGGTGTAATTCATTTGACTATACATATATGTAAACCCACGTCAACTTAACTGTACATGATTTAAAGTTAGACTTAAATAATTTCAGTAAGTTGAAATCAAGCATTTAAATACATTTGTAACTGTATTGCAGAATTTATGTATCTACTGTGATATTGCACAACATGTGCATCGCGAACAACATACCACTTGTCAACAACGACGCTGTTCCTCCAGCTAATGGGGATGGACCAGTAGACAATGGACCGTACCGCGGCAGGCTACGTGATGGGGCGGCGACCAGACGGCGCCTCATTGCAAACCGGTTTTAGGTTTTCATCATACCATTCACAAGGTAAGAAACAAATAATCAGTCGGTATTCCTTTTAATAATACACTGGAATACATGTACATACTCCGGCATTAATGTATTCATACTCTGGGTAAAGGTAATAAATACACGTACATGTATAAATATACCAGACTACACCAGTCACTGTGATCTGGATCAATACCGATAGCATTAGTACAAGTGAGCAGAGGTCCGTAGATACCCAGGCCATCCCTTGGACTGGCAAATAAAAATATCAACGCAAATATGTTAATATTTGTATTTGCCAATCCAAGGCGCGGCCAGTGTAGCTGGGAACCCCTGCTCTTGTAGTCTAAGTCATTTAGACTTGTAGACTTGACCTCGGGGGGTGTGGGTGCAGGGCGACAAATAAATGAATATACTTGACATTGGGTAACAGTTTAAGTATAATTAACCTTGAGTTAAAAGTAGGGTGATGCATTTTTCGTAGTATGATGGACGAAATATTTGAGAAACACATCAGTCAAATATCAAAACATTTCATGAACGGAAGCAGAAATTAGACACAACATTTTAATTACACGTATATGCCTTTCGAACGTAAATCCGGACAGACAGACGGATGACCGGACGGAAATAGTAAAATTATGATCACCTCGCATACTTTGCCTATTATTCAGTTGTCTCCTCTGAGTGGTATTTAATAACTGGCTGAACCCCGGCTACCTTATGCAGATATAACATGTGCCTGGACTGTTCAACTTCAAAGCGTTTTTCTTCCAGGGGGGCCAGACGTGCTTTCTCCACCTCCAGTCGCTGACGTTCTATGCTGAGGCGCTGTTTCTCTACACCGAGGCGGGCTTGCTCGATATCCACCAGCTTGCTGCCTTGTTCCATAGACCCAGATGATACCAGCCGGCGTCGCTTTGGTCTGCTAAAACACTATAAGAATACCAAGGCGTATTTTAGTTTGCAATATATATACAATGTATATGAATGAAGATCAGAGAATACCAGGCTAATCCTATTATATTGATATAAATGTTATCAGATGAGGCTAGAAAAACACGAAATTTACGAATCCGGCAATTTTTGCCGTTTCCGAGCTGAGTCTGATAACTTTAATATCAAAAGGCACTAGCCTGGTTTTATATTTATCAGGTAACATTTTATACTGAAGAATCGGCAACTGAAAAGAATTTCCATTTGACATTATACTTATGAAACTAGGCACGCAAAATTTATACACCGAGCCTCTGGCGAGGTTCATAAATTGATGGCAAGTTTAATAAATCTCATAAAATTGAACGAGTTTGAGATTCTGTTTATCACATGACTTTATGCCATGACGTTCGCGCATAAAACAAATGCGCAATTACATTAATGCAGCCAGCCAATCAAATTCGCTCCAGGTGTGTTGCGTTTGTCATATACATTTTTATGAAATGATTTACAACACGTGATAAGAAGGATTTCATGTGATGATGTGTTTTTTTTTCACATGCAAACCTTGTTTTAATGTTGTAACCCATTTCGTAAATGTGATGCGATACAGGTGTAATAACACTTAGAGCGAATTTGATTGCCTGGTCGCATTACGCTTATTACGTACTCATAGTATGTGGCAACGTTATGTCAAATGAATAAAATGAAAACGTTCCAAATAATGTTCGTAATGGCACGACAAAGCAATGATATTTTGACGTTGCAGTTTAAAATGAGCATCATGGACTTAGTAGAATTACTGTAATTGTTACAATGTTCTCCCGTTGTGTAATATGAAGTGCTTGCATGAACAGAAACATATTATATGGCATATTCATAATAGTCTTATTATTCCTAGTTTTTCTCTTTGAACATTTCAACTAAATGCGAAAATAGTCAATGGCGCCTGATCACTGCAACGCATTGGATATATCAATTTTTACGGTTGCCTACTATCTATGTTAGCCTACCATTCGTCACATTATCTTGAAGCTTCATATACGTATTTATCATCATCCATACGTTCACTCTAAAGCACACCCATGTGACGCCTGTGCTCAAGATCAAGTTCATATTATTTGTTTAGGGGTACATCCAGTATTACTGATTCTTTGTTTGTTGAAAGGAACACGGGCGTGTTAAAGCTGCGTCATTACATGACATTGTATGAGAGCCAGTGCATGATACAGCATGTTGTTATCAGCTAGCTCGTATTTGGTTACTGCTTAGCTAGGTACCTTATACATACAGAATACCAGGCTAGTGTTTTTGGATATCAAGTTATCAGGAAAGAATAGCAAACGGGTAGGAAATCCGAGGCTCGCGAAGGAAATCTTACCGTTTTGGAGACGTGGCCTGATAAACTTTATATGAACAGACAGTTTAACGTTGCGTCATTACACTGACGTCATTCGTTAACGTCATGTGACGCAGTTCGAACAATGATTCGTTAGTTTTAAATTCGATATAATCCGGATATTCGTACCAAGTCAATACCTGATTCGACATAGCGTATGCGGTCAATACAACGCTAGTTACCTGATAATAATGAATGTCATTGAACTTTCCTTTGACATCAAGTGTATCAGAAATGTATATGAAATGCGTATACCGTGGAATTATTATGGTTTTCAGCCAAGTCTGATCAACTTAATATTTATTTAAAAACTATAGTATACATGCTGTTCATTTTATCAGGTACATGTAATGCATTACGGAATGTGCAGAGTTGTACAACATGAATTTGGTTGACGATATACCGAGATGAGGTCACATTTATAGCAACCATGATACTTCGTCTGCAATATGTAGATATGTTGTCATATCGTCTCACTACGTTTCATGGTATTTTATTTGGTATGTTGTAATCACAACGTCTCCGTGTGCATGTAGTCGACCAGCAACGACACAATGGTGCTCATCGCTCATCGTTGTTTGACCAGTGGGACTTCTGATCATCTATCACACCCATGGTACAGATACTGATGTAATTAATGTTTCACAACTCAACAGTAAATATAGGATCTTACATGAAGAATGATTAATATGACATTTATTACACGAGTTTACTGATTTCGTAAGAAACGAGGCTTTGCCGAGTTACTTATGACGTCAGTCAACGAGCTTAATAAATACCATATTAAATCAGCACAAATATTAGATTATATTTATTACACAAGCACATGATCATACTATGAAGCTGTATTGATTACCTAACATGTTTTTTTCTGTAGCGGGCTCATTTGCATATTTACACTGGCATACATATTATGGTTGTTATTACACTGTGTTATTAAACTGTGAAAGCCCATTTATGCAACTTATTTTAATTTACAAACGTTTCAAAATATTCCATTGCATCACTGGTTTGGAAGTGCCGGTTGCATATAGCGCTTGAACTGACCGATCGGCTATCATTGCACTCCACAAATTCAACATGTATTTGGTCACCACTAGATATTAAGCCCTTACTGTTTTCCCATACAAACAGCGTGAGCATACATTCCCATACGAACAGCGTGGCCACAATTCCCATAAAAACAGCGAGCTCATAGATTCCCATACAAACAGCGTGGTCATAGATTCCCATACAAACAGCGTGGTCATAGATGCCTATGCAAACAGCGTGGTCATAGATGCCCATACAAAAAGCTTGGTCATAGATGCCCATGCAAACAGCGTGGTCATAGATGCCCATACAAACAGCTTGGTCATAGATGCCTATACAAACAGCTTGGTCATAGATGTCAATACAAACAGCGTGGTCATAGATGCCCATACAAACAGTGTGGTCATAGATGCCCATACAAACAGCGTGGTCATAGATGCCCATACAAACAGCGTGGTCATAGATGTCCATACAAACAGCGTGGTCATAGATGCCCATACAAAGAGCGTGGTCATAGATGCCCATACAAAGAGCGTGGTCATAGATGCCTATACAAACAGCTTGGTCATAGATGCCCATACAAACAGCGTGGTCATAGATTCCCATATAAACAGCGTGGTCATAGATGCCTATACAAACATCGTGGTCATAGATGCCCATACAAACAGCGTGGTCATAGATGCCCATACAAACAGCGTGGTCATAGATGCCTATACAAACAGCTTGGTCATAGATGCCCATACAAACAGCGTGGTCATAGATGCCTATTCAAACAGCGTGGTCATAGATGCCCATACAAACAGCTTGGTCATAGATTCCCATACAAACAGCGTGGTCATAGATGCCTATACAAACAGCGTGGTCATAGATGCCTATGCAAACAGCGTGGCCATAGATGCCCATGCAAACAGCGTGGTCATAGATGCCGCCTATACAAACAGCGTGGTCATAGATTCCCATACAAACAGCGTGGTCATAGATGCCTATACAAACAGCGTGGTCATAGATGCCTATGCAAACAGCGTGGCCATAGATGCCCATGCAAACAGCGTGGCCATAGATGCCCATGCAAACAGCGTGGTCATAGATGCCTATACAAACAGCGTGGTCATAGATGCCCATGCATTCTCATACAAACATTGTGGGATATGTGTATGTACAAACATTGTCAGCGTATTTTTTTGTATGAATTGGTTTACATGCTGATGCAGATTATATTATCATGTATTGTTCATGCAAATACCTTCGGGGAGGTTTGTTGAGGGCTCCGACGTGTCGAACCCACCATCAACGCCGTGTATGGCCGTCGGTCCCAAAATACCGGCAATGCGATTGTCCAGCCCCTGATGGTCGCCGAAATCAGCAGATGGCCCTCCTCCAGTCTTCTTCGACTCACGTCTCTGCGTCGCCGTCCGCTTTTTCGTTTCACTTGCCACATTTGACCATTTCTTTCTTACTTCATCTGTCGTTCGCGAAATGCCATACTGATTTGCGGCGCTTACGCTCTCCGCAATAGTGTCCCAAAGGCGATTATTTTTGTCCTTTGTTACCTTATTGTTTAGCTTGGCAAAAAGAACTTCCTTATACTTCTCAACTTCGATTGCTAAAATTTCTAATTCAGAATTTTCAAAATTTTGTCTACGTTTTCTGTCCATCCTGTTCAGACTGACAGAAGACTCGCATACGGCATACTACACGCTCATATATGACCAACCATAACACAAAAGTGGAGTATAACGTTTACGGACAGTGTAATGGTGTATTAGCCTGTGTTTCGTTTCTGATAAGGGACTGCATGCACCTTGTTTTCAGACTAGATGGAGAAATAATCCTGACGCATTTAATAACATTTTCAGACCCGTTATATGCTGAATGTATGTGCATGTTAGTCAGTTCCTACACTGGTCAACAAGTCAATAAAACGTATTTGTGGTGGGTGACAATTACAATTTCGATACAATCGTACTACCCGTGCTAGTTAATAGTGATATGTGGTACGATTGTATTGGTCGTGGGCGATCCTATATGTGTGCCACTGACTCAAACAGTGCATGTATTCTAATCAACAAATGGAACATTTACCCGTGCACAGTTAAAATAAATAGAATATGTCATTCGGTAGTTGTATAAAACGCATCCATATCTGAACGGACAAACCATTAATCATCGACAGTACACGTGTTCTGCTAAGTCTGAAAGTTGTTATGCGACTAAACTTAATGAGGTAATTTATGTACAATTTCAAAATGGTCGAACTATCATTTTATTGCAATTGGAAAAAAATAAAACAATACATTGTTAATTTTTTCTGTTGTTGCTGTTTCATGCCATATGTGGCAGAGTTCAACTTAATATTATCCTTATTACTCCACCATAATTTATTTATTAAATCACAAACACACAGTAGCAATTGTATACATGTAATTTTCTTTATTTTATTCGTAACCTCAAAAAACAATCGAAATCTGGTATATGTAGCCAGTATCCGCACGTGGATCACGCGGGCATCGTGAAGCGTGGCATGCCATATGCCACGGACAACTCCGATGGTTACGTCTCCGTCGGTAACGTATCCGGCGGCTCGCTCCGGCGGTGGTCTCTCCGGCGGTACCGTGTCAGCAGCATCCGATATAACCATATACCCTCGCGACGTTCGCGACACTCCCACCACGAATACGAACAGATGAATATCTATTCGGTGTACATAAATGATTCCTGGTGACATGATGATGCGATGTCAAACATTTCCCCGTCGATACATCGAACTCGTTTAGTAGATGTCAACACTACCGTTTGGACAACAGTTGTAGAATTGGAAACAGCAACCGTTCCATCACCAGGCACTATATCTTCTTCATCACTACTTATGGTTATCACTACATCGTTGCTGTTGTCATCCTCGTTGACGTTGTCGGCGTAGTCGTCATCGATGTCGTTGCCGTCGGTGTAGCCGTCATCGTTGACGTTGGCGTCGTTATCGTTGGCGTTGACGTCCTCATCGTTGACGTCGGTGTAGTTATCGTTGGCGTTGACGTTATCATCGTTGACGTCGTCGATAACACGATTATCACTGTATCACTGCAAACTCAACGCGAACGCAACGCGAACGCAACGCGAACGCAACGGTTTGCTGTAGCGTTGTATACGTTGTTTAAACGTATAATACGTTTCGTACACGTGTAAACACATTGTCAAACCGTTTAGTTTAAAAGCGTTGTATACGTTGTTTAAACGTATAATACGGTTCGTACACGTGTAATACACATTGTGAAACCGTTTAGTTTAAAAGCGTTGTATACGTTGTTTAAACGTATAATACGGTTCGTACACGTGTAATACACATTGTCAAACCGTTTTAAAGCGTGTAATACGTTTAGCTTCAAGGCGTATAACACGCTTTGGCGTATACATATGTAGCGAGGTGAAAGCGTTGAAACGTGTACAACGCTTTACCTGGAAGCGTGTAGCTATATGAAAGCGTTGAAACGTGTACAACGGTTACACGTTTTAACGCGAATACCTGTTCGGCCCCGATCGCTTCGAGGCGGCCTTGTTTCGTCCCTTTTAAAATATCGCGAGTACATGTACCTGTTCGGCCTGGATCGTTTACAGGCGGATCGTTTCGCACTTACATGTACCACCATTCCGCACATGCGAATTATTGTAAGGCAGACTCATTTCGCCCCTGATATGGAAAATGAATTATACGGGTGTAAACAACAATACATTGCAGCTCCATTATAACGCGATGGTCGGGGTACGTTGTATAGTGCTCGCGATAGACAGACGCTTATTACAATGTATACTGCTCGCGATCAACAGGCGCTTAAAAGGATTAATTGTTAATAAATAATGGTCACGTGTCCTGCCTATTCATGCGGACGATTAGCTGTTGATACGTGCATAATCCCACCGAAATTCCGCATGAACTCTGAATTTTGTGTCAGCTTTTCAACACCATTTACGGAAAATATTTTCGAAATCAATATCGGCGAAACATGGCGACAGATCTGCGTATAATCCAGTGTTTTTTTTGTAATCCATTCCTTTCGGAATACACATTTACGGGTATGAAATTATTAAATAATTTATTTTTATTTTTGTTATTTCTCAATGAAAGTATACGTTGTGACCACTCATTTGAACCGTCTCGACGAGACGGTTTAAATGGTGCTCGCGGCATATACTTCTGAGTGCATAGAAGGAAAATATTTTCCCGCAAACATAATCGTATCCTCAGCATGAAATGGGTTACTGCATGATTGCCCCATGAGTCACACGTTCGCGACGTCTGCGGAACATCAAAGGGCGTGTTGACCAATCAGTAACATTTCAAAACATAGCCTAAAGGAATGGTCACGACGCATTTCTCGTGCTGAATGATGTCATACAATAAGCACCTGTTAGTTGACAGGGCTTAGTGTTATCGATTTGTTTGTACAAAGCGACACACAAATCTCGTCTGTGTAATATCACAGGTTGAAGTAACGGACCGAGGTCTATAAATACATTAAATATGCCTAAAATCTTCAATTAATGAAGAAAAAAAAAATATTTTTTTTTATTTTACACCCTCCATATAAAAATTAATTTTGTTTCTTCATTCATTGATGCTTTTAGGCATATTTAATGTATTTATAGACCTCAGAAATGGCGAATCTAGGAACTCTCGTATCTTTACGCTGAAGCCAGTCTATTTCAGTCACTAATCCGCTATACACCTCTCCCACGCGTGTGTTAAGAAAAATCGATATATGGAGAAACTGAATACACAGCGAGCTGCACACTGGTTTAACAGGGATATGGCCCGCGGATATGTGTCATAAATTACTTGGTCAAAACCGGTAAATTTACCATGTACAAGGTTTATAGCGAAATAGCAGCCGACTGGCTATTTTTCTCGGACCGATTTTTAAGACTAGTTTTCAAATCTCAATCGGTCTGAGAGTTCAAAAATCGTCCAGAACCGGAAAACTGAAAATTTTAGAATGCCCTGCAGTCTAGAAGTATATATACACACACGAAGAACGATCTGAGCATGCTGCGCATTCTACGCGATACACGGTTGGCATACCAAAACATGTAATGCGTTAAAACCCGTGGAAACGTGTTATACGTATAACACGGTTTCATCTGTACGGTGCTGTGTACATGTAGAAGCGTGTAACCGTTCGTCAAAGAAAGCGTTAAATCGTTTAAACGGTTTACCTTAGCGTTGTATACGTTTACAACCGTTGTATACGTTTACAACCGTTGTACACAGATTACACGCTTTTGAAACTCAATGCGTTGTTTACAACCGTTGTATACGTTTACAACCGTTGTACACGGATTACACACTTTTGAAACTCAATGCGTTGAACACGGTTTGCTCGACTTTCGCGCATGCGCAAGAGTGGGGAAACGCAACGCATGGCCGAAAACGTATTACACGTAGACGACACACGGTTTGAAACGCAACTAACGGAAACTCCACGGATACGCAACGCACAACACTTTGTACACGTATAAACCCGGAACATTTTGACAGATACAACTGTACGTAAGACATCTTGGCGTATATTGTGAATAATAAAATAACACACATCCACTTTATATATGATATCCACACGAAGTTCCCGTGCATACGTTTTCCATAACTTACTCCATTGACTATATACTGTCTCCGCCGGTTTATCAATAGCACGGGTTTTACAGGTAAATACATAGCACGGATTTTACAGGTAAATACATAGCACGGGTAAATTCACTATATACATGTATATTATGACTGCAAACTTTGCCTTATACGTTTGATCGTCGTTTCTACGGTGCTCCGTTTTGGTCGTTCCTCGGGCTGTACCTTATCTGATGGGGCCACACCGACTTCTTGCAAATTGCAATTTCCTGTAACTTCCAGAGGATATAGGAGATTCAACGGGCGACCTAACACGCGACCCGAAGACAATTGCACCTTTGCCGACCGAATATGTCCGTCACGACTCGTAACAAGGGAGATCACCCTTGCTAATTTCCAGCAACCTCTTGGTAGATCATCTTTCAAAAAGCACAACATCCCCGATGCTTGGAGTAATTGCTGACTGAATCCTTCCAGATTTCAATTGTGACTGGGTCCTCTCTCTAAGACTTAACAGATAATCGTCTCGCCAATTCTTCCAAAACATATTTAATATATTTTGTCCTTTTTATTTTTTTCCATATTTCCAGAAGTTTCTTGCCTGTACTCTCATATGGGCTGTAATCTTCATCATTTTGATCGAACTCGATTTCAGGAATGCCAATCCTCTGATTCAATGAAAGAAAATGTCCTGGGGTAAGCGTAATGCTGGAATTTATATCCTCACCCACATACACAAGCGGACGGGAATTTAAGACTGCTTCTATTTCTTTGATCAGGGTTTGCATCTGAATCAGTGTTGTCAATTTCCGACCTAGCGTTTTGCGCATCGATCTCTTTACTAAACCCACAAGTCTCTCATAAAAACCACCCATCCACGGCGCCAGCTCTACTATGAAGCTCCACTTAATCCCCACGTTCGACACATAACTTTGAACTTAGTCACACTTTGTCACACTTCTCCAGATCGAATTTAATGTTTGGCTTGCGGACTTGAATTGCATAGCATTGTCACTAATTATTTCAATCGGAGTACCTCTTTGTGATATAAACCGTCTTAGGCCAAGTAGAAACTCTTCTGTTGTCATGTTTTGTACAAGCTCTAAGTGAACGGCACGTGATACAAGGCATGTGAATATACACACCCATATTTTCTGTGTTCCTTCAGCGGTCTTTATGAACAACGGTCCTAAATAGTCTAAACCTGTCCTTGAGAATGGAGCAGCCTCCGTCACACGTGATGTAGGTAATGGGGCCATTGGGAGCATTTTATAGGGACCACCTTCATTTCGGCGACATACTCTACATTTTCCCAGCACTACGCGGACAGTTGCACGTCCATGAGGAATCCAGTATCGCTGTCTGATCTGACTAAGTGTTTGCGATACACCACTATGTAGGTTTTGCTTATGTGTCCATTCTATCAGCAGATGGGTGAAATGCTCATTGGCGGGCAATATTATTGGACGCCGAGCTCCTTCACATATATTTGAATGTTCCAATCTTCCCGTGCAACGTAGAAGACCCTGGTCATCGATATAGAGTCCTAACTGTTTCTGCAAATTATCCTTTGCTCCGTTGTAGAACTGAAATGCTTCTCCGACCGTGTTTGTTCCAGACACTACATTTTCCACATATATATCATCTTTCAGTTTGTTAGAAAGCTCACACTCATATGACCTAAGGTGGTTTTCTATCGTAGCTGCCAAAAGGAATGGGCTTGAGATTACGCCAAATGGAACCCGACAAAAACGATATTCCTGTATATTGTCGCGGTTTGCAGTTCGAGATTCTAGATCCTTGACCCAAACGAATCTGGAGACATCACGCTGGTTCGGTTGTAAACCGATTTGCAGAAACGCCTTTTCTATGTCCGCTACCAGGGCCGTTCTGTATAATCTAAATCGCATTAGTATGCCACATAGGTCGCGCAATAACACAGGTCCTCTGTATAGATATTCATTTAGACTCTTGTTGCTAACCTGTGTCTTAGCAGATGCGTCATACACTATCCGAAGCTTGGTTGTCGACTTTGACGGATTTATCACTGCATGGTGTGGAAGGTAATGTTTAGGTCCCCCTTCCTCGATGTATTCTATCTTTTCTATTACCCCCTTACTTAGCTGATCCTTCAAGACAGCGTCATATTTCTCGAGCAGTTCTGGTTTATGTTTCAGTTTGGACATAACTGATCTTAACCGTCCAACAGCAAGTTCTCGATTTAACGGTAGGTCGGGATTTTCCTCTTTCCAGGGCCAAGTTACATGGTATCTTCCGTCTTCAAACTTTATTGTGTCATTTAATTGTTCCATAGCCCTTTCATCATCAGAACTGTTTGGGTCATCAGTTATTCCGATACATTCAACGTTCCAGAAGTCTTCCAGATCTGGTTTCGTTGGAATCACTTTATCAATACTTGTAAATACTCCTGTTTTGTTGATGTCACTTCCGTAGGTAAGAATCAACAAACTCGATTCATCTGTATCCTGGTTATTGTCAGTGGTTCGACCTGTAAGTATCCAGCCAAATTTTGACCCAAGCAAATACAAACCCGGCTGTATTTCGATCTTTTCTGACATGATTAAATCCAGATAGAAGTCGTTACCAATCAACAACTCTATAGTAGACGACTCATTTTCTGAAGGAATACTGTCGGCCAGTTCAACACTCTTCACCAGGTGTTCCTGACGTTCTGTTGACAACTTCATGGCTTTCCTTTGAATTGAACCACTAATAGTAGGTACGATGTTAGCACTGAGTTTCATGTATTTTCCGTTGTTAAGTTTGATACTTATCTCGGTTGCTGATGTTTTTATTACCTTTGGTTTTTCAGTTCCAAAGTTAGCTAGTCTTATTTCTTGTTCACCCACCTTCCTCAGTTTTAACTTATCAGCGAGATTTTCTGTGATGTATGTTCTCTGAGATCCAGAATCTAAGAGAAGTCGCACTTCCGCACTTCTCGAACTATTTGGATTCTTAATCTTCGTCTTCGCTGTTTGCATCAGAACACATTCTCCTGATGAGATTAGTGCATTTTCTTGGCACTTATTGAGTTCATTGGTTTCTTCCGTCAGAGCACTTACCTCTCTTCCTGCGTGAATACTATCAGAATATTTGAACTTCTTCGGACACAAACTCCTGTGATGAGCATTGCTTTCACCACAATGAACACAAGCTTTGCTCCGCCTACACTCCCTTGCTGTGTGACCTGCCTTCAGACACTTGAAGCAACTATCCTTTAACAACTCTTTGCGTTGTTTTATCGTTCGATACGTCAGGCACTCATCGCTCCAGTGAGTTTTTGCACAATACCTACACTTATCAAAATAATTAATCACTGGTGTATATTTAACTCCGGCCATGAGTGCCTCCGTTGAGCTCACTGACACAATGTCACGTCTTCCTCCCCTTGGTTTGTTATCAGAATTAAATCTGGCTTTAGTATCAAACCGATTGGGTTTAGTGTTGCTTGGTGATTTGTGTTTTCCGTCAGTGACCTTGGTGTTAGATTCCGTCGGTTTTACTTTCAATTCCGACCTTTCACGCGCTACTACATAATCACACAGTGTCTCGATTAACTTTGTCATGTTCCACGTATTGCCTGTTCCCTTCATGATCTCAAGCTGAAATAGCACTTCTTGTGGTAATTTTGCTTTCACCATCGAGACAAACACGCCCTGATCGATGTCTTGGTTTAGCACTTCAAGACTACGAAGGTGTCTCTGAACTTTATCCAGAAATAATCTCAAACTATATATGGTGTTGCTGGCCGGTTGCAAATGTATCATTTGGTTATAATGCAAGTCAATAGCTCCCTGGATGTTGCCAAATCTTTCCTTTAATGTCGTAACAGCCACCTTATAATTTTCATTTGACAATGGTAAACCAGACACAGCGCGCGCGGCCTCACCTGATAGTTTACTTATCAGATAACTGAACTTTTCAATATTTGATAAACGCCTATTCGTATGGACTGTACACTCAAACGCGTCCCAGAATTCGTTCCAATTAAGTATGTCACCACTGAATGGAACGATGTATATCGTAGGAAGTTTAACGGAACTTAATTTTTTATTAACTTCTTCTTTCCGACTTTCTCGTTCACTTATTTTCTGTTGTTGGTGATCAAGAAATTCCTGCTGCTGCCTTATTTGATGTAGCATCATATGCTGCATTTCAACAAACCTTTCCAGATCTGTTTTCACTTTAGCTTTTTCAGCTTCATTTGACGCAAGTAACTTTTCTTTTAACTGTTTGAGTTCTACATAACACTCCATAGACTCAGCACATAGCTGACTATCCTCATTAATGACTGTCTCCATGAATTCAGTTTCACTCTCATCAAGAACACACGACAATTTCTCCATTTGATTTTCGATCTTATCACTGTATCCCTTTATTTTCTCCATGCATTTGTTTATTGTGACAATATCCATATCACCATCTAATTCCGTAATATCACTTTGTAATAAAGTCATACAACCCTGTATTTCCTTTTCTAGGAAGATTCTATATCGTGTTCTTATACCTTTCAAGTATGTTATGTTGGTAGCCATTGTGAGAAATAAATAGTCACTTACTTATTCTTTTTTAGAAGCGTAGCTCCCAGGTTCCAGCACCACATGTGGCAGAGTTCAACTTAATATTATCCTTATTACTCCACCATAATTTATTTATTAAATCACAAACACACAGTAGCAATTGTATACATGTAATTTTCTTTATTTTATTCGTAACCTCAAAAAACAATCGAAATCTGGTATATGTAGCCAGTATCCGCACGTGGATCACGCGGGCGTCGTGAAGCGTGGCATGCCATATGCCACGGACAACTCCGACGGTTACGTCTCCGTCGGTAACGTATCCGGCGGCTCGCTCAGGCGGTGGTCTCTCCGGCGGTACCGTGTCAGCAGCATCCGATATAACCATATACCCTCGCGACGTTCGCGACACCATATACCAGTTTATATTACAGTATAAGGGTCACTAGTTGGCAATAATTATATCCACATACATTAACTGGCTTCGGAATATTGAGAAATAATTTATATTCTTCATAATGTTATCGCCCCGTGCAGGCACCGGGGCGGGATCAACTGATCCTGAGAATAGTGCTGCAGTAGCCATTGCTTGTCGTAAAAGGCGACTAAATTGGCTTAACGATTGGGTTCATACTTTCCGGAACCCACTATACCGGATTTGGCCTTCATGTACATTTTTGGCTTTCTTGTATGTGAGAGTTGAGTCGGGCTATGCCCCATATATAAAAGTAAGATTAGCGCTAATCCTATTACTTTTAGGGGATGGGATAAATGATGCTGGTGTGGCGAGGGCCTGGCACCAGATCAGGTTGTTCTAATTTCAGGACTGAATATATATTTTGATTGTAAATATTGAGTTCTGAAGTTGGGATTTACCCCCCTTGGACAGGTGGATATGGGACTCGACCCCGTTGACCCGTCTGCGTGTAGACTCCCTGAGGCTTGTACCTCTATGTCAGAAAAGCGGACGTTAAACCCTATTCACTCACTCACTCACTCACTCATAATGTTATCTTTAAAAATTAATAATATTCAACATTAGGCCTGCAATTCCGTTATTTTAGATAAAGGGAAAGTAAAGTCATCATAAAAATAAAAGCCCCGAGCGGGAATCGAACCCGCGCGGGACATACCAAAGCTGTAAACAACAACTAAGTTGTAACTTATGACGGACTTGTTATGACCGTCTTAAGTTTGTGTTGTGAAACCAAATAAGCAATGACTTAAGTCGGTCATAACTTTTGTCATAAGTTATAACTTAAGTTCGAACTTATGAAGAAACTAAGATTTGTTAGTGAAACGGGCCCCAGGGCATCTATGTACCAACGGGTTTGATTTTCAGAGCTACATAACGTTTTTTTCCGATTTGTTGTTTGTTTCTAAACACAATTAGGCGAATTGTACATGTACACATATTTCCGTCACTGATACGTGTTATTCACCAGTGTTTCTACCCATGTAAACTGTTTACTTACCAAATGATATTCAAAGTAAAATGTGTAATCCTCAATGAGTATACTCAATGACATTGGTGGGCCCAGATCGAGTCTGGGGACATTTCCTCATTGTCAAATGTCGCTGTGACCGGAGAAATGGTGCTTATGGGTTTTGCGACCAGTATAGGTCCAGATCAACCTGTGCATCTACATGTATATTGCTTGTTGGAAGCATGATGTGTGTTTCATTGATGAAATGGCGAACAGTGCAGATCCAGATCAGTGCGGATGCACAGGCTGATCTGGATCTACACTGGTCGCAAAACCCATAAGCCACATTTCTCCAGTCACAGCCACATTTCGCTACAAAGTGAAATTGTCCTTTTTACCGGAATTCCGACTGGAGACTTCGTTTGGCCCCGACATACGTCTGTGGCAGTTTGTATGTGACAGTTGAATCTGGTTATACCCCTTATGTGAGTATTACGATTATTTGTAATCCT